>OY735202.1:51862280-52114780 GCA_963457665.1 Thysanoteuthis rhombus
CCAAGGATATAGAAAAAAAATGTTATCTTTGATGCTTTTAAAAAAATTGCATAAAAATGAGATTCTTTACTAAATGTTATTACTAAAAGAAAAATATCTGTTCCTTCAAGATATAAATGAGTAAGGGATTAAAGAAATCAGTAAATGCTGCCTTCAATTTCCTTGCTCCCAAGTAGAGGCCGTTATGCAGACCATGGATTGAGCTGTCCGTGTTTGACCTCTGCATATATCACATTACTTACTTGGCTTTGGTTTGAAATATATGAAATAGACTAAGAGACAACAAGTACCCGACATGGCATCACTCAATTCACCCTGCTCTATTTTTCACTTAGTAGGGAGGAGAAAAGATGGATTCCTACCTTTCCCTAGGACTTTGGTGTGAAGCGAATACAAACTGTCTCGGCGGAAGTTTCAACTCTGCTCGCCTAGTCCACTCCCTATGCTGTTACCTGCTCAGCTACTTTTTGGTTCCCCTTACCCCTAAGTAAATGTTATTTACTGACACTCTGGCTTAGGCTTGTTTATAGTACCTGCTGTTCCTGAAGCTAGGCTTAGGTTGCACTTATACGATTGGATTTCATCAAATCCTCAATTCTCTGAGTTCAATCACTGATCAGCTGAGAACATGAGCCTTCTTACAGCCTTCAAAATCTTCTGGATTGTATCTGTGACTGAATCTTGCTTTTTTTTCTTATTTAAAAAAACAACTTCCAATGTAGTTATCCTTGTTTTGAATAGATTGAATTAAATAAAATAAAATAAAATTGATTTTTATCATAACTATCTTTTTATTTATTTTTCATCTATTCAAGGCAACAAGAGTATAAAACTGACTGCAGTTCAACTGGCAATAATTTGATCTTAGCTCAAGTGGCCACTCATCTAAGTACTGAGCAGGCTTTGGTGATCTGGCAGGAACTGATGCTTTGAGTTTGATTTGACCTGAGGTCATCTTCCTCCAAACAGATGCAAGCAGTACCCACATAGCATTCAACCAATTTACAGATTAAAATAAAAACAGAAAAAAAACAGCAATAGATTTGCTTAAAAGCAACCATAACAAACAATGCTTAAAACTTGACTTTTGATTGAAAAAATGAAAAATCAACATTGCTAAGCTACATTAAAGAGGAAATTGTAGCAGTCGCATAAAAAAAAAAACAATATTGATATTACTTATACTTATGAATTCTTCTTCCTGGAAAAAAAAAATTAATTTTGAGCTTCCCGATGATGAATAGAAAATTGACTTGATTGTAAATTTCACTGCTTGATATGAGATTCATTGTATCCTGTTCAAGCACCATTTGCCAAAATGCAATTCCATATCTGCCTTTGACGATCATTGAAACCTGACAGGTCACCAAATATAACGTGGGATATAGGTGCCTACTTTAACATTATGGTTAGAAAGCTCATCTAGCCAGCTAATTTGCTAGTGTAATGAGTTCACTCCTCACTTAGTGTACCCCTTGTGGCCTTCTGCCAAAGTAAACTAATTTTATTAAATGATTGTATCTTGAGATATCATATTTGAATTTGGTGTATAGTAACAACTGAAGTAATACTGATTGTAATTGAATCTAAAATATATACCCCAAAATAGATTTTCAACTATATTATAATCTAATAAAAAGAGAAACTTTCAAATTTCTTACCTTATAACTTATTTTGACATTGAATAACCAATAAACTAAACTATAATTGAATTGAAGTTAGAAGTTGGCATAGTTAAATGGAACTGACAAACTGAGTTCAAGTTCTGACTGAGATAATTTGTGATCACTTTTTGAGAGGCATGAATCCATACCTTGGCTTCCAGCTATGGGTAAAATAGCGGGGTGGATGGAACCGTTTTGTCCCTGCGAGCCAAACTATATAAGAGAAAGCTTTTCTTTTCTTTTTTGGGGATGGCAATCACCTTGGCTACCTCGGCCCACTGGGCTGCTGAAAAAGAGAACCAATTCTTATCAGTAGACTTGGTATACATGAGCTGATTTCTACTTAGAGAGAACCCCAACCAGTGCAGATTGGAGGAGAGAAATCCTCCCCTGATCTCCACAAGGGGGGGAATAGGCCAATTTGATCCTCAAGCATTTACCATGTAAGTAAATATTGAGGGGAACATGATCTGGAAATGGGAACAGATTATTAAAAATTGATGGATGTTTAGAGGACTGTAACTCAACATGTTTCATTCCAGCTCAAAGTCTGCATAAACAGATATTGTTTGAAACTTTTACTCTCTGGGGTTAATTAATTTACAAAATCTGCCATACTTGAGGATATAAATGTCTACTATCAACTTTTATTTCTGTCTTAAAACTGAATCATTTTACAAGAAATTTTATAATTTCAATGGTGTATATATGTGCATAATAAGTCCATAAGCAAAATGCCCAGGCTATTGTTAACAGGGACATGCAGGAAGTGTATAACTTGGGTTACCATATTTGCCAGCATGTAAGATGAACATTGAAACAAAAAAAACCTTTGCATATATTTTCTGTATTCGATGCCATGTCCTGAAATTTGAAATGGACAGCCATTGGGCTTGGTTAAGTTGTAGTGAGTAGTAAAATGAATATTCTTTCCTAATTTAATTTTGGCAAAATTTCCAATGCTTACTTCACATAAGAGATATTCAACTAAGAAGACTAGCGTGGTTTAACTAGCTCGATCTGGTTTCTATATATAACTGATATTGATATCAGTCTAGCAGGCATTTAAGCCCTCTAAAAGTAGTTTTTTGCCTTTACCAAACCTAGGACTAATAAAACAATATCATCCCTAATGATGATTGGACAGAAGTTAGCTAAACCATGTTGTTTTGTTTTTCGTTTCATCTCTATCTCATCTTTTACTTTAAATCTAATCTATTTAATGTAGTACAATTTCATCTTTTGTTTTTCAGCTGCTTTTGGTTCCGTGTGGTATCTCTTACTTTCTGGAAGGTATCAACTTGGTACTTTTCATCAGCGACTCTCCGGCTTCCCTTGAAGAATTACCATGAAACTATCCAAAGCTTACAACTTTGAATTCTTTTGCTGATTGCAGATGAAGAATTCTTCGTCTGGAACTGTTGAAATATATTGTTCTATTACAATTCAAATAGAAACAATTTCTTGTTTTCTTTTTCTATATTTCACTTTTTAGAAACAATTTTGGATATTTGAAACTTTTTCTATTCTGTGTAGAATATTCTTTTAGTGGGGCAGCTTAGCCAAACAATTGTGCAATTTGTGATAAAAGCATAAAATTTGGTACATTTATGGCCAAAGTCATTCCAAAAAGACTTGGTTATTGAGCCATTGCGAACTTTTCAAAATAGCTGCCAGCAACAACTATTTTCAGATCAATTTTATTATCAGCAATGGATATAGTATATTGAGGACATGATTAGCTGAATTTATTTATTACATGGTTTTGGGGAATTGCCATTTGGATAATATGCTGAGCATTGAAAATTCAAGGTGATGGTGGCCATGCAAACTCAAAATAAATAATAACAACCCCAACTGAGGGTCTATTGCTGGGAAAGTCTAACCAACACACCCCTTCACAGTGACAGGGCCAAGCAGTCTGAGGCAGTTTTTTACAATTGTACTATTTAATATAACCTTTCTTACATATGCAAGAGACCTGGCTTGATTTGTCTGCATCTGATTGATTTTGTTGAAAATATAAGGGGTGTAATTTTATAACTTTCACCATCACCATGATCAATATAGTCACTTTCAATACCACCACTGCCACCACCATCATCAATTGTGATAACAATGATAAAGGATTATCATTAAAAATAATGTTAGACTGCATCTATGGGACCATGATTAGAATTTCAAGCTTTATCCCATAGACTATTACCTTTGCACTTGAGGTTGAAGATTCCATAGGATGGAAAAGTAAAACCAAGATTAAATCTGCTGTAAATAGTTGCAGTAAATGTACTGAATTATGAATTAGCTATTGAAAAAAAAAAATAAACTACTTTATTCAAAAAAGAAAAATGGCTGTCATATTGAAAATATCCAATATCAATATCAAATTAAAAATTTTTTTTTTGTAATGCCTTTTGCCATAAGTGTACCAAATTATATACTTATATCACAAAATGCTCAATAGCTTGAAATTTTCAGCTAAGTTGTCCCACTATATTGATTGTGAATAGCTGTTTCTAAAATCCAATCAAAACTGAAGATCATTCCATTAAAAAGTTCAATTATCACAGTACATCAAAAATACAGATAAAACTAAAATGGAAAAGATCTAAGTAACAAAATATTTTTTATTCACAATAAAATTACTTCACTAATTACACTATTATCATGCTCCCCTTTCTTGGTTACCATGAAGGTTAAGATTACCCAATCAATGCAGGGGGGGGACGTTATCAAACTCTAGTCCAAGTTGGAGTTGACTTTATTTTTCCTCCATAACAAGAACAATCCTCATCTAATTTGGGGGAGTAAATTTTTCACTATTGATCTATCCCATCTCTCTTGAACCAAACTGACAAGTCTTATATACATATACAAACAAATTTATTTATTATACAGGTCTGGTTAATCACTCAATAGAAACAGTCACATGGCAAATGTCTTCTGGCAACATGGTGTGTTGGTGTTCAATTAAAACATTGGAAGAAGGGGTGATCAATGAATAAGTTACTTCTCTTGACTTTTGTTGAGCAGTAATCACTAAAAGATCTGAATTTTTAAAAAGCAGGCAGACGCAAACTAGGGACCAATTTAGCATAAACTTACATAGCAAACTGAACTTCCCTCTAAAAACTTACTTGGGGAGGAATTAGGAGAAAAATGCTTTTTGGCATGAGGAGTAAGTGTAGAAATTTTCAGCTCTCAAGGGCTCCATTAGTGTGATTTGTATGTATGATAAATACATGGCCAGCCTGGCAAAGTTGAAAATTGAGAGAAACATTTGTATTCAGCCAAAACTGTCAACATAAGTTTCTGTGATCATCTTCAAGCGGAATAGAAGTAATAGAGTTTGATCCTGCAGCAATCGAGTTTGTTGAAGAATTTTATAAAAGTCTTGATTAATTCACAAAATTATTTTTCTCAAAGAAAAAAATTCATGGAAGTTTTAATTACATAAAAATTCAATAAAGTTTACAAATTCAGCAAAGATTTACAAAAAAAATCAAATTCAATTTAGTGTAAGGGCAAAATAAAATGCTGAGGAAGAAAAATAATCGTGGTTAATATCTTACATATCATTGATAGTGAGGCTTAATATAAATATCTATCCACACAAGTATGGGATATCACCTTCTTCTGGGATATTTTGAGATATCCATTCTTCAACACGCATACATAAATGAAACTAGAAGCAAGATTTTTAAAAATTGTCAATAAATTTGCCATTGTGGTTTGTGGGATTTGTTTTCTAAGACTTCAATAAAAATTTGAGTTCAGTTCTGAATAAAAACAATATGAAATAAAAAGAAAAAAAGCAGCAGTTGCCTGAATAATTGCATTGGAAGTAAAAACCATAATCAATGCTTTTTAAGATTTTTATTATATATCATTCCATAAATATATAATTGACTTAATTAAGTGGTTCATTTATTTATGGTGATTGGTATGTACATTCTTGTTAATTTTTAGTAGTTTTCCATACCTTAATGTTGTTTTGTAACAACACTCCAAGTTGAATACCCTCCAGTCGTCTTAAGTAGTATGAGGTTAGAACAAAGTAGTTCCCAATCAGATCTGAACTTCTATGATATTGAGGAATCATTATTCCAAGAGATTTTTCCGGACAATTGACCTCAAATATAATATTTATTCCAACACCACAAATGTTGAAGGCTTAGATTTTATGTATATTTTTATATACATTTTTTTTTCAACATTAAAATAAATGTTCTAAATGCTTATTGTTTTTGCTGTTCTGGCTCATCCATTCTACATCAGTATGGAAGGAAGAGACCTGCTTTTTCTTCAGGATTGTTCCACAACTTTCCTCAGGTGAACAATCAGCTGAAACACTGGGAACAAAGAATCTGAGTCCAATAATCGAAACAACGTTTATCTTACATGTATAGCACCTTAACCAATCAGTCATGGAAGCCTAAAGCTCAATCTATAGTCATGGAGTCACTTCAGATTCTTCACACCATATTGTTTGATTATTATCCAGCAGCAGCAGCCATCTTTGTTGCTTTGCTGGTATTCTGTCTCAGCTTTCATTAGATAAGTTTTAGGGGACATTGTAATAAAACCCTATATTTTTCTTTCAAGATTTTATCTCTATTCATCACTACCAAGTGCCCTTCTATCTATCACTGAGGTCTCATATGTTGGTAGAATATACCTGATGAAAGCTGGAGGACTCAACAGTGGAAACTTTAAAACAACAAAGAGGAGGATACTAGCCTAAATAATATGCAGAATAATTATAAAGCAATGTTTATAAAAAATCTTCCTAATTCAAAACAAGACCTATGAGTTCAACGTCCATGATCTGCGATTTCAAAGGGATTCTAAACAGGTTGTAGGAGGGTGAAAATGGTTCACCTGAAAATCTGGCAATTAAAAAAAAAAAAAAAATTGTACACTAGCTTTAATCTAAACTAATCAATTTGTTCTGGAGTCTTAGTGTATGGTTAATTTATCTGATAAGTGGGCCTTCAATGGGTAGATAACATTTTTATCAAGCTATCAAGTTTGCTGGAAATTAAAAGGTTTAGTCATTTTTACGGACAATTTTACTCCATATGAGCATATATGTAAATTTCTTTGTTTACCTGGACTCAAAGGGATGATCTGAATAGTTGATTTACCTTCTTGTTATAACAATAGAAACTACATCATAGATACTTTGAAGATGTTATGTCTGATCACACAAAAAAGTTTGAGTTTAGACTTTACAAAAAAAAAAAAATTAGGATACTTGAATTATTAAAGATACCTAAGTAATAATAATAAATAAGCTTAAGGGTTATGTAAGTATGGATTGGCACCCTTTTTTTATGGGTATATGCTAGTTAATTAATAATACTTGGCTGTACTGTTTAAAAAAAAAAACTTTAAATAAGAACTTAATACATCAACTATTGCTGACATCACACCTCATGACAATAGCAGCTAACAAAACAAAACCCAGTCTTTCCTTTTTCTGTTGTTCAACATAACATGGTCTGACCAATCGAAGAGCTTCTTATAGAGATGTTTGGACACATCTGGAGAAAAGTACAAAAAACCTTTTGGTATTGGAAAACAAATCAAACAACTATGCAAGGTAAATCAAGAAAATGTGTTGCTCACATGAATTTCAATAATGACAGCCAAGCCAAGTTGAGGTATGTTTGCCTTATGAATGTTATAGTTCCTGAGGGTAAATTCTGTTTATGCAAATTTGTGTAAGATTCAAAATCTGCTTCTCACATCAATTTAAATTAACAGGTTCAGAATTTGGCACGCAATTAGTGCCATGAAAAATTCAACTAAAAATCTAAATTGTTATAAAAATATTCAAATGATTATCAAAACCCAAACTCAATCTAAATATTTGTAAGTATAAGCACAAGTAAACATTCATATTCATCAGTTCTTAATTTTGAAGATATCCTACAATACAGAAAAAAAAACCCACACATCTCTTCATTTACCCCCCCCCTTTTTGGCTCATTTAAAATGCCAGCTGATTCTAACTGAGGAATTATATGAAAAATCAATTTGCTGCTGCTGAGATAATAAAGACAGCTCTAGATAAACAGATAATCTACATTTTAAACAGATATTGTTGGACTACAACTTTGGTACAAAGGCCAATGCTGATGGAGCAGACAAGTAAAAATTATGTCAAGGGTTTGCAAGCTGTTTGCAATTATGATAAAGAAGAAAGGAAAGTTACTTCCCTTATCCTCAATACCCCCCACACCTCAACACACACACAACAACAACAACCTCCCCAAATAATCATTTAAAAAACTTGTCTTGGATTGCTTACATTATACAAATTTTCTCATTCATAAAGGCGAGATAAAATCACTCAACACTTATTGAATGGAGATGAAATTGTTTGTTGCATTGTCATTAAAGAGAATTTTCTCCAGAGCTTAGGGGATCAAGATCAGTATTAAACAGGTCTGGTTAGTCACTAGAAACCATCATAGGACCAATATCTTTTGGCAGTGTGCCATGCTGGGGTGATCAATAGAAAAATTGGAAAAATGGATCATAAATAAGTAAGTGACCTCTCCCTCCATAAGTTGGGCAGTGATTACTTGAGAAAGGTCCAAATTTTGAAGCAACAGGCATGAATGTTGCTGAAGACTAATTAAGGGACAAATTTAACAAACTTACATTGCAAATTGAATACCCTCACTGGAAAAAAAACTATTTCAGAGGGTGGGAAAATTTTCAAAAACTTTTTTTCTAGATGTAAATGTAATTTTCAACTCCCTAGCTTCATTGGTATATATGTGATACAAACATGATAATTCTAAGACTAACGTTTTATTGATAAATGCTAACCACTTGACCCTTTATTTTCTAAATATCAAACACAGACTTGATGAGATTTTTGGTTTCATTTATGAATCTAAGGCTGCCAAAACTACCAAACATCTTCCAGTATTCTTTGTATCTCTTTGAAGAGCAATTATTAGTAAGCTAGTATCACAGACCATTGCTCCTGTAGCTGTAGCTCATGCTAGATCCTGAACTGATATTTACTTTGTGGCCGACATAGTTATCTATTTCCTACTGACACTAATGGTTAGTGTTTGAGTCCAGATAAAAACTAAGATTTTAAATGCTGACCTCAGCAAGCAGGCAACCCCTCTCATTTGAATGACTGATGCAAAATAATCTTCCTTTCCCCTATTTAGTCTTCTGCAAGTAGTAATCTACTAAGTACAAAGTAGATCCTAAAAAAAAAATTAAAAAATTCTTATCTAAATGCTGCTTTTGGCAACCATTTAGCTTGATGTTGAGTCACTTCCTATTTAAACAATTTCTATAATCATTTGCAAATAAAGGGAAACTACTCTATAATTAGTATTTAATATGCCTTGACAAAAATGCAGACCCCACACTATTATTAAGTTTCAAATTGGTCAGAAAATAGCTTCATTCTACAAGTAGAGAATTATTCGCGTTGTTTTGTTGATATAAATACAGAAGAACACAAATTGAATGCAGCGATTGTCACCTTTCCTGTTTTTAAAAAGGAAAAATGACAATTGCTATGAAAGCAATTGAAATCATTGAAATAGATACTACACCCCAGTATTAATTTGATAAAACAAAGATATGTGATCTGAGGGTTTCAGATGTTCGTGTCAAAAATACACTTAAGTCTGTCTGGTCTGTTGCTGTTCACGAGAAAGAATGTGAACCTATTTATCTAAGTTTTATATGATCCAACCAAGCTAAGTTGATGGAGAAATGGATTGATTAGGATTATATGTTTCCTTATTCTTCTTTTGTTGAGTTTTCTCATAAATGCTTGTAGATGTGTTGTTTTGAATATATATATATATATATATATATATATATATATATATATATATATATATTAGAAGAGAGTTGTATATATGTATCTATATATTTATACATTCTTGTCACAACTTTCAGGCAGTGGATGGGAAGTAACTCCATTGGTATTTATGATATTACATAATGATCTATAATAAATATCATCAATATTAAAAAAAAAAATAATTGAAATTCAACTGTCCTGAATATTTTTTTATGACTTTTGTAAGCAAAGTAAATATTGAACATTTTGAAAAGGATAGTTTTAATCTACTCCAGTCAGAAAACATTCCAGCCATTTTTCTTTTTTTTTTCTTCCAATTTCTGCTTTTGGACATCTAATCTACTTATATAAAACAATTGCTAACGTCTGTTTGCCATCACTTAACAATGGTTAAACATGAGTGCATCTCAACCATGTTTTGTATGAATAATCAGTGTATCTATGGAAAGAATTTGGACTACCTCATCTTTTAAAAAAAACAACACATTTTTAAGGGTTTGGAAGTAGCCCCTTCATACATAATTATAATGTGAAACTGAATCTTTACTTTCCATTCAATATAAATTCTATTGTTCTATTACACTGTACAACTACCCCCCCCCCCATTCCTGAGTGATAAGTTTTATTTTCTCTTTGATCATGTATAAAATAAGTATAGGAAATGTTAATTATTAGCTTCAAACTTTGCCTTAATTTGTATCCAGTAGTATTCCTGCTAACCTAATAATTTACTATATCAGTATAATTCAGCAGAAGTTTTAGGAAATACTGATTGCTGATGAGTTAGCAGCATGAAAAACGGACTTGGGGACTCTAATCAAACTCCAACTGAGATTTGCAATGGTGCTCTTTGGGAAAGGCATGAATCCATCTCCTCCCCCAACTGAACCACTTTTCATTCAATATACATAGATTATATCATTCTATCAAACTACAAAACTTGAGGCAATCTTCAGCTAGTTCTTTATAGATATATTAAAAACTGACCAAAACTTTGAACACAGATCTCTTCAGTTTCCCGGAAATACTACCTGGCTGGCTATCTATCTACATGTCATGTGAACATGCCACACTAATAGAGCTAAAGGGCTGAAAAGTTGAACATTTACTCATTATTTCTAGAAAAACAACAAAATTTTCATTTTGATGTTACAAGTACTTCAGGGATGGGGGTTCCATTTACAATGTAAGTTTGTTAAATTGGTCTCTTAGTTTGTGTCTACTTGCTTTTTGAATTTTGTTCTTTTTAGAGATCACTGACCAACAAAATGTGAGAGAAATTACTTATTCAATTTTTTTTCTTTCAACTGATGATCTTCAACAAGACGGTTATGTAATGGTTTCTATAGAGTGACTAACCAGATCTATTACTTTTCAATTTCAAAATAAATCCAAACAGTTTCCTATTATAAACAAATTTACAAAATCTACTGACTTTTTTTTTTTTCCCAAGAAATATTATTTCAGGCCATGAACATTTCATTGAAACTCTTCTAGCTAATGAGAAGAAAGTTGTTTTTCTCAGCCATCTATTTTATTTCATTACTTAAATAATTTGTTATATTTTACTCTGGTCACTTCGGATATGGCAGCTATATCTTTATACCTTGAAATTAATATTAGATAGAAATACTTCTCGTTGGTCACTAATGAGTTATGAAATGGAACAATTTACTAGTTAATGTAGTGTTTTCATTATCCAATCATCATCAAGAGTTACCTCCCTTAGTTCAATTAATATGACGACTTTAGTTGGAAGAAAAAAATAAATAAAAAAAACATTGGGCACCAGTGAAGAAAAAAAATCTTCCCAGATTTTTAAAATATTCATTTATTCCTATAAATTAGCATTTTTTTTTTTCAGTGAACAGAAAACACTAACAGTAGTCCAAGATAGGGGGAGTGCTGAAAAATTTCCATTAGATAGGGAATTATGAAGCAGCACTTACATTCATATTCATAATATAGTGATGAAATTAGCTTATCTTTACTCCATGGCAAGTTCTCCCTGTCTGTGTTTGTCCAGTGCGTATTGATTTGGTAAAACTCAAAAACAAGACAAAAACTAAAACATACATCAATTTTATAAAACACTCCATACTGTTTAAAGTTTTGAGATGGAGTATCATTTGGAGTTAATATCGTCATCTTTGTTGTTTGTTGAATGGAAATTTATGTTCCTAAAACTCCATGCAGTTGTAGTAGTGAGAAAGTAGCAGGCCACAAAAATGATCAGACACATAGAACATCAAAAAGCCATGATCTGAAGTGAAACAACTCAGACAAAACACGTTTGAAAAGAAAAGAGAGTACACTCCCCCACACTCCCTGAATGGGGTAAAAAATAATAGGGAGCCACATTAAAAAGTGCAGTAGGTCGAAGAGAGAAAAACAAAAGTTTTAAAAATTGTAAAACAATTGATTTTCAACTGCAAACGAAAAATCTTTAATACAACTCCTACTATAATTAACATAGATGATGTTTTCAGCCGAGGTCTCAAGTCTCCTAATTACACAGACCCAATACTACAAGAAGGAAATAAATTAGAACAAAAAATTAAAAAAAGAATTTGCTACAGTTTAGCAACATATTTTTGATATTTATACAAAGATTTAAATGTTTTTATTGCTAAATGGCTTCTTCTATTCTAGGAAGAAGAGAGATAGTATAACATGAGACTCTTCAATTAGAAGTCTCATAGTTCCTGAGGATTCCTTATTTAAGAGATTTTTTTCAGATCAGTTATATTTCAAACAACTGGTTAGATGTACTTCATATATGAGATGCAGACAACTTAAGCATCAGAAGAGTTGCATTGACAAACCTGGTTGCAGATCTGCTTTTACATAAATTATATACACTCATTTTAACTGACCAGTATCCTAATGCCATTATCAGATTGTTCATTTGAAAGGGAAAATTCTACCTTGTGCAAACATTTTCTTTTGAGGGGCAACATACGATTGGCCTACGAATGAAAAGTTGGGAAAATAAAACTTCCAATCCAAATGTGAAGAGAATGACTGCCAATCGAAATTACTTCCAATCCAAATTGAAGACTGTAGTTTCATAGGTGTTTCAACCTTGAGATATTTAATGGATTTAGGAATGGAAACAAGAAAAAAATCAATGAAGCAAATGTTGAGAAATAAAAATCACTCATAGACTGCATTAGTTTGGTTGTTCACAGAATCCAAGTGACAACTGAAGTGCTTTGCATTAGAGGTAATGATGTTTCATCCTCACCCAAGATTCATCATCTGTCGAAAACATCAAGTGATGGGCATTTTAACAGTAAATAATAGAATAGGTTTTAGGTCATTAAAGCAGAAGACAACAAAGATAGATATGTTGCACAAGTTTATTTTCCATAAAATTTCCCCATGGATTTTCAAATTTGAGAATCCTCAGATTAGTTTCAGAACAACACGTGGCGATGGCAATGGTTGATAGAAAACTTAGGAAATGGATGAAGAGAATAAAGAAATAGAATAAAACAAAACATCTTAGGAAAAAACAGAAGCACCCATACTCACACTATATATATATATATATATATATATATATATATATATATATGAAAAAACACACCTTGAAATATATATTTATATATACAAATACACATATACACATATCTATATAAATATATATTCAGTATATATCTATATACACACACACCTCTTTGTATGTGTGAGTATACAAGAGAGACACACACACACACACACATACATACATATATAAAACTATATAAATAGATTTGGTGTTATATTTACACAGCAATATATATGTAGCTTTAACTTCAGTTGTACATTTTAGTTATTTTGTGTCTTGAGTCTCTTAGCTTTCTCAGCCAGAGTGTTCCCATGAAAAGAATGCGACAATATTGATAGTTGTGTATAGCCAAGTTTTGACAGAATCAACAATTCTGTACAGCTAGAATTTGTCAGTACCAACAAAATGTACAATTACATGTCAACTGTAGCAAGGGTACAGTAAAAAGCTGACAATTTTGACAGATGTGTACTGCCATACGTTGACAGCATTAATTTTAGTGTACAGGTATGCACAACAATGTTGACAGAGGTGTACAGTCAGGAGTTGACAGTGTCTTCGATACTGTGGAGTCAAATGTCGATAGTGACAAGTATTGATTGTATTTAGATGCACATATATGTAATGCCAATTGTACAGTCAAGTGTCCATGCTGCCAACAATAGCGTACAGTTGACTGTTGAATGTCGATTAACAATGAGTGTACAGTCAAGTATTGACAGCATCAATAATTTATAACCAATGTAGAGAATTTCAGCAGCGGTAGTTAAATTATTAGTAGCAAAAAGTTCACTTGTTGCGACTGTATATCTACAAAGCAGAACCAATTAATTCACCTACGTTGAACGGAGCACAAAGGCATGCAGTGACCACGATGGAGGAGCATTACAAAGAGACAGGGAAGACAGCATCAGATTTATAATCAAATATTGAAGCCTTGATGATATTGATGGGGAAGATTATTTGCTTTTCCATACAGCACAACTAAATTAAACAATTAAAATGATTGATTATATGAATAGTTCCAATTTTTTCTCAGACAATCAAAACTGTTCTTCCTATCCTTGATGTTTGCAGCACAATCTTTCAACCAATCTATTCTTCACCTTTCATCAGAAGTATGATTCAAGAAAAGAGGTAAACCTTACATTTTCATGCCCTTAAAGCAGATGACAACAAAGAAAAAAAATACAATTAGCACACAAGTTTATTTTCTAAAAAAACTTCCCAATGGATTTTCAAATTTGAGAATTGTCAAAGAAGGAAAAAAGGATTACTCTTTTCTTGAATTTTACACCTGACTAAAGTTGAATAATCGATCGCTGGAAACATCATGTCGATAACATCAACGATGGGTGGATGAATTGGTTGTCTGAACAAAAGTTGGAATGTCAACGACTCTTCTCAAAGTTATGGACAATACATATGAATAGTGTTTTTCAATAGTCAACAAAACTTAGAAAAAGAACAATGTTGTTATCATAATTTTGAGGTATTGTCAAGAATGGGGGTAACATTTTAAATCTGGAAATTGATTAATGCATAATTTTGAAAGGGAATCAATAAAATGGATGGAAGTGATTTGAACTTCTAAAAAAAAATTTCTAGCCTGGCCTGGCTTAATTTTTTAAAATCTAAAATAGAGACACATGCATAAAGGCGTTTTAGCCTTTATCCAGTTATATGTACAACTCTGATGCAAATAGGAGCAGACGAATGGTATTTGGATATGAAATCAAAATTCACAAATAAGGGGGAGTCAAAGATCAGTTCAACAAGACATCAGTTACCATCATACCACTTGCCCTGATTGGGACACAGAAAAAACCATTCGCTTTTTATCATGCCTAAAAGGAAACATTCCCTTCAAAAATCCAGAAATTATGCATATACATACATACGCTCAAGAGCATTCACATCCTCGGTATTATTCTTCACATCAGCCTGCAATTTTTTTTCCATCCCCACAGGGAATCTGAAGAGAAAAAAATTACTTATAATCTCAGATAGAAAATTCTCTTGGATTGGGGTGAGATTCTGATTGCATTACACATTTGTAGCATAAAATAGACAAAATACAATTGAGGATCCTATTCTTGTAGGGGATCCAGAAAATTTCATTTCACTGGGAAGGATGGGGGGAATCTCTAAAGGGAGTAAATGCCTATACCATGGCACAAGTTTCTACCATATTTATAATTGACTGTGACAAGATGCCCAAACACATTTATACCAGACATTTTTTAAGCTTCACTGAGTATTAGACATATAATATATAACCGAAGGATGTGCTTATTAAAAAGCCTGGTCCAGTCCTTTTTCCTCTCACAATGTTTAATTACAAGGCAACATTCAAGATGTCAGACATTTTAAAACTTGGAAATAATAAATTTTATTTTTATTTCCACAGTAGCAGTGCTCCTGGGGGCTACATTCTGTGAGGAATGGATGAAAAGATTTGTGCTAGAATCAGAGGGTAAAAGAATGTAATATTTTTGAATCACTGATAAAAGCAGATCTATGAAGATGTTTCTTATTATGTATTATGACTGAAAGGGAATCAAATATTTTCTAAGTGGATAAAGAAACCTCATAATGAGTTGAGTAAAGAAAGAAAATTTTAAACAGACTGAAAAACTTCCATAAATGACCAGAATATCAAATTCCAGCAGCTAAATTGAAAAGGTTCAAAAAGGGGAAGAAAATAAAATGGAATACATGACAAACTCAAGAAAACTTCGAAGGAAGAGGCATATCCTTTTCTAAAGAGACTGGGATTTTGCGAAAATGAGAACCAGTGAAAAACAGACCTTGCATCTTCCAAAAGTGAGCCTTCACAGATCTTCTTAAAATTATTTTGTAATAGAGAAAGAACTGGAGGCAGGGAGAGAGAGAGAGAGAGAGAAGTGAGTTTTCCCATATCTGCAGGCCTAGAAAGCCAATCAATACATCAATCAGCATAGAGCAAAGAGTATTAATTCAATTATAAATACACAATCACTAAAGATAAAACTAAAAGGAACGATATACATATCTATATCTATATATATATATCTATATATATATATATATATATATATATATATATATACACACATATTATATATATATATATATATATATATAATGTGTGTGTGTGTGTGTGTGTACCCGCAAATATGATCACCTAATTTCAGAATTGATTCTCTTGCCTACACACACCCATAATACCATGAGCACATTGGTCTCTATCCTCCCTGATGTGTATGCACAGAGTATATACATCAAGTCACTGCATGCCATTTCCCCAATAATTTTATATTAAAAAAATATAAATAAATAAAAAAAATGAAAAATGAACACTTCAATACAATTAACAAGAAACATCAACAATGTATGGAAGGAAAGGGTCAACAACCCTGATGATCAGAAATAGTGGACTCTGAAGAGGATTCTTAGAAAAATTTGCCACTGTCTAGAAATAAGGGAACTTAGATAAGTCAGGGGAGATGTTTGGGATGAGAATGTTTGTGTTCTAGTGATTGAACAGATGTTCACAGTCGATATTGGTCAACAAACTTCAAAGCTTTTCAGTTTCATGAAGAAGCATGAAATGAGTGACAAGCAGTGGTCAGGTTACCACGGCAGCAACTGATTTCTCTCAGATGTAACTACGAAGGAACAGCGAGGTCAGGGGTCATTTGTAGAATCAAGCTTCAGTATCATCTCCTTCGTGGCCTTTCAAACGGAGACGGGCAAAATCCTCAAAGATGAAGTCATCGTCTCTGTCAGCAACCATACCATCTCCACTGAAAAAATAATTTAGTAGATTGTGAGAAATTATTATAAAATACAAAAAAAAAAAAAAATGAAAAATATTTAACTAGTATTTTCTTTCATCTTAATTTTATCCGTTTTTCATATCAAGAACTCAGAATGTCAGTCTACAGCAGTGAGTAAACCGCTTGGATTGGAAATGAAGAATCTCTCGGCAAGACTCAAATTTACACAGCTTTTGCTTTAAGAAGCCTGATTATCCAAACCAGTAGCTCTGCTACAATAACTTAACCGGGTTTCATGAAGCAAAGGGGATGCAAGTCCCACCAAGTTTTTTTCTAAAATGTGAGGTTTACTTATTGCCATAGATTGATGGCCTTAGTAGTTGCAATGAAACTAAAATCAAGATGAAAGAAAATACTAGTCAAAAATTAATAACTGACAATGCTTTATCTAATAATTATAAAAACATGAAAAATATTTGTTTATTCTTTTGGAAAGGGTTCCAATAAATCTTGACCCTTTTTTATCATTTTCGATATCTGTCAAACAAAGAATTCATCATTCATTCTTTTGTGTCTTGTAGGATGTGATAATTGTGCATCCTTATAAAAGCATATGAAGAGTAATTTTTGAAAATCGAATATAAAATACAAGCTATACTAAATCATGGACCGTGCCCCCCAAAATTATAAAAACCAAGACTTCAATAGAGTTAAATCATTAAGTTTGTTACTGTCTGCTAAGTGATATTTACAGTGTCCCAGAACGGCCCAGTTCATTTTTCCTCTCATTAGATGAAAGCTTACTACAAAAAAATTGCAAAATGATTTTAGATGCAGAAATAGCACAACAAGTAATATTTAGTGCTTTATGGCTTAAAATAAATGAGATGAGGAGAGAAAAGAGATGTTGAAGGTACAAAAACTGACTTTGTGTCAAGCTGTATAAGATTAGTATCAATTGGAGCATCTGGGTTCTCCTGTGCCACACTGGCTGGCCGTGAGGGAGGAGGCGTTTCTGGTGGCTTCGGGTGTGTCAAAGTAAACGGTAGCTCCACTGACAAATCACTGAAATAAACAAATTTTGAAAATAGAAATTAAAAAACATTATGGATGGAGCTTGAAGAAAAAAAACAAACAAAAAAAACCAAACACATACAAAATTTTGATTTAATAGAATTCGTCACCCCTCGTCTGGGTTGTTATGATGATTATCAATAAATCAGTTAATGATCATCAGGAAGTATTGGTTCAACACAGTTGATCAATATGAAACATTGTCTAACAGAGCATACTCTGACTACCTTATATACAATATACTGAAGCAAATTGGCAAGGCTGAAGTATTGGAAAAAGAAGTAAAAAAAAAAAAAAAGGAAAAGAGGAACAGAATTATATATGAAATCAATATTGGGATTTTTTTTTCCTTTTACACCCAGTTATGATTGATGGCATTGGTCCAAATTCAGTCACAGCTTCAATCATCATTAGCTTGTTTTCTGATCACTTCAAGTAACAGGATGTAGGTAAGCACCATACTTTTCATAAGCATATGTTTTGGAATGGAAGGTAGTAGTAGTGGGATAACGAATGCAAAATAAGCCTTGTTTCTTGCAGTGTCCAACTCCAGACTTCTACTGCAATTGAAGATGATTATTGCAACTTTTCTATTTTGTATATATGTTGAATAAAAAAAATTACTGAAAAAATCTGTTTTTAGTAAAAATGTATTTAATATATTTTTTTAGCATAGATATATTCGTTTATCAAAATGAAATAAGCTATTCCATAGTTGTAACAAATTTTTGTAGATATGCAAGACGTCAGTTTAGCTCAGTTGGTAAGAGAGTTTCCTACCAATCACTTGGTCATGATTTCAAATGATGGTAGGGAATCTTAATTTTATAGATGTATTTATTCATCAGAATAAAATAAGCCCTTGCATATTTCTAACATAAAATTTTTGTAGACTTGTCAATTTAGCTTTGTCAGTTGGTCGTAATTTCAGACCGGGTCTGGAGTTTAACAATAAATATCGATGGATTGTTCCCTTCTTAACATAGCACCTCTTTTATTTCTTATTTACAATCCGTATAAGAACAGAAGATGAAATGCTTTGTTCAAAAATGGACTGTTATGAAGAATAATGAAGCCAGCAATTAAAATGAATTAATTTTATTTTTAAAAAGAATCTATGCTGCATGACTAAATAGTTATTTGTGGGACTAACCCATCTTTTGCACAAAAATTACAGATGGAGCACTCAATGAGAATCAAACTCACAAGCAACGGATGAGAAGACATACTAACCATCACTACAAAGCAGTCATTCTCAACCTTTTTGGGGGTCACAGTCCATTGAAGCCCATATCAAAGTGTTAGTATATGTGTGGTGGATTATTCTTAATATCTTTTTATCTTTAGATATACAGAGGCACAAATGTTAATATTCTGTCTCACCATTTTGTTTAGTACCCATGCTAATCAACAGGTGGCAGAGAAGTTCAAAGAGGAAAAAAAGAGGGAGATGCTTCAAAGAGTTGGGAGCTATTATCAGATTCAAGAGACAACACAAACAGATAGAAATACATTCATCATCATTTTAATCTACGGCTCCCCTCAAATGTGCCAGCACCCCCAAGGTAGTCATATGGCCCAGTTGAAAATGGTTGTCCTACAGTAAGTGATTGTACCAAAGCTGGCATAATTAATACGGAAGAAAAAAATGATCAACTCACCCAAATCCAAATCCAAGAATTAGTTTGACCTTTACTTTGTAAGAGACCACAATGCCCAAATTCTCCTTTGGGTTACTCTCTGCTAGACTGCAAGGAGAAAAAGTAGTAAAAATAAGAAATAATGCCTTACTTTCAAAGTCAAGTATATTTTAAATACAAAAAGGATAAAGTTGTGGATAACATCTGCAAATGGAATATTAGACAATGCAAAAGTTCCTGTGCACTATATGCCTACCCCAACCTCTATCTAAAAGAAAATTAAAGAATTCTTGTTTTTGCAGTTTGGTCATCACAAATAAGCATTTTTTTCAAACTCCATAGATTTATTCATGCAATTTTATCGATGGATACAATCCTTTAGATATGCTTAATTTCAATTCAAAGATGGATTCAACATGAATGTTAGTTCAGATATTCAGTCAACATTCATTTTTTAGCTTTGTAAATCAGACAAACTTAGCAGCATTTCTAATAATGCATCAATTAACAACTCTACACCTGAAAGGGTGTCAATATTTTGACAGCAGTAGATACTTGAATAAGTCAGTTAATCTCAATTCCTTTTGAAAACTTTGTCAAGAAAAGTATAAGAAACTATATATGCTTTACAAAATTGTCAAGGGTGAAAGGGTTTCTTCTCATAAGGAAAAATAGTATCTATAGCTAGGGCCAACAGGAAGCTAACACAAATTTACAAGAAGGATAAAGACTTATAATCAAAATAATATTCCTGAAATGATATTTGTTCATCAAATATTTTTTTACTCACATTTTATATCCTTTTTACTCGTTAAGAAGAAATCAAGTTGGCAAAGGAAATACCATTGACGAGTACTTCCCCAAAGCAAGACATTCCTTTTTAAATAGATGAAAAATGCCTTTGAGCAAAGGAAAGAATATGTTTGAAGTTACAAACAGAACACCTTTGTTAATTTTGCAAATGTACAAGCTACATGGAAAATTCCTTTTTTGCAAACCTACAAGGTATATCCAGTAATAAACTAGTTTTCCCCATGATTCCCTGATCTGCCAACTAGATTTTACATTCCATTTTCTATATTCCATCCCTGCATTTGAAAAATGGCTGACTTACCCAATCTGAACACTGGGCAGATGGAAAATGAATGTTACTTACATAGTTGATGAAGCCAGACAAGTATCTTCATGCTTGAGTTTTCCATCAAGGGCCAGACCCCTTTTATCTCGATTGTTATCCAGCAGTGGGGTTAAATGGTACACCTTACAGAAACCTGTTTGACTAGGTTGGATGGGAAATCCTTCCCTGTTCAACGAAAAGAAAATCATCAATAGTAAAAAGTGGACATGAATACAAGAGTAGTACATAAAGACGATAGTTTTAATGCTGGAAGTAATTAAGAACATTCCTGATGAGTTGAGATCGGAATAAAAATTACAGTAAGATAGAGACACGATGAATTACATTGTGGATTTCCTTTGCTGGTTGGTACAGGCATCAGATCAGTGCATGGGTGTGGCACAAAGCAATTCAGGTGAGTCAACAATTAATAGTTCATAACCCTGTAAGATAGCATCTCAACATAGAGCAAGCTAGTAAAACACTAGTATAGTGAGTGGGTGGGTGGGTGCTCCACACTGGTAACCTTATGCAAGACTTGACCAAACTTGGTAAATATTAACAGCACAGGTACAAGCCCTGTAGTTAGACCCTCATTTGTCTGACCTTCTTCAACTCTTCAAGTGCTACTGTTGTCAAATTACAATCACACGTTCCCACTCAGTCAACAATATAGAAGAAAATTTTGCCATGAATTCAAAGTGAAAAGTGCAGGGTTTCTGTAAAATAGTAAGGAAGTTGTACTGAACATTCTATAATCCAAGATGACTATCACTTGATGACATCATCATATGCATATTAGATATTTTTTTGCAACATGAACCTTTTACCATACTGATCATCTTAAATCGCTATAGCAATCTTCTATCATGAACTGTTCTCCCTTCAAAGAGAAAAATCAAAGTCAAATTTACAAAATGCTCAAATTTGGTACCTTAAAGTGTTAAATTGGGCATCAGCTTTAGTGTGAGGTTTAGAAAGCGCTTCTAACAAAACAATGTAACAATTTCAATCCACATTTGGTGCCCCACTACTGTGACTCAGTTGTACTAAGCTTAGTAAATTGCATAATTCTTCATGAAAGCATGTGTGTATTAGCACTAATACAGGGCATTGTCTAGACACATTATCAGTCCATAAATTTACATTATTTTTTTTAGAAGACTCAACAAAACAATGAAAAATTGTATTGGAGTGATATTTCAGGGGTGAAAATAAATTGACATGTTCTGCCCCAAAAGACTTGATTATCATTCTCGCTACTTTACTTATTAAGAGCCAAACAGCATTAACTCTTATGACTTATACCTATTTTCCAGCCAAGCGATTCAGCCTTTGGGGAATCCTAATTGTTCTATCCTTGGCCTAAACACACTTGTGCTAATTTCAACTTATCAAATTGGTGTTAAATGCACAAACAAAAAAAAACAAACATTCATGAAACTTCATCATATTGATGATTATGTAAGCCACAAAATAATTTTCATATAAGTATTTTAAGGGTCCATTGCTTGAAACCATTCTGCAATTGAGAGAAAGGAAAGGAGGGAGAGAAGAAAAAAGAGGGAGAAAGGTGGGAGAGAAAGGAAAAAAAGAGGGAGGAAAGGGGGGAGAGAAAGAAAAAAGAGGGAGGAAAGGGGGGAGAGAAAGAAAAAAGAGGGAGGAAAGGGGGAGAGAAAAAGGAGGAAAGGGGTAGAGAGAGTGAGAGAAAAAAAGAGTTTCATGATTTTAGAAATTAGGTAAATGTTTATGGCAACATGTAACTGTTTCTTTATGAATGACAGTGTAATTCAAGTCAACATTTCTTGTATTCCTTTTCCAATCCAAGAAAATGTTTCTTTATTTTATTGATTCATTCAAGATAAAATACCTGATTAATTTTTCAAAATGTTAATTTAGGATAAAATTCATCAATATTCTATTTAAAAATAAAGAAAAAAAAATACCTTTCCCTTTGAAATGTCTCTTATTTTTGCAATCAATTTACCTTCAGGCTGCACAAAATCTTTGGTTAAGTAAGGAAAGTGTTTTGAAAAAAACCCCAAAAAACAAAGCTCATATTTGTAACTGGCAAGACGTAATTTTAGAAAAAAAATACTCTTTGACAAGTCAGGCAAACCAATTTGAAGATTTGCAAAAAAAAAAAAAAAAAGAAGAAAAAAAAAAATGAAGGATTTATATCTCTGATTAATATTTATAACTGAATTCTACCCTCGTTCATTTCAGTTCAAGAAAGGTTGAGATAATTCATTGTCATGTGTGCACACGAGTTAGTTACACCCACACATTATGAAGGTGCCTCAGTGAGGTCTCAGATAACATTGCTTCCATGATCACTGCAGTCAGACAGACATAAATGCATTCAGAAGTATTGTTGCTTGATTCTTTAGTCTGTATCATTAGTTAGTTTTTAATTCACGTACTGCAAACAAAACTGGTATGAGTGACAACAGAAATTGACAAGTTGAAATAACGATCTGAAAACATGATCTGCACATTAAACCCAACATGCTTGTCAGACAAAAATCTAAGAGGGATAGGACCAAAAAAAGGAAATACCGCAATAGAGGTGCATCTTTCGTCAACCTGTCATGAAATTCATAACTTTTGTGGGACGAATTTTGAAGATGCATCTTTGGTAGGTAGAAGCATTTGCTGATGAATGCCCCTGGTTGCGCAAGTCCAGATCCATTATGTTGGATAATGGAACTGCTGGTTCTTTTGTATCTTCAACTGTCGAAGATTCCAGGTGTGAAGTGAAACTGAAGAGAGAAATGTGTATATCATGCAGATTTCTCATCCAGGAAAAACAAGTAACTGTAAGAATAGTTCCCTGCTAACTCCTTCTCCCTCAGGTGTTTTGTTTCTTTTGAGGGAAGGTTCATCTTTTTAGTCAGGGTTTATCTAAAAACAATGGAGTGATTTAAATCAGATCAGGAATGGGCAAATAACTGCTGAATCAACTATCAGTCCAGTTTTATTTCATAAAGATACAAATCCTTTTTCCTTTATTTTTCCATCTATGGCTAAAATTTGAAGGAAAATATGGTTTTTCGAATCCTTAATGTAGAAAGGAAATAATATCTTTCTGACACCAAAATATGAAAGTTTCTTTTTTTTCTGGATCCTGACCAGTCAGATCACAATGGAGATACTGATCTCTTCATTGAATACTGTTGACCACTTGGTCTCTTCAGAACTACCACTATTTTTCTGTTATTCAAACACTGTCTGCTGCTATGGCTTGATAGCTTCTGTTTATACCCGCCATCGCATCAGTGTTGTCTTTGTCAGCAAAACTGCCACGGGTGATTTTGGAAAATGGCTGACTTTTATGAGGATCTGACAGAATATGATTAATGATCTAAAAATTATAATTTATCCACTTATGAATAAACCAGTGTTCCACTAGACATACATGAACTCGCAGGAATGGAGCAACCTATTTCTTGGAAATAGATATTGTCAAATTGTATTAAAAGTAAACAATCTGAGTTTCAGTTTTGAATTTCAAAAATTATTGCATTCCTGGGTTTGTCTGTAGGAACTGAAGCTCATTAATCAACTGTCAAAACCGACCAGTTTGTCTGAAGGTAAAACCCAGTTTTAATCAATTTTATTAATTAAACTCCAGTTAATTTTGGGCTTGATTCTCAAAAGGTTCTCAAATTCGTTTAGGGACTAATTTCATTCATCTTCCTGAATCAATACTTTTCATTACTATTTTACCAGCCCATAGCAACTTGTCAGGATCAGTTCTTGGGTGCCAATTAATTTTATTAGCAAAGGAAAAACTACATTTCTGTTATTTCTTTAGTTAGCTACTGTCAGAGTTTACAAACCTTACTCTCACATATTTGCCATTCATGGAAATATATGAGTGTAATAAGGAGGTTAAAACCCCTTAAACAAGACAGGATACAGTTCAGTGTATTTGGGTGGGTGTGAAATGAAATGCAGAGAGAATTTGAGTGGACACTCTTGAAAAAAAAAAAAAAAAAGTGTGGACTTATTTATGATGAATTGGTTTCTCTATACATTAAACCCTTGCTAAAATTAACTAATTGAGAGAGGAAAGGGAGGTCATTAAAGTCAAAGTTTGTTATACCCTTGTTTGGTAAATAAGAAGTAAGTTCAATACTTTACTGCAATTTTTACTAATTGGCAATATTCCTCAACAGCTGCGTCAATTGTAAAAGAAAAAAGTGCCGTTTATTTACTTATTTCAAGCGGTCCTCCAACAATTGAAAACATGAACCAATGAGTTGGTTAGTAACTATTGAAAAGTTGTTTATTTGTGTTGAAAGTTAATTATTCTGCATAAAAAAAAGAAGAAAAAAAAGACACCTAACTCCATTGAAAGATAAACACAGCAAGTTCAGATGGATCCAAGAGTTTGTTGAAACCAAAATTCGTTATATCTAGGTTAGTCATAGTGAAGACTTACTGTAAAACTGTCAATGATTTTAAATATATTTTCATGGGAGATAAAATTACACACATCTTTTCAATCCAGCATCCGATTTGCTATTGATTTTCTGCAGTGGGTATAGTGAATATCTCATCTTGGTTGTCTGCAAATCATTCAATTTTTTGCACAATCTCCTAGTTTCCTTTTGTCTACAAATGGTATATTTCTTTCATTGCTAATTCTAAATTTTCCTCACTCCAAAATCACCTTTATTCTTTTATTTGGTTATTTTATTATTTCACTACTGTCACCTCTTTTCTAATTCAATACTGCTTTCCTGAGTAACTGACAGGGAAAAATTACAAATAATTTTAAATGATTTTTTTTTTCATAAACAAAACACCTACAGCTTGTTCAATTTAAGGGAAACAATTTCTATGAAAAAAATCAAAACTTACATACTTTTTCATTCTTTTTAAAATTCCAAATATTGTCAATTACTGTTGGCAAGTAAAATCTTATCGCAGATTTTGGGTCTCCACTTTGCCATAAAACAAAGTTTTTAAAAACAATGACTTGACAGTTTATTTACCTCCTCGCAGCTTGTTCGGCACCTTGGAGACACTAGACAGAATTTGCAACATTTGCTTGTAGGTAGGAAAAAACTGTGAAAAGCATCAAGTGTTTGCTTATTACTTAGATCAAGTGCTCAAACTTGATCATCTTCCATGACTATAATGGAGCTCCCCTCTTTAACCCTCCTCTTCTCTAGTGACTCTCATCCTCCCTAACTGACAGTTACAGACTGTCTCTTATAGCCTTTGCTTCACTCCCACGGCCATTCCATGGCTCGTTCTATCCCTCCTCTCACCTATGTAGCTGCCCTTCTGGTTGCTGCTTCTTCAACTGGCCCCCTGACTGGGCTGAGGGCTTGCTATTAATACACATATCACACCTCATTTAAAAGTGATGTATCTTTCACACCCACTCTTATCCAAAGTGGTCTGTCCACAAATGTTTATCACCTACTTAAAAATTTGGATTTTGCTGCAAGCCAACATTTTATCTGTAGATACTATTGTTGAGCTTTTATGATGGAACATGGAAACATTAACAAAAATCAGGCATGCCTAATTGTGATTCAAACATAGATTTAAAAGATTCTTCAAAATAACTTTGTAAATACACTACTGACATGGTGAATGCTGTTTCTGGGACAAAATAAAGGATGTATAATTTAGAGTTTTCCTTAATTTTCTGAAACAGTTATAAACTACAAAGACCGGCGTTTTTGTTCAAATGAGCTCTCATACTCACTTTGTCAGAAAATTGATAATAAAAAGCATTTACTTCTTACAAAAGCATTTTTATATGAACAGTTAAGTAAGTACCCAACTTCTCCAAGGATAATTTAGATATGAGACATTATTTTAAGACTGAAAAAATAAACAAAAAAAAAAAAACCCACCTCAATTCACTATTAGTTGGAATGATATTTTACCAACAAATTATTGTTGAATTTTGTTTCATCTGTTTTGCTGATGAACTTGGCTGCTGTACAAAAATGCAAGCTATGCTTGTATTGTACCTTTCTTTCCTTTATGTAACATTGCCAGTTGTTGATAAGGAAATTGATTGCCAACAAAAAATGGTTATCATTCAGCTGGTAAACTATTTCACATAGATTTCTATATTGGTGCAGCCTAACAGAAACTTGTCTCCCTACAGATTTTTCAACTGTCTTCGATGATGAAATGGAAATTGATCAGTATTCATTGCATTTAGCCAAACATCTGTTCTCAAAGCTAAATGGGGAACAGCATTTTGCTAAATTGGTGCTAGAAAAAGCCTATCAGTAGATTTAAGGGAGTTGTTAGCCCAAGCTATCTTTCAATAAATAATGAATTCATGGAAGTAATAATACACATGGTACATTCTTTTAGAAAAAGAGAAATCTTCAGGAATATTGATTCTACCGAAAATCAGCTATGACAATTACAAGCAGAAAATTATTGAGCATGCCAGATAATGCAAACATGTTTAGTAATCTCATTGTCTGATAGGAAAGCTGCATATGACCTACATAAATCAGTTTATTTGGCTTTCAGGAGAATTAGTCCTTTTTTAGGAGCTATTTTGTATGAGCATCAGCCATCTTGATTAGAGGGCAGCCATTTGCAAAAATGACATTTGGTCAAAAAAAATAATCTTTACTGTCAACAGTACCTACTTAAACGGTATTTAAGAAAATAATAATCCTAACTCATCCTCTCAATTCGCAAATACCACTGACTATCAGTACAGCTGAATTGTTCATTCAGTGATCTTAACTGAAGTGGCAGTAAGTACTTTTCCTTTAGTCATCTTGTTATATGCCTTTTCTGATAGTTGTTCTCTATCAAATATAACTGCTACAATATTCAGAAAACAGTTTCTCAGCATATCACAAATAATGTTCACACTTCTCACTAGATGCCACCAGTGATAAGTGAATCAGCTGTGCAAGAGATATCCCTGAAAACACCATAACCACTACTTCAGGATGACAAAGGTTTTCATGGCAGAAATAAATCTGTTCAATGTTATATATTACTCTTCATATACTAGATGACAAGTACAATTAAACCATGAATCAAGGCTTTTTGTCAACCTACTACAAACCAGCAGAAAAAAGGGTGTATATAAAAAAAAATAAGGGAAAAAGCAGAACAATTATTTCTCTGCACACAAATGTAAACGTTAGCTGAAGTGTGTACATAAACCTTATAAATTCTTCAATGTCCCGAATTTTTTTCTTCTTTCAAACCAATTGTTTACTGTCGACATGACTTGAATTTTCAAAAATGTACACTAAAAGAGGTTGGAGATTTATTTTTACTTACTCGCTCTCTAATTCTGCAACAGTGCATTTGTATTGGGCGGTAGAGAAGAGGCAAATGTCTGCAAACTGTCGAACTGGAAGAAATAATGTATGTAAAATGATTACAGAATATCATATCAAGTATTAAAAGACCATTTGCGACAAGTACTGCAAAATTCAAAACAATGTTTTATATAAACCATTAAAGAAATATTGAAGGAGTTTGCAATTCATGGGGACTAAATAGTGATCATTTAAAATGTACTGCACATGATTCATAAGTGACCAACATAAAAGAGCCATCCACAGTTCTTGAAAGGTTTTTCCTAATTGTTGTGACAGGTAAAAGCGGAAATCTTTTCCCCATGGTGTGGTTTTAATCTTTGAGGCATACTTCAACATCCCTCCTTTCCCTGTGATGAGTTCTATGTCAGCTGATATTTATTTACATGAGAGGTTGGTCTAATGTTTGCAGGGACTTATAAAGGGATAGATCTGTAGCCATTGATGTCTGAATCTACAAGTACCTCAGGAGGTGATATTGGATTGTTCATACCTCTCTCTCTCTCTCATTACATTTAAGTTTTAACTGGGGGGCTGCTACAGGTAGTCCTTTGGGTTAAAATTACGTTTTTCTTTAGTTTAATTCAATAAACAATGGCCATGGAGTTTGAGAACTGGCAAAAAAAAAATACAGAGACTTAAGAATGTTTAAATCTTCTGAAACAAATTTTATCAATATAACTCTTCAATATACCAATCCCTAATCCGATGTATCGAATCAAAAACATCAAATAGGACATTATTGGTATTAGCAAAATAGAAAAACCTGGAGAAGACCTAATTGAACTAAGCAGCAAACATCTTCTATACAACTATGAAAGGAAAAAGGAAAAAGCGGAGTTGGCTTTCTTATTCATAAAAAACTCAAAGACAATGTTGTAGGTTCCAAACCATCTCAGACCATGTAGCTAGTGTTACTGTACAGCTGTCAAAGAGGTACAAACTAAACATCATTCAAGTTTACACTCCCACTTTAGTCAACAAACGAGGAGATAGACAACTTCTACCACCACTTAAATCCTGTGCTTCAAGAAACCAAAAAATATTTCATCATTATAGGAGACTTCAATGCCCCAGTAGGATGAGGTAATGAAAAATGCGTTTGCAAGTACGAATAGAGAAAATCTTGTTGATTCTATAACAACAAATGGATTCAAAATCAGTAATACCTTAAAAAAAGTAAGCAAATAGAAAGTGAACTCAGAGGAGCCCCTATCACAGAATTAAAAACGTAGTAGACTACATCTTAATGGACAAAAGTGACACCATCAGATCCTAAATCATGTAGAAAGCAACCACAAAATGATAAGATGCAAAATTTAAATTAATGTCAAGATAGAACACAGGAGAATGTTCTGCACCAAACTGCAACCACTTGGTCTACAATAAGAGCACACCCGATCATTCAAGCTGGAAGTGAAAAGCATGAAATCCTCATTGAACCAGATGAGAACATCAACTGGCAGCAATATAACAACTTCCTAGATTGGAGTCACCAATTTAAGCCAAAGAGCACACAATCCATAAGTAAACACTCAGAAGAAACCAAGAATCTCATGGAAAAACATGTAAAATTGTAGCCGACAAGAAATGACATAAGGTGACCTTGTGAAAAAAATTCACCTCTATGCCAAATTTCAGCTTCAGGGGCAGGAAATTGAAAAATTGGCTCGAAGTGACCTCAAATGACTTCTGGGATCAATCTCACATTGTGTATGACCTACGCCAATTTCAGTTTTATAGGTACAAAATTATTACCAAAAACTTGGGAAATTGAGTCGAAGTGACCGCCAAGTTCAACCCTGCTCAGCCTGTTATGTTCAACATAAGAGGGACCTATAAGATTAATTTTACTTTCATGTGTAAAATCATGGTCAAAAACATGGAAAATTGTGTTGAATTGACCAGAAATAATCTCTGGTGACCCTGAATGACCTCAGAAGTCAAGTCATATAAATTGCAATCTTCACTATGAGAAAATGCACCCATATGTTAAATCTCAGCATCCCTGGGGCTAAATTTATGGCCCACAACTCTGAAAATTGACTAGCAATGACGAGAAATGATCTCAAGTGACCTCAGAGGTCAACATAACAATGTATATATCTTTTGCCATGAAAACCTCTATGCCCAATGTTAGATTTCAGAGACACTGATTGGTGGCCAGAAACTTGGGAAAATTGTTTTAAAATGACCAGGAATGACCTTAGAGGTCAAACTCATATTGCCTATGTGAGAAGTTGACTTCAGTCTACAAGCAGAATACAAGGTTGACAGGCCTTGTAGTCTTAGCAGACAAAAGAAACAGACAAAAGGCTCAAATATCAGTCAAGATGCAATTTGAGATAGAGAAATGCTTTCACTTCAGATTATTTTTTCAAATATTGTATTCCAATAAGTGCTGTCAAGCACTAAAGTTAAAGAATCAAATGTTAGTCAATGGAAAATAACAAGTAAATATGCTAAACTCAAAGTGGAAGTTAAAAACATTATGTAAGTTTTTTATACACTTTTCTGTTCCTGGGTAATAAGTGTTATTTCCAGGATCAAATATATCTAAAAAGTATATGGCTGTTCTTCCCTTCAAACTTTGCTTTTGTGATCAGACCATTGATATTTGATCTACCGATTTTGCCTCTGACGTCTTATGGAAGGTACTTGAAAGCTGCAAGACAATTTGTTTCATGAAGCATAATTTTATGTGACATTGTTCAGCCCTTTATAAAATTTGGGTGGCTATGGTCTTTGGTAGTGTACCTTCTGCTAATAACTTTTGGTAAGCTTATCTTACATGAATCTCGTGAGGAATAATAAATAATGATTGATAAATTTACATTTCTAAATTGATCTTCTTTAATATAAACCTGTGGAAGCAATCAGATTGTATTTTTTCCCTATCTTCCCAAGGAGATGATTAGTCAAGAAATTATTTCAAGAAACAAATGTAATGAGGAAACGGATTAATTTATTCACCATTTCTTTGAAGTAAAGTTAAAAGACTTACCTAAGATTTTTATCTTCTTAACTGATTTATTTGTGTTGTTGTCAACCAAAACATTGATGCACAGACTCTCACCATGATAATATTTCTGTATAAGGAAAAGCAAAGTAGTTTTTACGAAAATCATACAAAATTTATTTCATTAAAACTTTCTCATTTCTGTACATGTAAAAAGTTTACAGGATCATTGCATTACTTTCTGGGCAATAGGTCCAAATCAAAGCAATATTTGGAAACCTGAAACTGAATGCAGTCCAAGAGGAGAAAAAACAAAACTAGTAATTGACCACTGTAAAATTATAGCAACATTCTGAAAGAAAAAGCATATTGAGAGAATGTGTAAAATTGAATTTGTGTCCATGGTGGTATTAGCTATTCCATAAAAACACTTAGAAGTATGACTTCATGTTTTTGATACATCTGGAGCTTTTTTGCTTTTGCTAATATAAGTGTGGGTTAATTATGTATTTGAAATTCATGTGTACATTTTATGTGTCCCACTGTAGATATTTTGTTTGTCCTCTACTCCATAAGAAGGATCTTTCCTTTGAGCACTCAGATAACCAACTGCCGAAACATGGTAACAGGATTCTCCCCATTAAATAATAGGGAAGTGATTAACCTAGATGTGAGGGGGAAAAATTCACACACATGTGTTGATGCCAACATATATGCAAACCATTCGTAGTACATTTGCATTAGCAAAAACCATTTCATTCACCCTGCTTCCGTTCTTAATCTCGTTCCTACTAACCAGCTCCCAGTAGGAACCAGTCTACCAGTCTATCCACCTGCTACCTTTCACAAGAAGAAAGTAGCTGGATTGAAAACTACAAAGAAGCATCAATTGGGACTAGAGCCCAGCCACAGGTGAGATTTTGGCATCGATTTCCCTCTTCTTTCATTCTGTACCGAGAATGTTTAGTGGCCCGACGATGAGTAACTCGGACATGTGACTCAAGGGTCAGGGCACACTTCAAATCCCAATATGAGAGTCTATGAACGTTGTGCAATTTTACATGTAAATTGACTTTTAGAAGAAAAGATTCAGTTTTGATTTGAAACTAGCTTCCTCTAAGTTTAAGTTAACATTAGCTATCAGTGTACCATTAAACAGAGTGTCAAATGTTCAGGCTATAACCTCTGAACAACTCTCAACAGTGTATAACTGAAATATTGTCTATGATTTTTAACTTAATGCATTTTACAATGCTAAGGATTTATAAATTGGGTATCTTATTGAGTGAATATCAAGAATAAACAATTCAAGTATGACAAAAAATGCAATGTACACATTTTTTAATTAAGATTCTTTACAATTTCACCCCCCACCTTTTACTATTATATAGTTTGATATTATATTAGGCAAGGTAGAAGTTATGATGCTAATATTTCTTTGCAATATTTTAATGATAAACAATTTCAACTACTAACTTCTTTATCCAGTGAGGCTTCTAGTTTCATATTGCCAGGGCTCATCATGAATTCCTTGGTTGCTTCAGCACTTGGCTGAGGAGCCGGCTCCTCTGGGGCATACGTTAGTTTACGGATGGCCAAACGTAGAGAGTTTCTGTCAGATTAAAATAAGAACAAATTAATACAAAGAAAGGCAAAAACCCTAGCAAAATGTAAAATCAAATTAATATGTCTAGTGCATAAATACATCTTCCTTGATCTTTCAATAAAATTTGCTATTTTTCATTAAATATCCTGATAAGATCATCCCAAGTGTAACATGATTGGCACTACATGACAATATATTAAATTAGCTCTGATGTTTCTAATAGTAATAGTAATAATAGCAAATTTAGTAGGTACTAAGTTGGGTATCAGATTTTACAAGTATAAGATCAGAACTTTCCAAACTATGTTGTGACACTTTAGTATGCTGCTGATAATTTTCTAAGTATGTTACAAGATTAAGTACATAATCCCTCAGAAGATACTTTTTCTGAGATAGCTCAACTTGGTTAAACTGAGTCTTTTTCAAATCAGATTTTATTAACGAAGGAAATTTGTGATAAGTGATTCTACACTGGAAACAAGACATCAAACTTCAATTTAGGGTTTTATTCAATCTTTTTGGCTATGTCTGTAGGTTCTATTTGAAATTATTTATAATTTATGAATATTGTAGTTTCTTCACAAGTCTTTTTAGTCCCGCTTGATTATAAGTGTTCATTGTCGTGCTTAGAGAGCTGTCTTCAAAATGGTAAATTTAAGGTAATAAATGTCAATTGTACTCGGTGTAGAAACTCAAAACACATAAAATGAGTTAAAGGGTCCCTTTCAAACAAGAACCTGCAATAGTGAGGGGGACTAAAAGACACATAGACATAAATATCAAGTGTTGCATACAATTTTTGTTACAAACATGTAGATGGTTGCCAAATGGGAAGAAACCCATGTCAAAACAAAGCATAATCTTATTCAAAAATAAAGGGTAATTTCCTGTGCTATTTAGAAATGACAATGCATTGAGCTACAGGAATTGAAAGAACAATCGATCAAAGACAAGCCATGAATGCTCATTACAATTTCTTCTCTACTGTACATATAATTTTATAAGAAAACCTTATTAGAAGTGGAGAGTCAATGGATAATTAGCAAAAAAAAGAGGGAACATTGGATGATGTAAAGATTCCTACTTTGTCCATTTACTGATGAAAGACCCACTTGACAAACCCCCCCCCCCCAAAAAAAAACAGAAGCATAATATACATAGACAGCAGACAAATCTATATCATAATGATCCTTTGTTTGTATGTTTGTTACTGTAATACAGCAAGAACGGCTCATCATAACAAGTGTTTCATTAGCACAATATAATTAAAATACTCCAATTCCCAGTCCAATTAGCAATTCAATGATAATAGTGTGGGGTCTGTGCTCTTCCCATTAATCTACATTATAATGACCAAATTTCTCAAGATAGATAACACAAGGTATATAAAATGATAATTACTTACATATTTATTTATTTGCAAATAATTACAGGTATACCTTGATTAGTGAGGTTAATTCATTCTAAAATTTTCCCTACTGTTGAAAACCCACACTGTTCAAGTTCTTATTATAATCTAATGTGTTTTTATTTTCAGCTTACACTTAGTTACATTAATTTGTTCAGCAATACCTCAACTGTACTTCATCAAAACCTGGAATAATCAAAACTGCACTATTCAAGGTATTCTTGTATAATATGAATTCTATGAAAAGGAAGTGAAATGATATTTAGTTTAAGTGATTTCTAACTAAAACTGCAGTCGTCCAACTGTCTATCCATGCACACACCTATATTGTTAACAGATTTGGCCTATTCAAAGAATAGCATCTATTTTTAAGAAATTGAGCTGACTGCAGATCATTAGTTTGTTTTATAATTATCTTTACATTCAGTGAATTCTTTTAGTCTTCTTCAGGCAACTTGCCCATTTGTTCACATCTGTGTCTTGCTAGAAAATACAAATTATTGATTATTTGTTCTTTTGTTGAAAGTGAACAACTAAGATTTATAGGAATCTAAGTTTAATTATGCATAATCACAAATGATTACAGAATTAAAACATCTTGTGTACACTTCAGGGCAAAAAAAAAGAGCCAGGCACTTTCCATCATATAAAAGATTTTAAAACCATAGAGAACATATGGGCACATATTAAGGCCAAACTGATTGGGAGAACATTCGTGAACATTGACCAGCAGTGGGAAGTACTCAGAGATGAATGGAACAATATTGTGCAGTGCACTGTAGACAACTATCAGACAGCTCGCCTAAATGGCTTAGTTTTCTGAAGAAAAACAAAGGAAAAGCTAAAATGTACTCAGCACACAAACACTGCATGCACTGTCGTATAACAGAGACAAATGTTTCATTAATAACAGAATGAAAGAGAAATTGCAAAAAAAAAATTGATAAAAGATTAGCTCATTTTTTTTGTCCATGAGTGTACGTACTAAACTGCCAGATAAGTTTGCTAAAGATATTTTCATGTTTTAATACCTTTTATGAGGTTTTTCATCAACATTGTCAGCTACATAGGTCTTCAATTCATAATCAACACCACAGGGCTGAAATAGAAAATTAAGATGGGAAAGATCAATAACAATGGGTCCGAGCTGATTGATTTTAATGTTGATTAATGAATAAAACAAAAATAGATAAGTGAAGAAAAGCCTGAAACAAACAAAAAAATATAGATTGTTTCACAGTATCAATGATTAGAATTAGATATATAGGTCTAATGTAAAAGATTTCATTCAAGCAAACACAAAACTTAAGTAGGTTATTATAGATTGGTATTATCTCAACACAGAAAAGAATAGCCAAAAATGAATTTCCTTTTAACAAAAAACACTGAATTAAAAAATTTTTTTTCAATATCCCTTAACCAAGCTCAAGGTCGTCAAGGGCACCACTGATGATTTCATCATGGATGTGTCAAGGGAAAGATAGCTTGATGGAGGCCATCCCTCTTCAGACTGGTTTGGAATCAGATTTGTCCATTTCCTAAACTGGATGGCAATCATAGCCAGAGAGCCCAGTCTGCTCTACTATTTGGAGAGAGAAGTGTTTGAGGAAAAGGCTCAAATTGACATTCAAGTTCCAGCTGACAACTGCAAACAACTAGTAGGTGCCATTACAGTCACCCTGATACAAGAACTTTAGTAAAAAAGTGGTGTCTATGCTCTATCTTGGTATTTTCTCTCTCTGAAGGTTACAACTTTGCTTCCAGAAATAATTGATATCCATTTCAAGTCAAGGCTACAACAAATTATCAATTTTTGATGAGTATTCCTTTCATCTGATTTCTGTTGCTTTTTATCCCAACTCTTAGATTGTCATTCTATGACCGTTGACTAAGCACCATAGATTGGAAATAAATAAAACATTGAAATAAAATATTTAACGGTCTTAAAATAACGAATAGAGAGTTGCAATAAATAGCAACAAATATAAGATGAAAGAAATACTAGTCAAAAATCAATCATAATGACAACGCTTCATCTATGAAATTCGTAGACTAAAACTACAAGTCATTTTAAGCTGCAGACAAAGCAGCTGTATGAATGTTACTCCTGAAGATGCCTGATTGGAACTTCCAACTGATGAAGGTTTCACAAAACAGCAGTGAATCCTAACAATTACCAATGTTTCTCTTCCTCTCTCAATCAATCACTCACAAACACGAAAGCATATAGTGAATTTTCGTTTCAATCATGTTCCATTATTCGTAATTGAGTTTAAGTTAATTTTTCTCTCCATTAATACCAATGAATCTAATGGTCATCAGTAATTTTCAAGTAGCAACAATTAAACAAAAGAAACCTCTTCATGATTTTTTATTTCATTTTGTTGCAAAACAAATGAATGGTTGGTCTTCAGCGGTCATACAGAGTATGACTGATGTTAACACCTTTCATGTTTACTTGTCTTCAATCCTTTTTTCTTAGCATGTATGGTTTTCATACATTCTTTTCTTTTTTCCTCAAGCTTTCGCCACTTTCCTCTCATTCAATTCATCACCTTCCTCTGTAAGAACTTCTATCTTCTATTGTATTCTTGCGCATTTCTTGCCTTTCTGTTTAGAGCCTCAGATTGATTCAGGTTTTGGATAGATGATATCGAGGATAGATTTCCTAAGCAAATTTCTGGGACTTTCTGAAGGAGTAGAATTTGCATTAGAGATAGATAAGGTCTGAGGAGAATTTGTGCATCATAGCAATTCTGTGTCGAGGATATAAGCCAGAGCTCCTGGATGAATTGATAACATGAGTTGGGTGTGGCTGCTGCTAGAATCATGACAGTACATCAAGAAATACAGCCTTATCAACACTTTCCATTTGGGACTCTGAACCATGTAATAAGGATATTTCACCAATCCACTTTAAATGGTCTCAATATCCTAACATTTAGAGGTTGGAGAGCATATGTTTTATTTGGTGGAAGACTAAGTATGATTATGTTGTTCTTGATGGCATTAAAAGTCAGGTGGCTGTTATGCTCATTAAATATGAGAAGAATTGGCGTATAAGTTTGAACATGCTTTACAAATACTTTAAAAATTTATGCCCATCATCCACTGCAACTCTAAACAGCTCCTTCTGACCTGCCTCTTGTCAAAGTTTCATACGGCTGTTTGGCCTTGTGAATGGTGAGAGATACCTTCCAGTAGCAGGGGTACAAAGTAACATGGAAAATAGTGACATGCCAACTTTGTGATTTAATATAAGCATTCTTGTTTTATTTGCAAACTAAGACTAAATCACCTCTTCGGTCAGTATTGAGACCAGGCTCATCTAATTCTAAACTGTGATGATCATTTCAACCCAGAAGTTAGCCACAGTTTGATAGGAATTCAAGTAAAATTACTATAATTCTCACATCTAGGCTTGAAATTGGTTTACCATCAGAATCAGTTCCACAAGGCACACTAACAACCAATCAGCATAGTGTCTCTTAAAGAACGCCATACTTCTTGACTATACTACTGATACTTCTCCTTTTCTCTTTCACTAAATCTGGAAATATTTCTGGGACATGATTTATAACACTTATTCTTTTACATGTTCTGGCTATTTCTGACAATTTTAAATTCAAGTCTGCTGGAGAAGCATTATTTTCTAAAACTGGTAGCAATCAAAAACAATTCGAATTGAACAAAAATTATATCTTGCATAATTTCTTTCAAGTTTAAACTCACAAAATTTTCAATAAATTTAGAACACATATAGACAACTATTTACAAAAATAATACAAGATAGCTCTTGAATTGAATTAACATGGAAATGTCAAATATAACAAATTGACTGAGCTCATGGTTGAGAAGTTATTTCGGGTACAGATTCAACCAGAGTTAAAAATAAAATTAATTTTTTTTTCTCAGTAAAACAGGTTCCGGAGAGTGTCTAATAAGTTTGTTTTGTTTTTATTTGACACAAAAACATTTCCTTTTCCAAAGTTAGAATTAAAGAATTTTATGATGAACATTCAATAAAAATTCAATGAAAGTCAATAGATTAATGATGAGATGTGTCTTGTCTAATTTCAATCAAATCATTTAAGTCAAGGGAAAGAAATTCCACTTTTAGATTTACACAATTAAAGCCAGTCTTTTTCTGTAAATAAAGTGAAAAAATACATTTGTTTATGCCTGCCATTGTTCAACTGGAGAACATCAGCATTGATATTACCCAGAGGTAAACTTCCCACCATCGCAAAGGTTTTATTGAAATAGACCCATCAGTATCATTAAATGAAAGATTATTACAATAAACTTGATAGATTACAAGATCCAAACGTTTTTATTGGCACCTTTAATCTCTTTCAGTTACAATAATACACACAAGAAATTAAAATTTTAAAAGTGACCCATTTCACCCCATTATTTTTTTCTCTATATCTCAAATAGTTCTTTATAAAACTAGACAACCAACAACATTAGCTACAAATTGTAGTAAATTTTGTTATATGTTATTAACTTTCCAAGTTTACCTCTGTCAATGAAGTTGGTTTGTCTGTCAATGAAAAAGTTCTAAATTAATGAAATTTTAATTCTCAATTCGATTGAGATTTCAAGAATCTACAGGAAAAGAGTTTCCAAATTTTTTTTTTTTGACATTTTTTAATTCCAACCTTTCCATTACTGTCTGTTTTCCTCCTCTTATCCCACCTTTTGCCCATTCCACCCTGGTTGACCCTACAAGGTGAATTACTGACAAAATTTGGTTAGAACTGTTTAGTTGTTTTGTAAAAGTGCAGACATTGGAAATGAACAGCCAGTAATCATTTGATTATATGAAATTGAGGCTTAATATCCCCCTGCCCCCACCCCAAACCTTTTACTTACCTTGCCTGTGTCTCCAGGGGCAGGTTGCAGAGTAACAGAAGCTGGGGCATTGTGAGGAAGCTAAAATGTAAAAGAATAATGCATAAGTCAGTGAACTAAGTGAAACAATTGAAGATCAAACAGGCCAAAAGATTTTCATATGAAGAATACATTTTTCAACACATAGTAAAAATCAAGAGCTTCATTATTAAAATTACAAAATGATGATGAAAAGATTATGAAGATCAATTTATTTATTTTCTTAAAGAGATAAAAGTAAAGCATCCAAAGAAAAATTCTTTGATCACAAAAAGGCGGAAATTGGTTTTTAGAGATAAATGACTAGAAAGAAAAAATGAAACAAAAGCATCTGATGATTCATTATATTCTTTTATGCATTACAAAAACCACTATCATATTTCATGCACATCCAACCGTAACTGATGAGGATACTATAAACCAGACAAAACTGTCAAAAGAGATTTCTTCAGTTTTCAAGTTGGTCAGGCTGGCTGGCTGACTATGTACGCATCACGTGTATAGGCTGTACCAAAAGAGCTAGAGGGCTCCAACATTGTTTTTGTTTTTTGAAAATTGCTCCACTAAATAGGGTTTTAATGGGGAGTTGACTTGGCAGTGCAAGTTTATATTGAAATGATCCCTAGTTTGTGCCAGCTTTTAAACTTGTTTCTTGAAAATTCAGACTTTGTTAGTGATCACTGCCAAACAAAAGGAGAAAGTAACTTATTCATTAATAATGCCTTTTTCTAACTTTTTTTAATTGATCACTGCCAAATATGGCATGCTGACAGAAATCATTTGTTATGTAACAGTTTCTATTGAGTGATTAAATAAACCTGTTAGTTTAATGTTTAATTCAGAAGTCTTAAAATACCATCTTGGAATAAATTGGATGGCTGAATTTCATGAAAATTTCTCATGCAATAGAATTAGTTCAGCAATTCAATCAGCAATTCTCATCCATTGTGTATTGAATGGTTCTCTTTATAACCAATTGTTTGAGTGGCCCTTGTCACTATCAAATATCAGTCAAACTAGCATAGTACCCATAAAAAATAACAGGATCATTTACGTATGTATAAATCATACAAATATACATTTTAGCATGATCTTATTTGCAAGTAAAAATGCATGCCTCAAATGAAACATTTTTCTGATGATTTTCTACAACTATTTTTTTTAATAATTTTAAAACAACCAAGTCAACAGAATTGAGAAGAAAAATTAAATTCTTTTTCAATATGGGGAAAAAGTCAGTTTCATCCATGAGGAATAATCAGCAGTGGTAATGGAGAATACACAGCTGTTTATTTTACCGTACACAAACACGGAAGCTTTGCTTTACCTCTTTCCTCTGTGTTTGCTTCAACATAACAGAAACCAACAAAAACCAAAGTGACTAGCTTTCATATAATAATTGTATCCTATAAATCACAACAGAAAAGAGAAGGAAAATCACCCAATCAAAATAATTTAGACTGAACCTAAAACATCTAATCAAGTGATGTCCAAGTGAGATATGATCTAGTCATTTGAATTTCCAATACCCAGAATGCTGCAATAAGTATTTAATTATTCAGCTTAATTTGTACTCTTCTTCAGAAAGATTAGGTCAAGAGAATGAAAATAGCATTGATCATAAACTTGGCACAGCCTCATTGGGTAATGAAGCAGTGATTATTTTTGCACTTTTGTTGAGTATGCTGTTCATTGTATTAGTCTCAGAGTAATTATTTATGAACACTATTCAATTAATCTTCCACTGAGAGAATAAAGATATCCCCAAAGGCATGAAAAATGTAAAAGAAAAATATTCTAGCAGAATAAAAGAGTTTGTTGCATTCAATAATTAGGAACTGTCAATCAGAACTGTCACCCAAACTTTTGACGTAGATTTCTTCAGTTTCTGAATTTGACTGGTTGGTTGGCTATATACGTATGTATGTATCATGCATACATGTTATACCAATGAAGCAAAAAGGCTGAAAATTTAAACATTTACACATTTTTTTTCCTGAATTACCCCCATATAGAGGGATTCAATTTATTATGCAAGTTTATGCTAAATCGGTCACTGAGTATGTGTCTGACAGCATTCATGCTTGTTCTTTCTAAAATTCTGACTTTGTTAGAGATGACTGCCAAATTTTTTTTAATTGATCACCCTCAAGTCATTAGTCACATGGCAGTTTCTATCAAGTGACTGACCAGATCTGTCTTTGCTTTCTTTCATATCCAACATTCTTAGGGATATTTATAATTGTCACCTTTTTCCACTGAGCTGTACTCCTGTACTGCTAGACCAAAGAATATAACTTTTGACTGAGAGCTCTTATCCACTAGCCTATGACCTATCGGATATTCAGACACAGTGAGTTTGGAGTACCTTCCCTGTTGGTTACCAGTTATGACAGATAACTGAGGAAGGTCTGATACAAACCAACAGAAGGAAGTCATGGCTATGATGTCACTAATGATAGAAAATGTATACTTGGAATACCTTGAGGAAATGCTTTCAAGAATGAAAGAAAGCACTCTGCTGATGACACTTTCATACCAGGAAGATATACAGATACTGTTGAAGAATGAGAATTCTATAATACCATAAATACATATCACTATGACGAATGAAGTTAACATCAATAAACTGGAAGTCAATGCTCACTAATACCTGAACTTCAATTCCTACCATCTATGCAATATTTAAAAAGGGATTATTACCTACAATATAGAGTGAAAATTAGTGGTAATCCAGAATGGTGATCAGTATAAGAGACGTTCTTTAAAGAATTAGTCAAATAACATCAACAAGCAGATACATTGGTTGAGAGACAGTCTTGCATCAGAAGAGTGTCAGAAAAGAATTCATGCAGCAATTCTGATATAAAGAAAGAATCTGACACTTGTTTAGTACATGTGCAAAACTAGGCAGAATATGCAGTTCACAGCTGGTAGGTCTATGAAATAGTGTCAAACATTGAATTTCTGAAAAGCCACATCTGTAAAACATCAGATGAAACCTTTTGAATATACTGTTTATGGCTGCCAGCAAAGATGAAGAAAGAAAACATTGAAGAGAAAAAAAAAAAGTGAGCAAACTCAACATTCTTCCCTCTTTAACAAACATAACAGACAAAAGATACAGAGAAGAGACTACATATAGAGATACAAAGATGTGTCACCTTACAACATACCTAAATATTGCATTACTGCCTTGACAACATGAAAAAGTCACACAAAAACAGAATAAGAATTTTTAATACATCAACATTTATATGGTTCAGGTAATGCCAAGCATGATCATAAGAAATATGTAGCAAGTAATATTTGAGGGATATAGAAAAAATAAAGGGATGCATTCTTGGGTAAATCTCTTGAGGAAAAGGTGGCAAATAATAAAGAAACCGGCACATTAATTGAAGTACTTTTCTCATAAGATTTGCATTGTTCTGGAGAGTACACACAAGAACGGGATTCTTGGAAATTTTTTAGATGCTAGATGAGAACTAACCACAGGAAGAAGCTGGCTTTAGAGGAAGCTACTCTACCAGTGACCATCTCCTTTTGATAAATCAACTAAAAGAGAAAGCTGCAGAATATAAAATGCCACTTGCTGTAACATTTATGAACTTCAAAAAGGCCTTCAACTCAGTGGAAATTCCCAGGATCATTGATGCTATCACAAGGTGTAGCCCCGTATATGTCAGAGTATTGCAACATATATACCATCAAAGCAGCTCTTTTATCAGAAAGGGGTGAGACAAGGTGATACCAGCTCACTCAAACGCTTTACAGCCTGCCTCAAGATGATCTTCTGAAACCTAAACTGGGAAAATGAAGGAATCAGGACGGACAGTGAATACTTAAGCAACTTCTAATTTGCAGACATCGTCCTTTTTGCAGAGAACCTTCATATCTTCCAAATAATGCTAAACCAACTAAATGGAGGACGAAAAAAAGTTGGCCTTCCCATGAACTTCAGCAAAACTAAAGTCATGTTCAACAAACATGATGGAGACAAACACAACGATCAAAATTGAAAATGGAGCTAGAGAAAGTAGACCGCTGCATCTAACAAGGACAATGAATCTTTATAAAATTCTCAAAGGGAAAAGAAATCAAGCAAAGAATCACCCTAGGATGGCAAATCTTTGGTAGCACAAGCACAACTTTCAAGAAAAAGAAAATAGCATTAGTCCTAAAAAGAAGGGTATACAACCGATGCATCCTCTCGATAGTCACCTATGGAGCTGAAATATGAAATCTAATCAAGACACTCATCCACAAACCATGCAACATGCCCATGAAACAATCAATCATGCTCAACATCACATGGAGAGATCACAAGACAGCACAATATATTAGGGGAAAAATAGGAGTTAGAGACATCATTGAATCCATTAGAAAACTCAAATGGCAATGGGCGGGACAAATTAGACAAGTTCTCATGATAGAGAGGTGTGGCAAATCCCAGGTAATTTTCATGTCCAAGGACAGATGATAGATTTTATTCAGTAGTTTTCATGAGAACTCAAATTTAATCTCATGGCTAAAATGAATAAAGCAATTATAGGGGCAAAAGCATTAGAAGAAAAAATTGCACGCTCTAATGTACAAGTATATGTTCTTGTAAAATCTCATATGATCTCATTAACTTTCAAGTCAAAAAGTTAGAAAAATGTATGCAAGTTACTAATAATGATATACATAGTCAATGAAAGCCAAGTGCACTCATATACTAAAGGGACTAACGTATTAGCCAATAGTAAAACTGTCTTTAGGGACATGCATTCCGGTCAATAGAATGAATTTTTAGATATTATATGATTTTGAGGATTAACCAAAAGTAGAGCAGGTCAAGTTGATGTACACATAGAAGTGTATCATATAAATTCTAACTAATGATAAGCAACATCAGTTATCAGAACTAAAAATGAATGAACCATTGAGGAAGTAGTACAGCATATGAATGACGAATACGAGAAATACATTCTAGCCAATCAGAAAGTTATATACAATTGGTTATATACAAATGGCAAAGCAGTTTAAATTGATACATTATCCCACAAGTTGCTTTTTTTAGTTTCATTTCGAGATATAGAATGAAAAAGCAATGGATAAATTAGTAGATTCCTTAAAAATCTTTTCCCTCTGCACACACCAACTTGAATCAAACAGTTACTTACTGTCCACAGTTGAATTCAACATTCATCTTGAATGATGAATGGCATTCAAAATCAGTTTCCACAAGTTCTAAAAAGAACTGAAAACAAGCTGGGAGGGGCAGTGACCCACAAGCTATCAAAAGCTGCCTCAACCCATTTCTAGGTCTGGTCATTCAGATAAAACATTCTTTCTAGAATGAAAGAATGTTTTATCAGAATCCCTCCCACATTCTTCAACAGACCAAACTATCACTTTACTTTTCTATACCACCAAGTTTTCATTAATGCATTACCTCAGCTGGTCTTGTAAAAAAAAAAAAAAAAAAGTAAAAATCAAGCTAAGAAAGAATACGGCTAAAAGCTCACTTTTGCCATAATTTACCATTCTGACGAGTGAATTGATAATATTAGCAAAATTCATTTTCAATACATTTTATGAAAAGATTGATTTTTTTTAAATAATCTTCATAATAAAGAAAGAGTAAGGAGGAGGGAATACTCATGAGGGCAACAGTTTATCTAGATTAACATGTCATTTGAATGAGAGGATCCAATGGTTCCTGTCTAGATAGTTGTAAATTGGCAGCAAAAGGAATTTATAATTAAATATAAGGACAAGGCAATAAAACTAGAGTCCACAGCCAAGTTGTTGTTGTTGCCAAACAGTATTACATTGGCATCCATGCATTTCTAGCACAATATACACATTTACCACCATCACTTGTGAAGTGTGTGCTCAATACAATATAATTGAAGTGATATTTGTTTTCCATATCAATATAAGATTACATGCAGCATTAGCATATAAAACTGTATAAAACAGTATTAATTTGTATGTCAGCTCTCATTTACACAATGCAATATAAATAAAAAATATATTCTATCGTATAAAAGTTAACATTACTTTTTTTGTTTGTTGGTCAATTGGTTTGTCATGTTAGAGCAAATAAAGAAAAAAAAGGACATGGAAACTATTTTTGTATACCCAGGCTGGCTCTTTGTTGGTACATTTTCTGGTTGACCCCCACCTCATATCCAGTTCTGTGAATTTCCTTCTTATTTTCTGATGAAGCTATCAACTCACTAGTCATAATTTCTGTTCATGATGTCTCTTCTTACACTTCTTTAGCTAACAGTTGGTGGCTTCAGTTTACACAGGCGCTCTTTATACATCAGATTTGCTATTCCAGGTACTCGCCTTGTTACTCTCCTTAGAACTCCTATTAACATGCATATTCTGGAGGTGGGATCAAAGTAAGAATTTGCACTGGGGTACAGATGCTTTCATGTTCATTTGGTTGAATATTCTTATAATTACCATTGAACAGGCATCTTTTTTTTTTCTAACTTTTTCACAAATATCTTTGTCAAATCTGAGTTCATTGTCTATAATTACTCTGATATCATTTTTCTTCCTTCAGTATTTAGAGTCCCTTCCCCAAAATTGTTTTAATAAAAAAAATTTCAACTCTTTGTCGAACAAGATTGATAACAACTAACAAGTTGACAATAACCTTTCCAGATGGTCAAAACTATTACAAACTCAATAAAAACTAAAAACACGAATAATAGAGCCCATGAAATAAGAAGGACAACTGTATACAGTGTTGTATACATCACATTTGCCAGATATATTGGCCGAAACACAGTACTGTATGTTGGCTATTCAGTCAATACAGATACAACTTTGCTATGTACATATATAACATGGTGTTCTCATAACGTCCAAATTGCATAACATCCTATTTCAGAGAATGCATTATAGATCTTAAGTAAACCATGACTGTATATCTGAATATATGCTAGTGTATAGTTAGCAATACTGCTCGTATATCTGAAATACAGGGGACATGAGGATTATCTCCCTATAAGAAATTTCACGTAATTTTGTACATCCAGTAACGTTTTGATTGACTGGAGAATCAAAGATTTCCAAAAGAGAGTTTCTTTTCATACATCCTATCTGTATCAATATATACATGGTGTAGAAAAATAGTTCATAATGAAGTAAATATGGAGAAATTAAAAGCAAAAAAACGAGTGTGAACAAAGTGCACAGAAATAGAAACAGCACAAAATATTACTAGATTCTCAGCAGGATCAAGAGTTTTGAGATTTGAAAGAAATACTTAGAGTGCCTGAACATATCATGTAAACAAAATATTACAAGGTTTTCTGTAATATTTCTACCAAACTGAGTAATGCAGCAGTAAACAATTTACTTTTGAATTGATAAAGACATGGCAAAAGAGCTGGATTATATTTGGATTAAAAAGTAACTTACTTCAAAATAAAATGGATATGCATTTGGACCAAGCTTTTTGATAAGTCGTCCTTGGAGCCTGGTTAATGGGCGTTTCTGTTCTTTGGGTGGTGGGTACACTTGGATGGAAGAAAGGAAGAGATCCTTGCGAAAGGTGAGACCAAGGACATCCAGGTCTTCACGGCCATAACGGAATGCTGCTAAAATGTGTGCATAAACTTTGCGGTCTTTTAGATAGTCTGGATCCACAAGAATGACACCATCTGTGAGGGAAAAAAAACAGGAAATTGAATACAGAGAAATATAAAAGTTTATCAAGAAGAGATTTTTTCAAAAAATTGTCTCCATTTCATTTCTTGAAAACAGTATTCCTGCATCCTTCAGATACATGTAATTGGGTGTTATTCCAAATACAATATATGCGTGTGTGTTTGTGTGTGTTTGCACATATATAAAAACAAATATACGCACACAGCTTGTTTACATCAAACATACTTCTTCTGAGAGGAAAAGTATACATCACATTATACCAGAGAATTTTATCTTACTGAGTTTAGCTTTGGCAGCACTCATAGAAGTATTTTTTTCAACAAAGTAATTCAAATAGGTCTTCCACAGTTAACCTTAAACTTAATACATTTGAGAGAACTAAAACAGATTGCTCTGCTTCTATATGTAGATATTAGAATATTATTCTGCTTCAACTCGGAATAAAATACTGTCATAGAGAAATTTGTTACTTTTTCGACACTTCATCAAATAAGAATATTCAAGTTCAAGATGATTTTTGTCTTTACTTCAAAATGATAACTATTGAGAAAGATACGCCTCCTATGCAAATGCTTTATTGCAAAAATAATTTGTATGGCAATCTACATGCAGCAAAAGAAAATAGTTGAAAATGCGGTGTTGATGTTGATATATGCATTTTATCACAATATTTCCTTTTATATTGAGAAATAGATAATTCCCAAGATTGCTCTTTTCTGAACACTCAAGAACCCAAATGTAAGAGCAATACATCATAGGCACAAGAAAGAACAACGAAAAAAAGACATAATCAAAACATATCTAGTATATGGTAACACTTGAATGAAATTTTATTATTACATGTTCATAATAAAAAAGAAGAAAATAAAAAAATAAAAAAAAATTTGATTTTAATGAAAGACCCCCAAACAATCCAATTCTAAATACAAGAAAATTTCTTAAAAGGCTGTTGACTTTTTTTACCAGTACAAGAAGGAAAAATCGGAGGATGAAAAGGAGGCTAGAAAACGTAACCATGCCAACATATACCCAAGAGAGGCACTGCCTGGAAAGACAGAATCAATGATTCAAGTGACAAAGTGTGGGTTGATGGCAACACACAAAGAGTGATGAATTCCATTGAACTGAATTACAGTTAGTTACCACATATCACCCAACATGTAGCATTTTTGTTCACTGGTTTTTACAAGTTAACATTACATCAAAACTATTCTATGCTTTCAAGATGATGTGCTATACTAACTTACTGGTTTATGCAGACTAATATCCTTGTCTGTGCCATTGATTTACCGCATTTCTTTGTGTATAACTATTCTTGTATAATACGAATACTAGATTTTGACATGAAAAATGAGTATAAAATAGTAGCCTCTGATATAGACACTCGATTTGGCACCACAGTTCAGTAGTCTAGAGTGTTCTTATGCTTCAATGTTCCAAATTTCTGTATAAAGCTCAAATTAATTTTTTTTAGTCTTGTTCATTGACTACTGAATTATTTTTGCCAAATTCATTACATTTTTTACTCATGGTTTACTAGGTCAGTCAAATATATTTTTTAGTAGGGTGGGATTGGAGTTGAAACCATTAATTTTAGTACCAAATTAAAAGAATTCTCTGCATACATCTGAGTATAGCACAATTCCCCCACACTATGTTCACTCAGATTTGGGTACAAAGTTTCTTGTATTATACACAAAGAAATACAGTAAACACTAAAACATTGATTTTGAGAAGGGAAATCATAATCACAATAGCTCTTCTAAATCCTTCTTGGTATTTTAAAGGTCTTGATTTCAGAGGATTTTTCAAGGTAGCCCAATAATAGAAAGTGGTGAGTAAAGCTGACAAAATGGGTTCAATCCCGCCATTAGTATTATTTTGCATAAATGTTTCTGGTAGAAGGCATGCACCCATCTATTTCTTATGATGCTATCTTGCTAATCATTCCATCTATCAACAATTAGCATCAGACTAAGGAAAGAATAATGAGTATATAATGTCTTACCTTCTGGATGGAATAGTTTTATATTTCTGACCAATGGTAGAGGTAGGTGTATAACCCAAGGTGAAAAGGCCCAAATTCAAATACTCATTTTCATAGGTAAGCTATCTGGCCCTCCCCACTTGAAGATTGGCACAATCTTCCTATTGGCCTTGTGCTGTACTAAGCTAAGCTTAGTAAAAACAAGTATACAACACAATTATTCAGGTAAGCTACCACTATGACTCAGACATCCTTACCTATGATGATTTCTGATGATACACTCTTCATTTTTAAGGAAAAGAAAAACAATTCCTAATTTCTGCAGGAAACGATAATCTTTGCTATTCTTTGCAATGCTTACATTACATTTTAGAAAAAAAATTCCAGAAAACATAATTGATTTTTCTTTTTAATCTTTTGAATTCCAAACAATTCATAATGTTTTAATTGGTATGTTCTATCATCCACAAGTAGCTGAGCTAATTGTATAATGTTGGCAGAAAATTTCATTGCAGTTTTATTTAAACTCGAATCATATACTTCATTCCAAAACTCTTAAATTAATAATAGTTAGGCCATCTCACACCTACAATATCCATTTCTTTGATCCTTTAGCCAGGGTAACGTTTTTCTATATTCAAGAAACTACTTAAGCACTAACCAGAACTATTACCGATCAATATAGGGTTATATCATAACATTTCATCTATATTCATACTTGTATAAACTACATAAATGAGATGTATCTGCAAGTGGACACCAAACCTACATTTGGTACTACTAATCTGCTCAAGTTTGTCTTAGAAATAAAATTCATTATTATTGGAGGTTCTTGACCTGTAACAGCAATCGTGTCTACTCAAGAAATTAGACTAATTTTCAAGTACAATTTCAAATGAGGACATAATGCTGCTCAAGCATGATATCAGCATGATATCAAGCTGATAATGTCAACAAAGCATTAGGAGCGAACACTACTACAGTGTGAACTGTTCAGTGTTTGTTCAATAGGTTCAGGTTTGGAAATATGGACACCGATCATACCAAACTTGAGAGAGACTTAAACCTGTTGTAAATGATGAAAGATTATTGGCAGCAGTGGCCAATGACAATGGTTCAAACACTTTCTGAAGACTTTAGGACAACAACAATGACCATATTACATCATCTCAAGACAATTAGAAAGGCTAAAAAGTTGTAAAAAGGCTTGCACATGGACTGAATGAAATACTTCATGGTAATTCCAGTCCCCATATATATCTGCTGACAGTGTCCAAACTTGGAGATTTGGGATATGAAGTCTTATAGTATCCTCTATTTTGACCAGATATTACTATTTTTAGTGTCAGCAGTACATAAGCCTATTTCATGAGTAAACAATAAAAACTTTGATGCACAAAACTTCATAAGCTAGAGAATTTTCCAGCTTCAAATTCTTGGTCACTTGAGTAATGGTACTTTCATGTTTTTAATTACCCTGCAATCTCTTATCAAGTTTCCAGGCAAGAAAATATAATTCTAAATAAAATATTGAATTTAACTTTCTTATAAATGGCAATTTCAAAAATGTCTTGATGGCTAAAATCATAGTTGTTAAAAAAGTTAGCCTCAAGTGGTTCAATTTTAATCCACTGTATTCACAAATAAATGATGTTTATTACTTATAGAAACAAGATGCAGGGATTATAGTCAATTTTTGTCTAATCACTGAAGTAAGCAGCATCAAACATGGTCAGTACTTAGATGAGTAGCAGCAAAAAACTAAAATTTAGCAAATAAAGAAGCAGGATAAAGAACATCAAAGCAATCCACGACTTTTCCTGATTTGATGGATTTAACAAAAATATAACTTTTTTCCATAACCTTAAATGTTATGACCATTTCAACCTTATAATCATATTTAACAACTGAACAGCAAATTCGCCTTCTTTCACTGGCAAAAATTCAATTTGTGTAGAAAAACAATTTGTAATCAATGACATGAATAATTTATTCAACAGCATAATGGGAGGGATCTTTTCTCTAGCAAGTGTGTGCTGATATGGAGACTTAATCACTTTCTGTACTTAATTATATTTTCTAGCAAAATATCCAAATATTGTCCTTTATTGCTGCTTGGTCAGTAGACATAGAATGATACTATAATGACAAAAATGGATAAGTAGTATTACTTGATAATTTTATTCTGAATATTCTGTGAAAATTCACTTTCAAAAACAGAAAAAAGCACTGGCATCATTTGATGTATATTTGAAGGTCATATAAGGAAATCCTTTTAATGTTAGCTATCTGCTGTATTGGCAATAGACACGAAAAAATACAAAATAAAAAAAAAATAGAAATACACATTCCTGTTTGCTCCGTATCTTAGTTGTAGGATAACACTTCACTAGGTCTTAGGGTTTGAACCCAAATGCCAAACCAGAGTGTCTTGTTATTGCAAGTTCACCAAGGAAACATACATGTAAATGACCAGATTATAATGGCACTGAGCACTTCGAAATCTGTAACACTCCCTGGGTATATCTCTGGTATTCAGAGCCAGTGATTCTCAAAGTGAATGTGTAACTTTTGTGAATATGACCTATCAAAAGGTAACTTAAGCCTGGGCGATCATCTTCAGGGAAGCTTGTTAACAGACCTCCAATCAGAAGTAAAGCCCTTCCTAGAAAAAAGTTGATTCTAGGATTCTATAATTCACCATGCACTGAGAATTCAATGATCTTTGCAGATAAAAAGAAATGGGAGGAGAAAAAGGCAATGGAGAAAAAAAAAAAAAAGAAAAAAGAAATTAAGAAAGAAGAGGTTAAGTGTATGAAGTAAAATATATTTTTCCAACCTGCAGAAGAATATATTCTTCCCTATAGTCAAATTGATGAATAGAATATATTCTTTTTTATTAGCAAGAAAAATTTCTTTATTTCTTGCATCACCACTGACCAAGGAAAAGTAAGCAAGTTTTTTGAAATTTGTAAAAGAAATATAAAGAAATGAATTTTCAACAGTATTACAGAAGAAAAGGAGAAAAAGATGTTTGTGGGCAGGGATTGCTTGAGAAAGATATAAAAAGATTGGAGAGACAGCCTGTGAAGCGAAGACAACATGACACAGAAGTTGTGCTTTGGGGAGATTTTCCTTTGCACTGATAAGCTTTCAAGTAAAATTTGGGTGCCTCTTGGTGCCAACTTGGAACTGCTATCTGCTTTAACAGCTATTTTTAGTAATCAGATGACCCATATATGTAATAATAAAACTATATATGACCTTATATGGGAGTACAAAAGTATATAATATGCTATTTTTGATTGGACCACTGTTTTTGTTAATTATGTACATAAAAGCAGAATTGTTTATATCATGCTATGTTCTTATATATCAGCCTAAAATACTACAGAGTATACAACTAAGTGTAGTATCATGTATACTCAGTACGTTTAGTCAAGTAGTACGAAAGTATATATATATATATATATATATATATATATATATATATATATATTATATATCTCAAGTGTGTGTGTGTGGGGGGGGGTAGACACCCATACATCACCACCAGCACAATCCTAGCATCAACCTCCCACCACTATTGATGAGCTTTGAGGACTAACCTCAAAAATGCCAATTAAAATTACGGTAGGCTCAAACCAGAAGTGAGCAAACAGCCATCTTGAATTTGCTTGTTTATCATTCCAGGGCGTAGCTATTGTGATAACATCGAGGGAGAGACCCATGCATACGATTATATAAGCCTGATTTGTGGCAAAGCAGAAACAGACAGCTTGCAAAGAATAAATGATGAGACAACAGGATAATTAAATGAATGATGAGAAACAGGAAGATTAGATCAAAGATGGGGGGGGGTAACATTCCAACACAATATGGAGTTAGTGACAGTCAAGGCACTATCAGTTGAGTCCTCTTGACCTATTCACAAGTTACCTCCATAGGACTGCCATTCCGGCCTGGCTCCTCAAGGGGCTCGTACAACGAAAGCATCTCAAGTTAAAGTTACTATCTAGCAAGAAAAATACTTTAGAAATTTCATGATATTAAAAAAATAAAAAAGACCCAAATTCAATGTAACATTTCAGAGGGTCAAGGCGCAGACTCCTTACGAATCTGTAATTCTACGGAAAACTTTTGACCTCCCCACCAACTCCCTTACTCCGCCATAGAGTTACAAAACTTACAGAAAGACTCAAACAACTGACTAATGTAACTGTACAGAAAGATAATCATTTAATCTTTTTCTTACAGGATTGAGATTATGATTATCTGTGTATATATAGAAGAGATTCTTTTCTTTTAGTAATTGTACCCCAACTTTGCTCCCCCCCTTAATATATTGATGATTTTTCACTTATAATTTTCCCTCACTCTTAGTTTTTTCACATATAAAAAGATAAGTCTGTGGAAATATCAAATGTTCACCTGTTTGAAAAACAAGCATAAGACCATTCTGTAAAAACACCTCACTTGAAGATTTAAAAACTGAAAAAAAAACATTGCCCTTCTGAGCAACTAATTTCAATTCATTTTCTTAAAATCTGTTTCTAGAGTTATTTTCAGTAAAAAGAAAAACAGATCTTGAAATTAAAATTTTATTTTAGAAATTTTCGAAAAAAGTTTTTAAAAAATAAAAGGTTTCAAATAATTTGATTATTTTTTTAAAATTCTCGTTTCATTCTTTCACTTTTTGCCGAACTCTGAATTTTGTTTATCATAATGCAATAAAATATTGATGAAATATAATCTGTAAAGAGAAGAAAAAAAAAAATTTTTTTTCTTCGTCTCCAGACTTGAATTTTGGCATCAGTAACCTACTGGACTCCAACTAAAAATGATATTTTGGGGGGAGGGGGCAGCTTTTTGAGGTCTTATTTTGACAGGAATAATTTATTAATAACAGTAATCCAGAATCTAGATGTTTCTTTTTTCTTTATTTTAGACGTTTTCCAGTGGACAATGCCAGTAATTTCTTAAAAAGAATTAAATCTGACCGTATCTTTTCCCCAACGGAATCTTTTTAACATTACTTCAAATTTAGACATAATAATTATTCAAATATTGACAGTGATAACTTAAAAAGCGTAAACCAAAACTGTCTCCTCAGTTTATCAGACTGGCTGGCTATGTATGTATGATGTGAGTTTTTATTAAAAAATCTAACCCCCCTCCCCAAAAAAAAGATATTCAGTGGAGAGGGTTCAATTTACATTTTATACTAAATTGGTCAGCAGCTTGTGCCAACTTATTTTTTAGAAATTCAAACATTAATTCAACAGAAGACAATATAAACTTATTCACTGATCACCCCTTATTGCAATTTTTTTAGTGTCTCCACTGATACGGCATGCTTCCAAAAAATGTCAATCATGAGGGTTTCTAAAAGTGACTAATCAAGTCATGCAAACTTTCCATTTTTTTGTACCACAAGAGGAAATTTGATTAGTCAAATTTCATACAGTCCCAAAGTATCCACAACTATGTACCACACAAGTTATCTTTAATCTGATCAGTGTCATCCAATAAATCTTTTCAATTCATTTTAGGATCTTGGTGCATTTAATTTAATGATATTTTTTATCCATATTTGTAATTTCATTCTTCATTATAGGTTCATCAGCTGTTTTACCATAGCCCTGTTTTGGGAGTATTAAAAAGTAGAAAAGGTTTATTGCTATGATACTCCCCATCATATTCACATATGGTAATATGAGTATAATTACCCTACAGTTTTAATTTGCTGTCGAGCAACCTTTTCCCTCATTTATGAGAACATGTATTGTTTAACAAGGTTTAAGCAAAATTCTATTTCACATGGTTTATAAATAAACTAAGATTATTCTTCAAGTAAAATTCAAATTTACAACATGCATAAATGAATTGTAATTTGATATGAAAAAACCCCTTTTTTTCCTGTTATATATATGTATGTTATGTTCATACATGTATTGTTTAATAAGGTTTAAAAATAGAACCAGAAAGCAAAATCTATTTTGAACATGTACTGTTTCATGAGAGTTAAAAATAGACTCAGTTCGTATATTCATGGTGAAGTTTTCCTTTATCATTGATATATTGAAATTTTTATGCATGTTTATTCTTTCTCAGTCCACTCGTGAAAAAAAGTGATCATTATCATGTTTCAAATCTGTTCGATATATGTAATGTCATATGCTAACAGCTACCCTCTCAAAAACTTGATTCTAACTGACAAGTGACAAGCATTTAAAAACTGCCATGTTTATGTTTGGGGCCCATATCCCTCCGGCCTCAACACATTAACATACAATCTTATATTCATATACAAATGTGCATATTGCTATAACTGATCATCATTCATGTATACACAGTGCTACCATGTATATGAACTCATATATACATGTGTTGCTATGGATCTCTCATTACTCAATACACAGAACATAGATACATGTTTATGTATGATATTTTGATGTGAACAAGTACATGCTTATATCCTTATGTTTCCACAGTTTAACAGATGTATATTCAAGATTTATTTCTTTATGGTATTATGCATACACACATAAACTTACATTTAATATAAGTATGTAATGTTTTGTGTAAAGTCTGTTAGATTCATTTGTTTTCTGTTATGTGATTTTGATTTTATATATTATTGCAAAGGTATTTCCCCACATATATACATTCACAGCTATCTTGACTACGGGTACATGCTTATATCCTTATGTTCATACACTTTCATATACCTATATTTGTATATAATTTTCATATGTTTTTGTTAAAGTATTCATGAAATTTTGTGATTATTTTATTTTGTAATCTATTCATAGACAATTTGTTACATGGCATTCCATGTTTGATCTCCCATCCCGCTCAACTACCTAGCAGTCAGACAAATGGACAGGTGCCAAATGTTTTCCCTTTTCCCTGATTCCAGTCAATACAATGATCTTTAACACTAATAAAGACTGGATGCATCTCTTTTGGTTACCTAATTCCTCTAGCATTAATTTAAAGTGATTCATTTTAATATACACTTTTCGTCTATTCTACTTTTACACTCGCATCAATATATCCTTCAATTTTCGTTTTTATTTCACTATGGTCAAGTTGATAAGTTTTAAAGGGATCAGGATGTCTAGTCATGGCTTTATTAAATTGTCTGAAAATCTTACTAATTTCTCTGCCTTGATTGACCATTCTCACAATTAAAAAAACAATTTTCAGTATAAAATCAATAAATCTTACAGTTGCTCTAGCAATTCTCAAATATTTCAATAATTTTGTTCCATAAAATATACAAGCTGGTATATTACTTGTTCTAAAAAGCATTCTCACGACATGGAACAGGAAACTTTCTCATTTATTAAACAATTTGTAGATAAACATTCCATCCTCGATCTTAATATCCAAATCTAGGAATGTTGCTTGCATTCCTTCATGTTCACATCTTAATTCAAGATCCTTAGGGTATATATCACAGAACGATTTTCCCAATTCTCCTCCATCATTAAGAGAACATAAGTCATCAATAAAATGGGTACAACCTAAAATGAACAAGCTTGTTTTATGCTAGTTTCAATTAGGGAAGGCATGGATATATGTTTATGTCTATATAAACACAAATTTGCCCAGAAGGATGCAGGATGAATTCCTATAGGGAAACCTATGATGAAATATCTTATTGACTATTTTAAAATAATATTCTATAATAAGATGACTAACAACTGCTCTAAGGGTAGAACACGTAAAGTAGGTTTTGCCTTTTTTCGTTTTACACCAGAATGGTTTGGAGTTTGTAAACCCAAAATATTTACTATTTCCTCCAGCAAATGCCAAATCTTCCATTTCATTTAATTCTTTAATAAGATCTTCATGAGGAATTTTTGTGTAAAGAGTACTAAAATCATAGGTTGATATAGATTTAGCCCCTCTTCTGGTATTTGTAATATCCAATTTTTCTTCAAAGGGCATAAAATTATTTACCACCAAAAAGAGATTTAAATTACTATAGAATTTACTTCTATGACAAAATTTCTGTATTTGATTGTATATCAAATTGAAAAATTTAGAAACAACTGTGCTATGAGGTTTAGTACTGCAAATGCTAGAGGTTACAATAAAGCGAGCACCTATCGGATTTTTGTGCATTTTAGGAACATAATAGGTAACTTTTGTATTTTTTCAACTATTTCAAGTCCTAGCTTTCCACATTATGCTATGCTATTAAATATGATATTGTCTGGTTCACAAGCAGATACTTTATACATAGATGATGGAGTTCTTATTAAACCTACCTCATACAGTAAACTTTGAATATAATATTTTTCACTTATAAATGCAATATCATTTGCAACTTAGTCAATTGGGACCATTACTAATTTGTTTTGAAGTTCCAAAAGATCTGCTAATATTTGAGAATTTTTCAACACTGCACTTTTTTTTGAGGGTGTTTAAAGCATTTCATCTGTTGGATTTTTTCATCTACTAATCCATCTGTCAAAATACTGATTCTATTATTTGATATTTATTTGGTTTAACTAAAATGAAAGTATCTAATGCTTTTCCTACGATGATGTAAACACTTTAGTTCTCTATATTTTGGACTTTTTTGTGAGGAGTTTTCTTATAGTTTTTTTCTTTAGTTTACTTGTCAATATATGGCCAAGATTTTTATCACATAATTGTGAGGCCTGGCACTCACATTTTGGAATTTTAATTTTCCCATCTTCATTTATAGTAAGAGTTTCAACTGTTCATTCATAACTAAAAAATTTGTTTCGTATTGTTGGTCCTAATCTATGTTACTAATGACTTATGCTCTTAATTCAGTTGGTAGAGTTGGTAAGATGTCCTTGTGATTAAAGATCTTCGGCAAATTTATCTCATTAAGTCCTTTATTTTCATAAAGGACAAATAACATTACAAGGTATGCTTTTTTTCTCTTTCTCTATTGGTTGTTTATGTGTCAATTATATCTAATATATATTCATACCACTTGTGTAATATTGTCATCTTATACATTAATTCATTTTGTAACAATATTTTGGAAGCTATACCTTTCAATAGCTATGATTTGATTTAGCTTAAGTCATACTACTTATGGTTTGTTATTTTATATAGCGTATCATCATAATGTAATGTATATGGATATTATTTTATACTTTCTCATATATGATGTGTAGAGCATGAGCAGCATTATAACAAACCATGATATATTGGCAGATGCCTATACCATCTATCCATATAAAAGCCATATATACAAATTAGTAAGATTAATTGTATGTTTATTTGATAGTGTGTTTTGTCTTGTCTGATTCCTGATATAACCTAAAACTCAAAATAGGTTGAAAAAGATTAACATAGCTAATATAAACAATCATAGGGTTATAATATAAAGGAATAGATTGTTGTGACACATTGAAAATCACGTAATACAAAGTCTGGACTTTTGAAACCAAAAAAAAAAAAAAAAAAAAAAAAAAAAAAAAAAAAAGAAAGCCTGGAAATACTTTTTAAAGATGCCATTATTGGCAAATTTGGCCATACCTCCCCACCCCTATTTTTTTTTCAATAAAATAATATTCAACTTTTTCCCCCCAATGAAATGAGGCATATTTTTTATAAAATGAGTTTCTTCCTATGACTTAAAAAAATACCACAAAATATCAGTGGTGTTTTCCCTTTATTTTGTCCTCAAACCATGTCCAATCACTTTTTTGAACAGCTTGAGTTGAGACATGATAAAAAAAAACAACTTAAAATCAGGACACTTGAATTATTAGAATTAAATTACACATCAAATTAGCTGTATGCCCCTAATCCATAAACCCTGTCTTTTTCATGGGTATTTGCTAGTGATATAATAAATATCTGATTTGTGCAATATATACATAAATAGATGCTACATACTTCTGTGACCCATTGGATCACTAATAGGTTTGAGCATGAATTCAAAACGAATTCAGATCTTTTTTTGCATTCTTCAAGTTAGCGCATTTTGAGGATATCTTTATCACAAACCTAAATTTTGTGTTTTAAGTGAAGGAAAGTAGCTCAAATACTTCAAATTCGAAGTTTCATAAGGCAGACTGAAAACAAGGGTCTAGTGCAATATGATAGCAACATTGTAAATAGAACCTTCAACCCAAATGATTTCTTCAATGGAGTAAATCTGACCCAAATATTTCAAAGGGTTAGTTTCATATGATAGATGGAAAGTGAGGGTCCACTTCAGCAGTACAGTTAAATCATAAATAGAACCCCAATCCCTTATTTGTTTTAGGAGAATGATTTCTCAATGACATAAAAATAGAAATATGAATTTGCATGGTTGATAGAAAGAGAGAGTCCACATAACTGACAAAGTTGCAATGATTGTAGAAAAGTATAACTTTGAAAGAACTGAATGATAGAAAAAGAGTGAAGTTAAGCAGTCAAGCAAACTATCGTATTTCAAGCCTTCCATATCAGACAATGAACTTGGACTTTCATTATTGAGGCAGGTAGGCATAGGTTATTTTGGGGATCTGGGAAGCTCAAAAAAACTTTCCCATGTAAATTAATGGTAATTGCTTCTCTTTACACTTTGTCGGATAACTAGGGAAACCTGTACTGATGTAGGTCTTTCACAAAAGCAAAATGGCAACAATCAAACTTTCCATAAGCAATGGATATCTGTACTAGCCTAGAATTATAGGTTTCAATATATTCCAAATGTTATATCTGACAACTGACATCAAAAGCAGTGCAGATTATTGCTTTAGTTATGAATAGTGCATTATTTGCAGACAGCAATGACAAGTCGCTCTTATATTATTCATTATCTATTTTAAAGAAGAGTAACCCTCAAATTACATAACCTTATGCCCTTTCTGATTTTAACTTAGATGATAATTAGTATTAAGCCTTCTTGTCATTTACATTTATGATAAAACTGGCAACTTCATAATGAGAAATGAATTTTTAAAAATAAATGGTGTTAACCTTACAGCATCTTGCAATAAACATTGAGCTTAACTTATATCATACTAAAGCAGAGATGAGTACTTGTGGGTGCATGCTAGTCTCCCAAAGCATTGTGAACAAGCTCAGTCATCACCAAGTATTCTAAAAATACTGTCTTTTGCCAAAGATACAATACCCTTGTTGGGATGGACTATCAAAGAAATATTTTGAAATACAGAGTAGGATAATACCACCAAGAACCATTTACAAACACGTTCTAAGCAAATGCATATCTCTTTCTACACGTGTAGCTTCGTCGATGAATCTATAAACTAGATTAAAAAAACATTCATTTTCCATGTCAAAGATATGTAACTTCCTTGCTTGTCAATGCACTTAATTCAATGCAACTCCACAGATTGCATTATACAATGAAAATTGCAGGGCATAATTCCACAAATAAATGCATCAAACTATGGACACTGATCCAACCTCACATAAAAATATGAAAAACTGATATAAATACACACACCTTTTCTAACAAGATTCTCTACTTGCATAAGCATTTGGAGAAAGACAGAAGGAAATATCATACCACAGGCCAAACATTCTGTATGAAACGAGTGTTTTCTCTGGAGAAGCATTTTTTTTCTTTTTTTAAACATCTGAATTTTTTTAGAAATTCTATAAATCAGAGAAAAATGCAAGTTAAGTGGCCATTGGCAGTTGAAACGACATCATTCAGTAGGAGTTTGGGTTTGATTTTTGGTTGATCCCCTCCCTTTCAGACAGAAGACCAGTTCGGCCAGTGAGCACGAAAAAGGCAGTGGCAATATGAAGGCAGGCAGGATAGTGAAGCCAATACCAGTTACAAGAGAGGCCATTTTGAGAGTGGTTGGTCTGTGTTTGGGAGTGACAGAACAAGAATCCAATGCCAGAATGAAAAAGAGTCAACAAATAAAACATATTTTGAAATAATTAAACAAAAACAAAAAAAATAATATATCTTTAAACTTTGGATCTGGCCAAAGTTTTTTTCTTCATACTTACATAATAAAAGTGTGGAAAATAGAACAATATATTATTAATATGATTTATAAAATATGTGTTCTATTATAATAAATGATAATTATATGGGTTTGCTTATATTATTTGATTGGTTGCATTAAAATAATTTATAAGATTCAGAAAAAATTATTGAATACATGTCTAATTTTAGACTAAAATAAATATTGATTGCTGTCAAATGAAGAGTTCTCCAATGTGCTTTGAAATAGTGTTTAGGTTTTTACACATTCAGTCCAAGGACTGTCTATAAACTGCTATATTATCAATTGAACCACAGTTTGAATCTAAATTGAAGAACTATTGACAAATTCACAAACTAATGACAGCAGGTTCAAAATGTGTATGACCATGGGAGAAGCTGGACCACTAAGTGTTAGGTAAGCAATCGAATGACTTGTTTTTGAGAATTTCTTAGAAATTTTTTAAGCAGTGGTTCCAAATCTGGACAGTTTATGGAGAATAATTTAACAATGTAAATATGTGCTTGATCTAACAAAAGAACGGCAGAATTCACTGACCTTCAGGCAAAAAAAAGTAATTTCAAGGACACAATTTACCGTAGAAATGCTGAATAAATACAACAAGAATTCGGTCACCAGTGAATTAAGTGCCATTATTTTGTTTTCTTTGAGGGCTGAATTGTGAATGCCTTTCATTCAATGGCATAATTTCCATTAATTTGTTTTCATTCTTAAAGCATTAAATTTAATCCTTATTGTTATTCCATTTTGGTTATGTTACTTGTCTTTCAAGTCTTTTCACTAATAACTACCACAACAAAACTTATAAGAAAGATAATGTGCATGGCTGTTGCGGGGTCAAACTCCACTAACTTCTATTCCAACTGGAGATGATTACTGCAACCTTCATATTGTATATATGATAAATCAAAAATTACATTTTTTGTATAGATGAAATTATTTATTAGAATGTAATAAACCTTTGCATATTTAAAGCATTTCTGTACAATGAATTTTCATTAATATCAAAGACTTGTCAATTTCACTCAGTAAAACAGTCTCCTGGCAATCAGTTGGTTGTGAGTTCAAATCATGAATTTCACATATCAGTTTTAAGATTAAAAATAAAATCATAATTATCCTTTACAAACAACTAGAGATGACTTTTTAAAGTATCCTTGAAACATTAGTTTCTCTTGTCATGATTTTTCATCAACAAGTTATTGTACCAGTAAACATTGATGTAATACCTTTATTTTAAAATGAGTAAACTTTGGAGCACAAAAAATAATTGCTTATCATTCACAACTCTGAAATCAGTCTTATATTGATTTTCTCTCACTGAACACAACTTAGCTTATCATGTAGTAGTATATCACTACTTGATCATTTTAAACATGAATTATATGAGCCATACATTTTTACAGCATGATACCTTCTCTAATGCTAGATCAATGGTTGTCAAACAGTGCATACGAAAATACTGGTGTGTCCCAGGAGGTAGCTAGGTGTGCACCAAGGCAACCAAAAAATGTACATACATAAAATAGGGTGTGACTGTTAAATATGCAATTCTGACAAACAAAATTCACAAAAATACTTCAAAATGTAAATAAAAACGATACATATAAAGTGCTTGTTTTTCTCATTTGTATAATTTACTTCTTACACTTGGGCTACTTATTGTTTTCTATTTTTTTCTTCATTGGCATCAATTAAAATGGGCTATTTTCCGCTTTAAATTTACTTTATGAATTTAGGGAAAATTCATTTAGAAATACATTTGGCATCACTTCATCTACCAAAAGCTATTCTGCTGCCTGTCTTTAAAAACCTTTAATCTTTGGATATGGGAGAGCGAAAAAATTATTTTTGAAGAAAGCCACAACATGTATTATTTTTACATTATTAATTGTTTGATAATTATTATATTTTTGTCAAATGTCATGGCAGTCACAATTTCTTAGAACAGTTTAGGAAAACATACCTATAATCAAAAAGAGCCACTGCTATGGCTCGGCTCTATCATATTTCAGATATATACATCCATATAAAATGGATGAATTTTGTAAATAAGAAATGTCATTCCAAAACTGAAGCGGATTTATGTACAACAAATTCTTCCACCAATAACGTTAAGAATCAGCGTAATTACAGATACATTGAAAGTTTTCAATGCTTTGGTTTTACTTGGATAGATAATGAAGATCAATTGTTGCCACTGTATTTGGTATGCGAATATAAAATGTCAAATGAATCAATAGTTTCTAGCAAGCAAACATCTCAAAACTAAACAGTTGCATTTTTAAAGAAAACATCAAGTTTTTGAAAAGACTCAAATTGCTTCTTATGAAATAATTGGAAATGATTACACTAAAAATGAAGTCCCATATTTTAGCTGAGTAGATTTCAGCCACACGTAGAAAAATAGTAAAGGCGATACAAGAGGATGAAGCAGAAAAAAGGAAAAGTGAAATCCCAATGTCAAATGACAATTCAAAATGTCTGCTGTTATAGGGGAAAATGTATGCTGTTGAAGCCTCAACATTCTAATTTTGCTCTGCACATTGATGAATCAACAGATATTACCAACTAATTGCAGCCATTGGTATTCATTTGATTTATTGTTGGAGATCAAATAGTATATCAGTTCCTTAGCTATAAAGAACTGCATACCACTAAAAAAAGGTGAAGATATTTTTCATATTTTGAATAACTACCTTGTATAATGGAACTTATCATGGAAGTCAGCTATAAGGATTTGTACCGATAGAGCCCCTTCAATGGTAGGTTCTGTTAAAGGTCTTGTATTGTTTGTAAAAAATTTTTTTTAAAAACTGGATACGATGATCATGGATTGAAAATAAAAAATAAGGAGTTTCTAATCGGAAAATTTGGGATTTCTATAAGGATTTGCTATACTTATCATTAAGAGCAAAAGGAGAGGAAAAAATTCAATGTATTGAGGGAGAAATGAGAGTGTTTATTGTACATACACCCCAACATTTAAAAAAATATCCAAATCACATCAGGCATATGTTTCACACAAGCATACTTAATTACAAAGTATCATATTTCTTTTTATATAACACAATTCTTGTATAATACGAGTGCCAGATCTAGAGGCGAAAAATAGGTAAAACACAGGTTTTTGATTTGGCACAATAGTTTGGAAGTCCTACTAGTTTGTTTGTTTTCTGCTTCATTGTCCCAAATGTGTGTACTGCAATACTGCAGCTATACAACAAGTGCCCATTATCTTTATGTGGTGTACAATTACGATGGTATTTCAATTTTATCAATATGAATAACATGAGAAAAAACAAAGATTCCTTTCTTTGCACATCTTGTGCATTCAATATGAAGCCATTGATTTCAAATTTATACATTTTTTGATTAAATTATCTTAATTAGGTTTTGGATATTTTAGTGGTACTCAGAGAGATTATGATTATTCATTTCAACCCTTACACCCCCTACCCCACCCCATGATGGCTGAGCTTCTGGGGAGAGTGCTCCAATTATTTTTTTAAAAAATTCATCCACTGACTACTAGAATGTTTTTGTTCAATTAATTTCATCTTTACTGTTGGTTATCTACGTAAGTCAAATTTATTTCTTTGTGAGGGTGGGGTAAGGAGTAGTCACCTCTCACCAATTGGTTTCATTTTAGTAAGTATAAAAAAAGATTTCTACATACAGCTGAGTATAGCATGACCTGCCCCTATTTTGGCACAAGATGTTATGCACTTATTTTTTGAATATTTTTTTTTTCATGGATTGAACATAGTTTTCTCCACTTTCAATATGAAGTGTGCCCAACATTTCTCACTTGCACTCAAAAGTTTGAGAACCACTGTAGTAGATCATGCATGAAGTGAGAATATATATATATATATGTGTGCCCTTCTCAATGCTTATTAGGGACCCTTAATTGCTAATCAAAACTGTAAAAGTGGTTTCTTCTGTTTTTAAATGGTTACGTGTGCATATGTCATATATACTGGTTACACCAATGGAGCTAGAGGGCTGAAAATTCCAAGATTTACTCTTTCTTATGTCTAGAAAACCTTTGTTTTTTGAAAATTCACCACCAAAATAAGAGTGGTGGGAGGTGGGGGTTCAATTTTCAAGATAATTTTATGCTCAACTGGTCACTTAGTTTGAGTACAACAAGCGATTATCAATTGATCATCCCCAACATAGTATGCTGCCAAAAGACATTGGTCACAAGAAAGTTCCTATTGCATGACTGGCTAGACCTTGAGTAATATTTCCTAACAGAGAAAAATTCATAAGTCATTTTCCTCAACTTAGAAGACAATTGACTTTACAGACTAAATTTTGTAGTCTGATGCCCATTTGATAACAATCCTAAGTTTTCTAGCAAACCAAAGAATATCATTTCAGATGATTCTCATGGACCATAACAATGGAAACATGATTATAATATTACAATCAAGTTTAATTGAAAATAGATTTCATATTCTATGGTGCAGGAGTGTGTTCTGTGTGAGCTAGAGAGAGAGAATTAGTGATCAATAATATGATCATTTTTGGACACGTTTCATGCCTCCACATAAGCAGAATTCAGCTCAAGTGTGTCCTGTTCAGAGTAATGACAGCTACAGACAAGTGAATTGTGGAAGCCTTGATAAGGTGAGGTGGATCCGTTTTTTATCCTAAAGTTGTATCTAAATCTCAGAGGAGTCAGAGAAATCTGCAGATTCTTTTCACCTTAATGCAAATCATATCACAAGTTCATGAATTAGTGATCATGACTTTACATCAAGGTGAAAAATATCTTGTTACGAGTAAACCTAAATGTCTCAGCATACAATCTTTCTTATATAAACATACAGGTATTCATTTTTCTCACATAAATCATTTGAACATTTGCAAACTTGTTTCAAGAGTAAAGTATTGGATTGACTCTATGAAGATTCATTACAGGTGCCAAGTTCTTCACACCATACTTAGAAAAACCAAGTTATGAGCTAAACTTATTTCACCTTTACACCTTTTGCATTTGAAAGAGGTGTTCACCAAAATTAAGTTAATTCAATAATGTGGGCTTCTTTTTATTTTTTTCAAAGCATAAAATATACAGTGGATGCATAATATCAGCTCTGACTTTGGGATGTGAAACATGGGAATTAACCAAAACTGAGAACCAACTTGGAGAGAGCAATGCTAGGGATAACTCTAAGAGAGAAAACATGGATCAGAGGGAGGACTATGGTGAAAGATATTATACAAATAATTAAGAAACAAAAATGAAGATGGGCTGGACACTTAGCAAGAAAAATGATCATAGATGGAGCAAAAGGCTGACCAATTGGTACCCATGGGATAGTAAACACAGTAGGAAAAGACCAGACACAAGATGAAAGAATGAAAAAAGTTTGTCAGAGGTCAGCACAGTCGTGGCTGTCATGGAAGATGGGAGAGGCCTTTGTCCAATAGTGGACTAATAATGACTGATGATGATGAATAATGTAGGCTGCATTCTTTGCCATTGGACTCTTCCCACATGATCCAAACTTTGGGATTTTGTTGATCAGTCTTCATTTATCTCTAGCATTTCTTGTGAACCCTTCCAAGGGAGATGCCACGGATATATACATGAAAATATGCATGTACACATTTACTTTTAAATATTTTTACTATTCCATAGCCTGATATACGCTGGGCCATTCAAGAAGCCAAGATGAAAGTCATAAAAGTAAAATATGATGGTCACCAAAGAAGAAATCATCACAAGTCTCTTCAGTTTTGTTATTGATCCATTATTATCCGTGTAATTTCCAGTAAAAGAAATTGACAGCATTGTCAACTGAGCACTTCACTTTGCCCAGCCTTAAGGGTGCAGAGAACACTCAATTTTATTTTTGTCCAACTTAAGTGGTGCAAGCAGCCGGCCTGGAGAAACATTACTGTAACTTGGCTCTCTCACATAGCCACTATAATGAGTTGATGGCTAGCGGTTAGGCATCTCATGAGTATAAAAAGAACATAAACTGTTCATGTAAGAAAAATCTACAAGATACATTGCCTTTCCGAAAGATATAATTCAATGCCTAAGATACTGGTGACGGGTGTTTATCCGGAGTGTGTTGTTGATATAGTCCACTAAACAAATACGCCGCTGTCTTGGTTTCTCCTTCAACCCACTCATTTGCAGACCATAGATCAACACAACTTGAGGGAATGCAGACATCAAAACTATAATTCCATTAGATGGGATTTGAATGGTGACGCTGTTAAATTGATTGGTGACCGATAATATTCAAGAAGGGTCATATGGTTATTTTTGGAACTGAATGGGTAACTTCATAGTTATATATTCAGGTCCTGTGATCAGCTCTACAGCATTATATTTGGTGCTATCACAAAAAGTCATACCATTCTATTTGATGCCTTTCAGACTATGATAGGATCGTTGGTGCTATAAATATCCTCAAACCAATTTTACCCAGGATAAGAATAGCAGCATAAAGCGTGAACAAGTGTTCCAGTGTTTGTTTGTCTTCTATCTCTTGAATTCACAAATATATTCACATAGACATCAATGTACCTCTCTGCAGACAATATCTTTTACCTTCAATATCTTAGAAAGTTCATACAGGTCTGGTTAGTCACTTATTTAGAAACAACCATATGATCAACATCTTTTGGCAGGATGCTGTGTTAGGGAGGATCAATTAAAAATTTGGAAAAAGGTGATCAATGAATAAGTTAGTTCCCTTGCCGTTTGTAGCATCACTAAAAGTCAGAATTTCAAAAAAAAAAAACATGCACAAATGCTGCCTGACACAAACCAAGGGATCAGTTTCACATAGAATTACATAGTAAATTTGGTGTGATTTGTACACACAACACATACATAGGTTTCTTCAGTTTTTAACGATCCTGGCTATGTTGACAGATATGGTAGATGGCTTTTCTAATAATCTCAGTTATTCAATCAAGCAGAATCTTGCTTTTATGAACAAATTCTTGTATACTTTGGATTATACTCTCTTACTGTGACATGCATAACATTTCTCGCTGGTCTTTAAGATTTTCTTTGATAAATACACAAGCTTTCTTGAGATTCCTGATAAATAAACTTGCTGATACATAAACACACGTATCAAGTTTTTTTTTTTTGCAGCATGATCATTCAAATAAGAGATTTGTCTGAAATGGAACATTAAAAAAACTTGCCATTGTTTTTCCCTTAAATTGTAAACAGGTAATAGAATCCTCAAAGAAGTTCAACCTTCAAGTACAAGAAAATCACATTTGTTCTTTAAAAAAAAAAAAAGGAAAAAAAAATGTGGGGGTATACAACCAATGCATCCTTCTGATAATCACCTATGGAGCTGAAAAATGGAACCTAATCAAAAGACTGACCCTCAATCTGAGAACCATGCAACAGGCACATGAGAGAATCATGCTCGACATCACGTAGGCTACAAGACAGCATAGCATATTAAGGAAAAAACAGGAGTCTGAAACATCTTAGAATCCATTAAGGAACTCAAATGACAATGTTGCAAGAATGGCCGATGAACATCATGACTAACAACATGGATCCCTACAGATCAAATGCGGAACTGGAGCTGGCAGAATATGAGATGGCAAGACAAATTGCGATGCCCACTATAAAGAGATCTGGCGAATCCTGGGGAAGGTCTATGTCCAACGACAGAAAATAAAAGACAAATAATGATAATGAATTAATTACGTAATATATGACATTAACCCCAGAATTCTAAATGCATTTTCGACCAAAAGAAAAAAATAAGCAAAAATTTTCAAAAAGATTTTTCAAATATTAATGTTTGCACATTAGTTGGCCATCTCCATGAGTAAATAGATATTTGATCTAATGACAAACATTTTTTTCCTGTTAGTAGTTCGTTTTAGATTAATGAACAATTATTGGATTCAATTAGATGTTTTACCGTTATTATTATTAATATCATTATTATCATCTTTTTGTTCTGTTGAAAAAATATAACAAAGGATATGTTATTCACACCTTCACGTGATTAAAAAAAATGTTTAGTTAGCTTTTTAGGACAGTTTATCTCCTGGCAGCATAACCTAGAACTGCAGGTTTGTTGGGTAAAGAGTAAGAACTTGTCAAGTTTCTGTTTGAATGAGTCCATTTAGACACCAGTTATGTTTTTTTTCTTTTTATGAAAAGTGGTAAACTGTTAAAAGGTTTGGGATTATGCATGGTAAGGCCATATCCTCTCAGACTCATCACTTAACAAAAGTATCTTTGGTTTTACTCCACCTATTTCCAGTTACTCTTCACAGCCTGCCTTGAGATGATCTTCAGAAGACTAGACTGGGAGAGTAAAGGAATTAAAATAGACGGTGAGTATCACAGCAACCTCAGATTTGCTGACGACATTACCCTTTTTGCAGAGAACCTACACGACCTCCAACTAATGATAGATGAACTAAATGAAGAGAGCAAGAAAGTCGGCCTACACATGAACTTCAGCAAGATGAAGACCATGTACAACAACCACATTGGGGATAAAAACACTAAGATCAAAATCGAGGACACAGAACTAGAAGAAGTAGACCACTACATCTACCTAGGACAACGAATCTCCATGAGACCCTCAAAAGAAGAAGAAATCAAGCAAAGAATCACACTAGGATGGCAAGCCTTTGGCAGAGCTAGCTCAACCTTCAAAAATAAGAAGATCCCATTAATCCTAAAGAGAAGGGTGTATAACCAATGCATCCCCCCAATAGTCACTTATGGAGCTGAAACATGGAACCTAACAAAGAGACAGACCTGTAAATTGAGAACCATGCAATGTGCACATGAAAGAATAATGCTGGGCCTCACATGGAGAGACCACAAGACAGCACAGTACATCTGAGAAAAGACAGGGATATCATAGAATCCATAAAAAATCTCAAATGGCGGTGGGCTGGCCATGTTGCAAGAATGCCTGACAACCAATGGACATTACGACTCACGACATGGATCCCCTGAGATCACATGCGCAACTGAGGCCAGCAAAATATTAGATAGAGAGACGAGCTAGACAAGTTCAAGAAGTACTGACTCCGCGACGGCCATGATAGAGAAGTGTGACAAATTCTGGGGAAGGTCTATGTCCAACGACGGACGTTAAAAGACTGATGATGTTGATTTCCAGTCTGGTCTAGACTGGTTTCACAGTAAAATCTGGTGCCATGTCTTCCAGATGTAGATTACGGAGTACCTTTCATGTCAAGTTCTGAGAATCCATCCCATGATTCTGTACTTTTTAGCCAAAACAATATGTACAAAGAATGTTAAATCATAGATCATTATCATACCTAGGTCACTTCAATGTCTTTGTCATCAGGTTTTTTATAGTTAGTGTCTTCTTCCAACTGGGGATTTTGAATATATTGCAGCAGCAAGATTCATATTGATTGAAGAACATATTTTTGGCCAATTTATAGATTCTATCTAGACAATTTTGCAGTTTGATACCATCTTCTACACTTGTCATGGATTGTAAAAGTTCATCTGCAAAGATTTTCTCTATAGACTAAATGCTGTCATTCATATCTCTTACCATCAAAAGAAGCATAGGTTCAAGTGCCAATCCTTGGAGCACTCTTATAGTGACTGCCTGAGAAGGGAATGGATTACCTTTCACTGTTTGCTTTCTATACTTCAGCACTAGTAGATATCTCCAGAATATTGAGAATAAAATCATGATGGTCAAGCAGTTGACTTTGACATGACTTGCATTGTCCCAAACCATGCTGATTTGGGTTCATTGAATTATTTTTTCTGAAAACTTAAAAGTTTCAGATTATTTTCTCAAAGCATCAATTAGTTGAGAATTCAAAGTGCTGAGAAGATCATTTTCAGCTATACCTTTCAATCTACCTTTTTGTAGAGGACATATAATGGCTTCTTTCATTGCACTTGGTATCACTCCATCAAACAATTTTTTTGGACATGTAATATAGTGGTTCACTTAATCAAGTTTTGCAGTTCTACACTCTGCATTATTAGATTGTATAACATTCACACATTTAAAATTATTCTATCAAATCAACCAGATTTTATTAGTTATATAGTAATTCCCCGTCCTCCACATTTTTAATGTCCCAATTACTTTTAATTTAAACCAGGAAACTAAGTTACCAGGATTTTTATTAACACATAAAACGTTTGGGTCATAAATTCCCAAGTCTCAATAATTTTGTTTGTAATATGCCTATTTTTTCATCAACACGTAGAAAGATGTTTTATAAGTAAACATAATACATTTTTCTGGAAAATTTAGTTACCTGAAATGTTTGTATTTATCTAGTTTATACCACTGTCTATAATTTTGTTCTTTAAGCACCAGCTGTGAATCTATCTAAGAAAAAAAAAAAAAACATGCTACCTGCTGTGGAACCAAACCTTACTGTCAACAACTTTCTCCACCCCAGTTATAACAAGATAGAATAAATTAAAATTCAACACTCAGTTGGGTTAGGTATTATAAAGTACAGCCACTGCCATCAATTAGGAGATGGCTGTTGTGCAGGAAATAGAAAAAAAGATATATGAAGCCATACACACAGAGAGTAAAATATACAGTATCAATGATGTGCAATACACAATAATTTACACTCAGAGATGCCAATGCCAATGTCAAGGGGAAGTAATTTTATATGGATCTGCTAAAAAATGTAATCACTTCTCCCATAGTCCACCCTTCCAGAAAAATTTCATTGAAATTCATTGAGACATTTTAGAGATAGTGAATGGACAGACAAACTTTTGGCAATATTATTTGGTGTGGACACATAACTACGAGATAGGGAAGTAATTGTGCATGAAAATTCAATAGCTTCTTTCATTGAAATTCATCAGGAACTTTTAAAGATATTGTGTGGAGAGTCATAAGTCATTGGGGAAAAAAAACTAAGAAAATTATCTCAATTAAAAAATAATTCCCGAAGCTGCCCCCAAATCAACTTTTCCTTACCCCATTGCTAATCCTCCCACAAAATTTCATTGAAATTCATTGAGTACTTTTGGTATGTGGACTGACAAATATGACTGAATACATACTTCACCAACTTTGTTGGCAAGGTAATAAAATTAACAGTCATAAAATTGCTTGCACACAAAAAAACCTATGCATAACAAGCAACTTGAAGATTTGATTACATTTTCTACATCCAACAAGAAATATGAGACAAGATGTGTATGAAAAGAAAAAATTTAACAAGAAGGTGTGAATTTGAATCAAATATTAAACATGGCTGATAGCTGGACATAGCATTAAAAAAGGAGTGTAAAACTTGAAATGTTGCACCTCAACAGGGGATTGCCACATTCATAACAAGAGGATAAAGTCTAAATCCTGACATTTTAAGACACAAATTACTATACAACTAATCTGCATGAATGCATAATATTTTTTGTTGATGTTATCCAAGTAGATTCCAGGCTTCATCTCAGTTGCTATGGACGTAGCACAAGGACATCAATGCAAATATACAAAGCAGTTTCTCCCCAACACACACAATAAAAAAAGTCATAAGATTCTGCTTCATATTTGAACACCTAAACCATCAAGATTAGGAGAAGATCTATTAGCAAAACATCCTCTTAAATAGATCAGTTCAGAACATGTAAATCATACGTCTCTCAGAAATTTAATGATCTCTCCTTGCTTTGTGGACTATTACCAGCAATATGTAAGCTTTGAGAGAACTGATAATTATTGTGCAAGATATTTATGTATCTGGAAATAATGATATATCAAGACACTAGGGAGAGGATAGAAGATTCATGGTTCAGTTTCATGTGCCAGCCAAATAGAGAATGCAAGGGCCATCAGCTCATTCAAGAAAGAGACTAATAAGACAATATCAAGGATAGAATTTCATGGCTACCAGCGTATAGATCCTGTCACCTCAGAAGGTACATCTAGGAACCAAAATTATGCAGAGAGTATAAAGATAATGGTGGTGAATAGGGGGGGTTTAGTTTAGTTAATACTAACGCATGTTTATGAATTAGTATTTAACTTCTTTCAACTCAAAAATATTAATGTATCGAAGGAAAACTGATATGAATTGAGATGACATTAGCTTGGTAAGCAATGAAATCATATCAGCTAAATAGTTTCATGTGGCAAAAATGAAAGTATGTCTAAATCCATTAACCTTTAACCAATGGTGATTCAAATGACTTTTCTTGGTTTAGATCTAATTTTGTTCAAGCTAAGCAGTGAGATTTTCTCAATGATTTATTACAATTATGTAATTTGCAATGTAAGTTTATCCTAAATTGATCCTTTAGTTTGTGTCTGGCAGCATTCACACTTGTTTTTTTGTTGTTTCTTTAAATTCAGATTTTTCTGACTGTGATCACTGCAAATAAAATGGAAGAGAAGTAACTAATTGATTATCCCTTTTTCAATATTTTGATTGATCAACCTCAACAGATCATTCTACTTGAAGACATTGGTTACATGAGGTTTCTTTTGAATGTCTAACTAAACCTGTTTTTTTAGTTGTGCTTTTTTTTTCATATCATGAATATATGGTTGAAATCATACAAGTATTTTTTTATCCAGGTAACTTAATTTTTCGGCTACCATTGCTTAATTTACAAGGTAAAAAGAAGCATACATGGATGTCAGAGATTCATAATTTCCTTTGAAATCCTAGTTTCTTCTAATATTGATATACAAACAAGTTACAACCTGATATGGGCTTGGAGTCAGTGAAACTGAGATGGTAAATATCATAAATCACATGATGGTAATACCACAAATTGCATTCCTGACAAAGTTCAAGTCTGTTCGCTGACTATTTGCATATTTTGTATACATCTAAAAAGGTGTGTACACATTAGAATTGCCAACAAAATTATTTACATTACTTAATTAAAAAAGATACAGTAAAAACAAAATGTAAAGAGATTGTTATATTGATCTAGTGCTTTGATTTTCTGATTCAGTGATTGCCTTCACATTTAACACTACTGCCTCTTGCAAAATATGAATTACACTTTGGATTCAAGTAGAAATCCATAAAGAAATATTGCAAATACTTGAAGCTTTATCAGGATCACTGAAGGATAAACATTTTTAATTGATTATCATTGCAAGCTCAAGTAGCATCATCTTGTGATATTTCTTGTTCACTGTTTTGTATTCTACACAACAACAACAAAAAAAAAAAAAAAAGAAAACCCCTCAATGTTATATGCTCCTTAAGTGGAGTAACTGCAGTTAAGAGTGAGTAATTGGCTTTGATATTTGAGAAGATATTGAATTGCAAGGTTATTAGTTAAAAATGATTACTTGCTAATCAGAGCATCAGAAAATCATTTGCTAGCTTTCATTTATGGATGATTCAAGATAGGACTCAAGACATTCCAACAGAGGAATAAACATGGATTCAATGTATCTCCCTTCTGTAACAGATGTTCTATGCTAAATAAGAGAGAAAAAACTAAGAGGCTAGAAGTATTAGTGACTGGACAAGAGTGAGTTGGAGTATTCGTTAAGAAGCATTAAAGATAAGAGTAAGATTGTTCAAGTTTGTAGCTGGATAAAAACACGATTTATAGAGACTTTCCTGTCAGTGTAGTGCTGAATACACACAAAAAGAAACAGCTGTTAACACCTAAAAAGGCCTTCTGAAAAAAGTTGCAAAATTAAAACATAGAAAAAATATGGAAATAATTTTTTGAGCACATGCTCAATAATAGCATCATACACAAGAACAGATCAATGATGGGTAAGTGAGGTTAGGTAATAACAACATAGCATAACTGGCATATATGCGTACATACATTGCCATATTGTCAAAATGCAATGAGAATTCAAAGAAAATGTTAAATTTGATATTTTAGTTGTTTTAAATGAGTTAAACACATTTGGAAAGAGAAAAAAATCTCATTTGAATATTCATAAATATTTACAAAAAGACAACTCTTAACTTAGTATTTGTAACTTAATCTCATTAGATATTTGAGTGACATATTGGTGGCTCAACAGATGTGTTATTTGTCATCTTATCTCTAGGTTAGATGTTCAAATCTTGGCAGAATTCACTTAATTTTGCTTTCACAACCAACAAGCAAAACAAAAAAAAAACATAAGATAAAAGAGTTGTCAAATCAAATATAAAGTCAAAAAATAGGTTTGCTTAAATACATCAAATAATGCAGTGAAAAATGCTTTTGTCAAGCCTTTTGAATGAGATTATTATATTTTTTTTAAATTTTCAGTTAAGTAAATGATAATTTGGAAATTTCATAAGTATTATGGTTATTTATAATAGAATTTCCTAATTATGATATCTGTAACACTACTGAATATAATACAGTAGTATTTGTGATCTTTATACTGCCGCAATATAAAAGAATGATGGCACAGATACAAATAGCCATTGGCTTAATTCATTCAAGCCAGGAGCACATACATATGCACCTCAGATTTTGTGACACATATGAACGAAATGTTTGTATATTGCAGCCATTTTGGATACATAATAAGATTACATGACAATCACATTTGTATGATTTTGCCATAAATGAAATAAAAAATCTTATAACCTTAAAACTGATACCTTCCCCCCATGTTTTGCTGCCATTGCTTATTTAATAAAACAAAATTTAGAAAAAAAAAAAAAAAAAAAAGACCCGATAGGGTTATTGCATAAATAATATGCAAACACACACACACATATATATATATATATATATATATTAGAGACACAATTCAAAAGCCATTAACTTACCAACTGGATCAATATGGGTCAGGTGATCAATAAAATCTCTCTTCCCGAGGTAGGCAGTAATCTGAAAAATCAGCATAAAGCAAATCCATTACTTTTTAAGATTATATTTTTCAAATCGTAAAGATAAACTAATATTGAATTAATCTTTCAATGAAACTATTTGGGAAACCCGGAACAGAAATGAACAGAAAGTCTCAAGCACTGCCATTGGAAAACCATTTTTTCCACTGATAAGGTACGGTTTTGCATTGGAAAATATCTTTAAATTAAATTGCTTATATTCTCTAAAGAACTCAAACTACTTCATAGGATCAGATCTAAGCTTTATTGCATATTTATGATAAAAGAATTGCCAACAATATGGAATAACCCATAATCAGACACTATAGCACAGAAGAAGGTCCAAATCTCACCAGGGGATAGAGATGGAGAAAGAGGGATAGGAGAGAGAGATAAGGATTAGAAAGATTTGTATGTAGAGCTGTCAAAGAGTCATATTTTCTTTCCCATTTTCCAGAATGAAACAATTGTAAGTAGACATTTAGCTGATTCTAAGCAACCAACATCTATTTTGCACTGGGATAAAAATGAACTTCCAAAATCATATATATATATATATATATATATGATCTAAATACCCTATAAGTTTTCTAATATTTGAAATATCTGAGATGTTTGTTGCAACTGGTACATTATCTTTGAGCCAATTATCTGTCAATATTGACTTGGATTTTCATTTGAGAAAAAAGTTGTTTGCATTTATAAGGACTGCCAATCATGGTGGCATATCTTTTTAGTGAAGCATACCATTTTGGGTGGTATTCCTCAGGAAGAGTTACATAAAACTATGATAAACATTCATTTTAAAATTTTCAAAGTTCGATTATTTCCATTTCCAGTTCCTTTCATGCTATTTTACAACATTAACATTAAATGGATTTGCAAAAAGGTTAAAATACACTTCTCTAGTCATTAAATCTGGAGGACAAGTCTCTTCTTAGTCATTCCACAAACCTTTCAAGGTAGAGATTCAGCTTTTTTATAGATATTGCTTCCTGTAACGGCATCTTTCAGTCTGAAGACAAAGCATTTCTTCAGTGACATTAAAGACTCTATCAATATCACGTATAAAAATTGCAAATCAAGCTGAATCCGATACATTGGTTCTTTTGTTGATTATCGGTGAATTTGAATTAGACATCAGCAGCAATTTCTTCAAGCTGCCTGATTATTGTTCTGCAAGCTAATCTTTTGGAATATTTTTACCTTTTGTGGGCACAAAAGTTTAGCAATTGCCAAAAAGCATTCTTCCATAAATTCATCATCAGAATAATTTTTAGAATGTTTAGCAACTTTATCGCCATCAGCATCTCTCCTTCAAATTTATCATACCAGGAACATTTAGTGGTGTAAAGACGCTTAAGTGTTAAATTCTTCAAATGTGGAGAGAGATTCAAAAGAACATATTCAACACATCGGTCAGTTTTTTTTTTTGCTATATCAAACCTCAATTGAGAGGAAGCATGAGTGAATGAGCGAGAATAAAACTAAACAAACAAAACTTCAATAAAACGTTCCTCATGAAATTGAACGTGCTGTACAGAAAGTCAAAAAGGCTGCATTTAGCTCATGACTGGATTAGATCATGCAGTAACAGAACGTTTTTGACTCAATATACACCTGTTATACTTCAAGTACAATGTATTGAGATGATCTATAAATGTGAATAAAACCTTCTAATCAAGTTCCGATAGAATCAAGAGAAGTTTTGATAACTTTTCATTGCAGAGAAAGTATGGTTAAGACATTCTTCAGTCTATTTGATTGACAATTTTTGAGATTCTTAATCGAGAGATAATGTGACATTTTGTAATACTTATTTCTGTCAGTTTATGATAAAGATTAATGTCTCAGATCCAAAGTCAAACGTTCAATATTACAATTCTTTATGATAGAGTGTTGAACAAAATATTCCACACAAGTATCAAAATCTTATTAAACCAATTTTTGTCCATACAAAACAAAATTCAATAGAACTTGATAAAAACTTGAGATATACAATAGAGAATTAGACACTAAGATCAAAGTTTGAATAAAAGACTTTTATTCTTTCAAAAGTATAGTTCTATTGATTGAAATGTCTTTGAAATTTAAGAATTGAATTTAAAGAAAAAATAATAGCTATTTCAATTTCCTATTCTCACAATGATAAACTAATGAACAATGGAATTATACCCTCTATCAAAAGAAAGAATTGGAATATACTAACGATGACTAGAGTATGAGTTAATCAAGAAAAGTTTAATATAAATGATCAGGATAGAAAAATTTAAACAAGGTTATCAGTATATCTTCTTTATATTTCAACAGTTTATTTTGAACAGAGCTTCAGACAATCATGGATTGCATCAAAGAAATAACAGCTTAACAGTGTTGTTCCAATAAATCATCAGTTTTACAGGGGATAAATTTTTCAAATTGTTTTTCATTAGCCATTAAATTCTGGACTAATTAAATATTACGCAATAAGTTAGCTATTCTGTCAAAAATGACAAAATGATGGATGCTCATTGCATTTTATCACAGAGATTAGCATTGCAACGAGTTTGGACCATGAACGGATTTTTATCTTTTTTTGTTCTTTTCTTTTAAATTCAGCATTTTCATTATGTCATTAGAACATGAATGAAATTTTATTTCACTATGTCAGTAGCATGCCTTAGCATGACAGAAGACATCTGCACATTGCTAATCATTATGTGTGTTAATTGAGTAAGTAGGAGTAACAGAGCTGATAAAAATCTAGATCTTATCTAGAGTTTACAGCCTCCAAAGCTTACGATACACTGAATTAATTTGATTTAAAATATCAGTGACCTGATGAAGTGATTTATTTGGAATAAAAGAAAATGTCACTCATTTGAAAAACCTCATATCACTTTACTTCAAGCTAACAGCAGGTTTATGTCAGGGAACTTTTTCTATTCCCTCCCCACACACACCTGATATCCATCTAAGACCGAGATAGATTCTCTTTAAATCACTAGTCTTTTCTTTTTATATAATTTTCGCTAGGTGAGAGGTCAAAGATAAAAAAAAAAAAATGGGGGGGGGGCTTTGAAAATTGCTTAAGACTTCCTAAGACAACTTTTCTTTTTTTTTTTCTCCACAGGAGATATATTGAAATTGATCCGTGCTGTTTACTTAGTTTTATCAGCAATTTGAGAACATACGAATATGATTCTAACTTTGAAATATCAAAAATATTTGTTTGGAAAAAAGAAAAAAAAAATGGTATACTCCAACTGATTTAAAAAATTCGAAGGATTTGATACTGTTAAAAAATTTTTAAAGCTTCTTAAAAAAGCATGCTTCTTATGTCACTTATTTTTTTTATTTTGTGAATCCCCAAAGTAAACTCATTAGCACATTTGTTTGGGGGAAAACAGAACCAAACAAAGAGAGCAAGATTTGTGGTTAGTTATATAACGAGCCTAAAATCAAAATCAATCAAGCAGTCAAATACTTGTAAAATCCATGTTACCTCAGTGGTTCAAAATCTTTAGAAAAAAACCACTAATTAGGTTGTACCATTACAAGGATGAATTTCATTGTGATCTAGATATCAGAAACCCAACAAAAACTGCCAAGATAGGTTTCTCCAGTTTTCAACTTGGTCTGTCTGGCTGCGCATGTTTCACATGTATAGCAATGGTGCTAGAGGGCTGAAAATTTAAACATCATTACTCTACTCCTCATTATGTCAAGAAAAACATTGTTTTATTAAAATTCTCCTCAAAAATAGGTTTTCAGTGAGGGAGTCCAACCTACAATGTACATTTCTGCTACATTGGTCCCTAGTTTGTACCCAGCAGCATTTTCAATGACTCAACAAAAGGCGAGAGAATTAACTAAACCAGTAATCACCCCCCCCCCCAAAAGACTTTGGTCGCATAACGTTCTCCACTGACTGAATAACCAGACCTGTTTTTCTTGGGCAATGCACAAGATTACTACATGCTGAAAGATGGTGCATCTGAGAATTTACTTCAGAAAAAAAAAGCAACAAACAATAAATGCTGGAGACATCTGCATAATGTCGTTTCAAGAACTCTAAAGATCAGGGCCAGTCCAAAGTTCTGGTATCACAGGTAGTCGCCGGGGGCATCAAGAGCTAGGGGGCACCTATTATGTATCCGAGACCATCAGATTACAAATAAAAAATTGATGCATTAAACAGAATAAAAAGTGAAAAAGTAAAAATTCTTTGATAAGAAGTCCTGTTTTTCAGGAATATCTGACAATACTTTCTTTTCTGGTGAGAGAAACAATTGGCAAAGAAAATTCTTTTAGTATACTACCTATATATGTTCTTATATTCTTTTTTTTTCTTTTCACAGAAAAAATTAGTAATAAGTTCTGTACATTTTTTAAACATTTTTAAAGCTAAAATGATTATAGAGATACACCATTATGCTTGTATACATTTTTTGTGCTTTGAAGATTGTATTCAAGTCTATATAAGCAGCCAAATGTATTGTTTGAAGCAACCATCAGGTTATGAAATGTTTTTTGTTTAAGACTAAAATGAAGGATGATATATAAATAATCGAAAATGGTAAATATTCAATCAAAATATGACCCATTTGAAGCAATAACATTGTTTGTTAATGATTTTCTAATGACAGTATGCCATCTCAATAAAATTCTTTAGATTTAGCCGTCAATGTTTTCTGATTCTTTGCCAGAAGTTCTCAGGGATTAGGAATCACAATGGAAATTTAGAAATGGCATTGTCTGTGTTTCAAAAGTGTGTAACTTCTTTAATTTGAAATTGAACATCACTTTTGATTTGAAGATATTTGAAGGTTGGGGGATGTATGAAGACTTATATAGTGAGTTATGTACAATCTGCTTGTTTATTTACATTTCATAAACAAAAATAACAACAAAATCTAATTGTTTACTTTTTATAAACAAAAACTTTTTTTATCCCAATTGGTTTAAATTTTCTTTATATTCCTCATCGATTTTGCCAGAATTTGTTCAAAATCTCAAGGGAACCTAAGGAATTAAAAAAAAAAAAAAAGGGTTAGTTATGTCTGTTCACATTTTGTATGTAATTCATAATTAGATAACCTCTTAAATCTGAATAAGTTGTTCGTTTTTTGAAAGATATTTGAAAGACATGAAAACTTTGCAGTGGTTAGTTATGGCATTTGATAGTTTATGTTTTATAAAGAAAATACTTAAAAAGAAACAGGTTCTTGTAAACTGATTGGAACTTTAAATTCGCCACTGAATTTACCAAAAAAGTCTGAAAGCCTGAAGCAGACGCTGTCCGTCATTGTCGATACACCCTATTTTGAAATAATTTTCAATATATACATATTAAGTAAAAGGGCTAAATTTTTTCTGCTTTTGTCAGAATTATTTCATATGGTGGCTAGGCATTTACTACAGAAAGGCATTACTTCAAATATCCAAAATAAAGGCTTTTTGGAGGAAATTTAAGGATTTTACTAGAGGATAGAGACAGCTAGGCAATTTTTAAAAAAACAAAAACGCAATAAATAGAGAAAATATAGTTATAAGTTTTCTGATGGAGACTTATACTTTTGAGATTTTTCTTCTCTCGCTTTCTCCAGAGCAATATTCTTCAGGCATTTTAAGTAACATCTATTATTCATGAGAGTAAATATTCACAGCAGATTTAATTTGTTTAGTGCCATCTCATATCAACAAAGGATAGATTCCTAGTTTGCAAGTGTAAAATTGAGATAGCTCCTGTTAGCCATAAAATGAAATAAGGATTATCTCTTCATGAAAGAAAAACGAAAGTGACTGCTTTGAATAAATTGAATTGTGAATTGTGTTTATCTGTGCACTATTTTTAACATAGTGAGGGCATGTGTGTGAAATGTTAAAGGTTGGCATGGAAATAAAGTTGTTTTTATTTATTTTATTTGCATACCATTTTAACATTAAATAGGCGAATTGTTAAAAAAAAGATTGTATGGAAATAGAGTACTTTTTTCTGTAAGAAAAAAATATATCACCAAATTACATTTGCTATATAATCCTTAGTTCATTTTAAGGCTAATAGGAATTATCTCCATTTTACCTTTGGAAACTAAGAATCAACCAAATAAAGTTTGAACCAGGTCTGATTATCTCAACAAAATGAGTTAAAAACAGTAGTATTAGCTGGAGTAAAAAGTTAGAATCACAACTAGCATAGTGTCATTCTATTCTAGGTTCATAGCACACAAGATTGTAGAACCCACACTGGTCAAGGAAGGAGTAATACTTTTTGAAACCGTCATCCAAAATTGTCAACATAAGTTTACTCGGTTTGCAAGTGAGACTGGCTAGCTGACTATCATGCATAGAGACTGCACCAATACAGCTAAAAGGCTGAAAATTTAAATATTTACTAACTGGGTTATATAGTAAAGGTTCTCACAAAGCAAAAGAAAATGCTAGAAAAAGGAGCAAGGGAGCATAGTTTATCAGTTATTTTATAACTGTTAAAATATGTTTTTCTCTTTGGTAACTATTTAGTGTGATTCTTGTACTCTCATGTCATTCCTAAGATCAATAGTTCTGCTCAATCTATAGAGTAATTTTTCTGTCCCTACATTAGAGTGATAATGAGTGTGAAATTTATGAATGAGTAATATACCAATACTTATGCGACAAGTATGACCTTTTCACTTGACCTATGATATCTGATAATATAGTTAATTAAGAGCTGATCAAGCTGACCTCCTGTTCCAATACAAATTGATTTCAAGTTGGCTAAATGGCAACAGGATGACACAAGTGGCCCTAAAAACTTTTACAATTAAGAGTGATAACAGGTCTGGTTAGTTACTCAATAGAAACTGTCATGTGACCAACACCTTTTGGCAGTATACCGTGCTGGGGATGATCAATTAAAATTTGAAAAAAGGAAGCTAATCAATGAATAAGGTACCTCCTTCTCTTGCCTTAGTTAGACACTAAAAAGTCTCAATTTGAAAAAAAACAAAAAAAAACAAGCGTGAACACAGCCAGATACAAACTAAGAGTCAATTTAGCATAAATTTATACTGTAAATTGACACTCAAAAATCTACCCATCCCCAAAAAAGAAAAAATACATGGATAGGTATAAAAAAGGAGTAAATGACCTTCCTAGCCTTTCATTCAAAGCTAGTGGCCAGTGATTTGATCCTGCTGTTCAGCCATGCAGTAATATCGTACATCTAATAGTATTATTTGGTTTGTCATTAATTGACATTAATTCTTAACTACTGACCATCCGTTTCTTCCTGATTTTCAAAGCACAACGTTCAGTGCCAAAGGACATTAATTAACATTTTCGCAACATTACCTAATAAGCACAAAAAAAAAAACAAAGACAAAATAAACAAACAAACAAAACAGAAGCTGTTAGGACGAGTCAAACATTTTATCCAAAGAAAAGATCAATGTTAATGGGAGACAGCAAAAGACATAAACAGAGTTTGATGGAGAGCACAAGATTTGCAAGCAAGGATCGAAAGGTAGGAAGACAAAGAATGTTGCTTAATGGATTTCAGAGAGAGTAATAGCAGGAAAGTTGAAACAGAGCAATGAATGGAAGGATAGAGGATACTGATAGAATAAGTAACACCCTTGGATATTGCATATTTATGAATGAAGTTTTGCACTGACCAGAAGGCTTTAAATTGACTAAATATATCTGTCTATAGGCTTAACTCACTAGACCGCTACTGTTAAATTGTATGTCGGGAAGTATCAAATCCGAGAAAGAGGGGCATTCTTAGAAAAGGAGAGAAAAAGGATCATATTCCATTTGGTACATTGTGAGCTTTCTTGCTTCCATTCAGGAGTATTTTTATCACAAGTATTATTGACATTCAACAACACAATACAACAATGATAAAATTGGTGACAAGAGAGAAAGACAAAGACTCCTATTTAAAAACGGTAATCTATCAAACAGCTGTAATTGATCCTACAGCAGCAACAACAGCCCAAGTCTGTGCTACACAAGATGTTAGAAACTAATGCAGCAAATGAACTTCTATTGAACAAAGTCAAAGACCATAATTCATCCACTTTGACTGAATCAGAAGTTCAATTTGATTCCATTTTTAAATCATATATTTCAGTTATAAGGACAAAGATTGCGATGCCATAAAATTGAGATTAGAAAATATACCAGATACACCAATTTCATTTTGCTAAAGAATGCACACAACTCCAACTAGACAGATAGGCAATATTTTTTTGAAAAAAATCACCTTATTCAGTATTTGATACATCTGGTTCAAGTCAATAAACATACTGGCATGATGAACAGCAAAAGTGAGTAAGTTTCAAACTGAAATCAATGACTGAGGACTAATCTGCCTGTGATCTACAATCTCTATAGAATGCTGATATTCACACCAGAATTATCAGCAAACCTGAACAAGACTTATTACATTATAGACTGATGAATGACTCATTAACATGAAACAAAACACTGCCATAATTGAATAAATTTTTCCACTTCTAGTCCAAACTCTGCACAAACCAGATCAACCAATAATTTCCAATCCAAGCCACAAACTACATATTGGTTGCACAGCAGATGGTATTATTTCAGACCATGCCATTTTCCAAAACACAAATAAAAGCTTCCATTTATATAAATTAAGAAAGGGCCTGGCAGATCATTGGGTATTTGACAGAACCCCCCCCCCCCGGCTTAAAATATCGCTGGGAATAAACTTCAGCTCCCAGATGATATAGATTGTGAATTCACTCACTCAGAAAGCCAATAATACCCGACTGATTAACTAACCAGACTGCTTCAATTTTGACCTGTTTGAATCAAAAAACTGGTGGACATTCCGTACAACCAAATTTGCAACATACGTCCATACATTGCATAAGCCAACTATTCCAATCTTACGTACAGACAGCGTGATAGATATGCTGCAGTGTTTCAAAGCAGCCTTGGTTACTGTAATTTGATGTCAAAAACATTTCCAGCCCCAAACTCATATCTTCAGCATCTATTCCAAAAAAAGACCAGAAAAACAGTGCAAACAGTGTTTTAGACACATTCATTATGAACTACTTGATACAGGCAGACCCTAAAATCATCACAGTGAAAGCAGCTAGCAATATCATTTATCAATGTGTTGATACATCAATACTGCACAGGGGACAACCAAATATCCACATCAGAAAATCTATGCCAAACTATAAACTAATGATATTGTGATGAGTTCTACTCAAGAGGAACAGCTCCAATATCTTGACAATGTTCTGAGTCACATACAAGAATATAATTTTCATCCAAGTTTAGACTCATGCAATAGGTTCATTCACTCAAAAGTATCTTTGATTCATCATTAATCAATGAAGTCATCAAGCTTTTATCTTTATCTAGTATGCACCACTTATAGGGCCCACTACACCAATTTCCAACAAGACACTAATGGAGTTGGTTTGAAAATTGATAGCATGTCTTTTAAGTGTTGCAATCAGATTTGCCATTTATACACTTTGACTCTTTGTTAGAGATCATTGCTTCAATTATAGAAGTGCTACAGTCATATTTCACACTTTTCCAGATGGTTTGGAGAAATGAGAGCCTTGACTGAGAGGACTCCAGTCTAATTCAAAAAAATAGGTAGACATTGGCAATCATTTTCGTCATCCAGAAGTTTCACAAAATATTGTATGAATGCTACTTCAACCCCATTACTGACCCCAAACGACTTCATTTTCCAGTTCAGAAAAATGCATCCCTGTATATAAAGCTGAATGAACTTAGGGTCTCCAGGAGGTCATCCATAAATGAAGTATATTCCACCTGTACTTTGGCCACCAATTAGCATATCAGAATTTCATGACAATACTGCTCAACCTCTTCATTCAACTGGAGCCAATAGACATAGCTCAGGTAGATTCAAACTGTTCAGAATACAATTGTTTTAGTATTCCCGCATGAAGTTCATCCAGTACATCATAATGTAAAAGTACAGTTGAAAGAGACTTAGTTTAAATACCACCAAATTATCCATTCAATTTCCATGGCCTTTTCATCTGGATAAATTGTATCACTTGTTTCATGCATATATCCCTTAAGTTACTTTGATCACTGACTTTAGATTGCTAACACATGAATAACATTTGCAAGCACACATTTAACTGATCTGATGAAGAGAAAGTGCCTGCATAATCAATGCTGAAATATACCACAAGAATTGTTGCTCACTACAAAGATCTATTAGCAGTGTAAATTGGTGTACTTTTCCAACTTAAGAAACCCAATCAGGGATTGTCATCAATCAAGAGCTTCAAATATCATCTATCCAGCATCTTGTAGAGTTTATCTGCATAAAAATGACAGTGCCTCCTTTTCAATTCAATCAATTGTTCTCAGTCAATGCAAGCAATCTAGTTGCCTTTGCAGAATTCAATTCTTTACAATTGGAAAATCCTGCTGCGAATTTCAATAGACTTTTCAGAGGATTGATATTTTCTACAGCTTCACATTTCTTTCATACAAAACGCTGCATTACCATAGCTCTAAAGAATACAATATGCAGATAAAACTTACCTGTCCATTGGGACTGCTTTTCTTAAATACCCTGAAAGAATAAGAAAAAAAATTAGTAATGCACTTGAAAGAGAAATATTAACTAGCATGTTAATAAAGAAATAGAAAAAACCTATTCTTCATTTCTATTCATCCTGAAAGAAGACAGATGGAGAAAAAGCCAGATAGCAAGAGGCAACACAAATACAAGCTGTAATTCAAATTTAAATATTTAATAAACCATAGCTGGAGATTTCAGTTATAAGAAATGTAAATAAAAGTACATGTATGAATGCATATAAACATACCAATGTAGTAGAGACTGGTTAATGAATAATGAGTACAACACAAAAGTAGATCAAGGCTAGAATCACATACATCATTGCTGAGTAGAAAACCATCACAAAATCACTTGCCTAATGTAAGCTTTAATAACACGCTTCAACAAGAACTTTTTTTTGTCGCACAAACTTAAAAAAGGTAGACCTTATACACCGCGAAATTGCTTATAACGCAGTTTGAACACAGACCCCAACTTTCAAAATGTTGAATTTGGCTCTCAAAATAGTAGCTCAATACAAAAATTGAAAGACCCTCCAGAAATGCTTTGTATTGGACTAATCAATGTTGAATTTTGAGTATCCCCAGCCTTGACCATGTCCTGTATATTTGCTCCATTTCCACCACAGAGTGGACAATGGAATGGTTTTATCATTAGATTTTGTCTGATCTCAATCTTTTTAGTGACAGATGAGAGGGTAAGGGAGCAATGACTATCATTTATTGACTACAGAAATGTTGTTGTCAAATTCATTTCCTTGGCCAATATTCTCAACTCTTATCTCGCTTACTCCTCTCTCTCATTTGTCAGCTTTGTTAAATTTGCTACATATGAATCTAACTTTTGTCAAAATGTAACCCTCTGGTGAGGTGCAACAATTTTTGAAGATGTTTTTATATTTATTTCAGTCTTCCTGGCAGACTAGCATGACCTTACTCCTTAAGTTTTCTCTTCATTTTTGCACAAATCATGAGAGTCAGTATCTAGGTTTGTGTGTATGTGTATGTGGTTGGGTCTGAATCTCAACTCTACCAGTGTACGTTACGCATTTACAGAAAATGGTACTAATAGATTATCAACTTGACATCTATTTTCACTTGCAATCCAGAATGACAAAATTATGGACCCTAACTTCCACGTTATAACATCTACAGTAGTACACTAAATTAGAATCGTTTAGAATTTTAAGTAATAGAACAATTAAATTTTACTAATAGAAAGTACCAATTAATTAGCGAAGAAAAAAAAAGCCTCCGATAAAAGAACAGACTGTCACTACACAGTTATAAATGTTGATGACAATTTTGCTATCATATTGCTAAGAGAAAAAAGTTGACACTTCCAAGTGTAGGGTCAAACAGTGCATGTAAAAATCTCCTTGCATGTACCAATTTCTTATTATACATAATCATTGCTGGCTAAATCATCGCCAGCAACTATGTGCCAGCTTGCTAAATCATCACTAACAACTGCATATCAACTCACTAAATCAGTGCCAGCAAATGGAAGCCTATATAAGATGTAATAAGTGGAAATAAAATTATGTAAGTATGTCAGCTCCTTGTTTTTGAACAGTATTATTGAGACTTGACAATGATAGCAGAAAACTTGACCAAGAAAAAAGACAAAGTTGCTGATCTGAAAAAATACATGCTAGAAATAAGAAAAAGAACTTCATGAAATTTGGAAAGAGTTTTGCAATTGGAAAGATAATTTCCAATAGCAGAAAAAAGTACATTACTTAAATACATTAAAATTAGAAATTACATTGGCGTCATTTTTTTTCCTTCTACTTATTTTAAAAAATGAATATTCTATTGTTTTCTTTTAATTTGATGGGGATATCATGTATCAATTAACACTAAAAAGTTGGAAATTTATCTAAAAAAGGACATCTATCAAAATATCTGCTATATATCAATCCTGGATCCCAAGAAATATGATTCCTGTGAGAAGGGAAATGGCTATCAATGTGGGAAAATCAAAGAGGGCTCCTACAGTGTTTTTCTGTCTGACTGGAAAAGTGATCCTAGAGATGGATCCGGAGATGGATCCAGAGACATTTAATAACGAAGATGGGATGACAACTCAGTCTACGAAATAGTACACTCTTTGAAGTTGATACTAACTTGGCTGCTTTGATAGTAGATGAATCATTCGAAAAATATGCGAGACCAGTAGATACCTCCATCAATGATAACTTAATTGAATTAGATCATCTTGTTGCAAAGTTGAAGAGATGCACAATTAGTTTGCCAGAACCAGTTTTGGCATACAGTGAGCCCTCAAAAGTGCAAACCTCTCTGATGAAAATGAAGGCTACCACTGAGGTTTCAACACTGAATGCCATAATGAAACAGTTGTGCAAGATTATGAGAAGCATTGGAGGTGTTTCTGGATTCAAAGTACCAGATGTTGCCTTTACAAATAGCAATAAATTACATGATTGACAGGAAGAGGAGAAATTTTATGCTTATGAATCTGGTGGACATTGACAGGACATGAATGTCAACTTCAGAAGGAGTAGAAGAGGTTAAGGACAACCCAAGTATAATAGAGGGGTCAATCAATCTTGTGGTCATAGTATAGGAAGAACTGACCCTCCAGGATTTGATGGCAAGCTCTAGACATGTGCTATTTGTGGATCTATATACAATATGCAGAAGAACAAGAGATGATGTATTGTTCTTGAAAGCCAGCTAGAACATTGAGTACAGGTGCCAGGGGCAAAGTTGCTGGGTCAAACTACTGTTGCAGTCATTCTTGACTCTGGTTGTTCTTGTACAATCTGTGGCCACACCTGGTATCAGTGTTATTTGGTCACTACCAGAAGTAGTGCAGGACATTTAGAATTGGGACCAGTAGTGATTTTCCATCTTTTTATCAATAATTTACAGTGTGCTCAATGGTAAAAGGTTTGACAGGCCTCAACATTGTTGATTCAGACCTTCACATACTACTTAGTAAAAAGGCCATGAATAAGGCAGATACAATTTTAGATTTTGCAAATGACTTAGTCAAAAAGCAGAAAATGTGCCACACTGATTCTGGACACTATCATATGCCTCGAACCAAACCTCTGCTAAAAACTGGAAATTATACAAATATAACAGTTTGTCAAGAGTACATATAAATTGTAGCAGAAAAGTTACATAGACAATTCAATCATCCAAGCAGAGGTAAAATGCCTGTTACTTGTGAACTATGTTCGTGATACACGAAAGAGGATCCTAAACCTGTTGTCAGTTTTCCCTTGGACTTGTGTTTTAATGAAACAGTTGAGACGGACATCAAAGAAATTAAGAACTGCAAAATTCTTCATGATTGATTATGCAACTCCTTAAAGTGACTGCCAAGCTTAATTCAAAAAGAGCCCTGATATCACAAGTGATTCTCAGATACTTGTTGGCTTATTTTGGTTCTCTTAAGAGCTTCCTTACAGATAATGGAAGAAAATTTCATAATGAACAATTCAGAGATATGGTTCAGAATATAAACATCATTGTCCGAACTATACCAGAACTTAACCTTCAGAGTAATGGATTAAATGAAAAATACAATCATATTCTTAGTAAGATGAGTGTGAAAACTACGAAATTAGGCATGGTCTGCAAATGTTAAAAACTCATGGTATTGTAATGGTGGTTTCAGTCCGAATCGATTGGTGTTTGGCTATAATCTAAATATACCATCAGTTCTGATCAATCAGCCCCCAACATTGGAAATTTTCTACTGGTGAAATAATCAAACAATCTAAATGCAATACATGCAGCATGAAGGTCCTTTATAATCAGAATTATCAGAGAAAATAAACAGATTCGTGCCATCAAGTTTGGTTCAGACATGGAGATCTAGTTTTCTTCAAAAGGAATGAATCCAATAGATGGAAGGGTCCTGAATCAGGATTGGAAAACAAACTAGTTTTACTAAAATAAGGAGGAACCTACGTGAGAGTGCATTCATTTTGCCTGAAGTTGTATGCAAGCGATTATCAAGTGGAATCTTTGAAGGGAAAACTTCCATTGTTAACAAATAATCAGAATTCTGTAGAGGATTGTACTGATGATTGTGATGAGGAAATGTTGTAACTTATTCCTGGAGTGCAACAAGAAACAAATGCACCAGTGTGGTTTAAAGGTCAGCCAAAAGAAAATGATACTGCATTTAGACCTAGGAAGGATGTATCTCTTGCCAAACCTGAAGCAGAGTTACTTAATGATGAGAACTTTCAATGGAAAATATTTAAATTGATCAGCAAAAGCTGGCAAGTCAATTGGGAAGAATAAATATATATCTCTAACTTGACCATCAACTTTCAGTTCAAGCTTTTCTTCCCAGCACAGTACCATGGTTCCAAAAACTATCAATAAAATCTGTTTACACTCGTGGCAAAACAATTTTGTAAGCAGGATTTGTAACAATGCTATGATACATTATCCCAATTTAGAATTAAAAAACTAAGTAATCAATATATTCAAGCAACAAGAAAAAGAATAATGATTCAGCCATTTATCTATAATCTGGCTGAAAAAATATTACGATCCATTATTTTTAAAAACTCCACAAAACTCAATATTCCTTTTGAGAAATATTCCTTTTCTATTTTCCCTACTTTCTTGCCTAACTATTCAATCCTAACATTTTACTATGTTCTGGCTACAGAAAAACTAACGAACTATCTCAGGTAGGAGCAAGTATACTCTAATCTTTTCAAGAGTTTAACCAAGGGGTATTATTTTCTCATGACTGCAGAGACTATTTCTATTTGAATAGAATTATCAATGTTTTGCCAAAATATTGCATCACCAAAACCTGTCAGCCCTGCCTACAGCCCAGATTAGGCTCCCTGTGAATTCCAGCTTCTCCCAAAGAGATTTCCCACCATAGACAAGATTAAGGAGAATCAGATGAGGCAGTTGATAGCGATTCCCGAAATAGGACTTCACACACGGATTTGAAAAGTGGAAAGGGTAAGTGTGTCCAAAAGAAAGGAATTTGAAGAGGACTTCGGTTATTTTTTTCCTGATAATAAATGGCTGGATACTTACCAGACAGAACTTGCATGTATTAGAGCTGTTCTTTTAATTAAGCAGCTAAAGATTAAAGGAGCTGTGTACACAAAATAAGTATGATTAAATGGAAAAAAAAAATCTGTTCTAAGAGGGTGAAGATGACAACAGAATATTCTAAAAGATTCAAATGATCATGGGAAATTTTGTTGTATGCTGGTAAGTAATAACAGTACATCTTTGTATCCCACAAATACTACTTCATTTCTTCAATGGTAATGGGCAGGCCATGTTGCAAGAATGTCAGAAAACTGCTGGACATCATAACTAACAATGTGGATCTCCCAAGATTATATTGAAAATTGAGAATTGCAAAAACTAAAGTACCTTTAGTAGATACCAAGTACAGATGCTCAGATTTAAATTCATGATTTTCATCAATTTTCATGATAATAATCTAGGACATAACATGAAGCCTCAAACATCTCAGTAGCCAACTGTTATAATTATTGAGCCAAATCTTCAAGTAAATAACCTAAAGAAAAAAGGAGTTTGTGTGTCAACAAGATCAGTTGAATTGCTCAGTAAGTAGAGTGCTAGACTCTCAGATTGGTGCAGTCTTTCAGTAGCAGAGAGGGTATTTATAAGAATCATGTACTTGGTGCTAAGTTTTTGTAATTCGGTGTAATGTCAAGTATTATCATAAAGTTTTCAAAAATCTCTGCAAGCAGTGGTGGCCTGTACATGCAAAATTCAATATGGCCACCACCAGGAAAAAAAAAATTTTATTTCTCCAATCCTGGTGACCCTAAATTATTGCATAATACCAATAATAATTTGTTATGAGAAATCCATTTCCAGCGTTACTTTTGGATTTTCAAGTTCATTTCAAGGTTATAGATAATCTTTTGAGGTCTTTTGTAAAATGTTACCACGGCTTGGGATTTTAAATTAATTTAATCTATGTAAAAACACATTCGGATAATCAGATTATGCCCGTATAGGTCGAGATTGCAAAAACTAGGCACCAAGTGCACAATTGTCACTATATCATGGAATAGCCCCACTCTGCTACAAGAGAAATGAAGGGTAGAGGGGGGGGGGTAGAAAGGACCCAGGATTCACTACCCAATAAAGCAAGATGACTTACGAGTGTACAGTGGTTATATAAAATGAATTACAATTGTATAACTGCTTTTATTTTGATAAAAGTTATTAATAAGATTTGCAATTGCAAATACAGTGACATTCATAGCATATATACAATCTCAATATATATGGTTAAGAAACAAGAGAAAAACGGGTCATTACTTACAAAATATTTGTAGGAAAAATAGTGAGAATAAGAGAAAAAAAAAAAAATACTAAAGGAACAATATTAGTATTTAATATGATAGTGCAATAATGATATTAGTAATAATAATGATATTAGTAATAATAATAATAATAATAGAGTTTAAAAAACACATTCAAAACTAACATTTCAGCATTAAGTACTCTTTTCTTTAAGCTACCCATCCCCTGCTGACTTTTAGGATGCTGGATTTTGAGCAAATATATCAAAACTTTACAAAAACTGTTTTAGTACTCAGTATGTCCAAGGGAATAAATTGTTAATATTAGATCATAACAATAATAATAATAATGATAATAATGTTGATGAAAAAGTAAAATCAAACAAAATACATTTGGAACTCACTTTTCGCTGTTATCATTCCTGCTTGTACATGATGTCCTCAAAAGAAGAAATCAAACGAAGAATCACCTTAGGTTGACAAGCTTTCAGCAGAGCAAGTTCAATCTTCAAGAACAAGAAGATCTCATTGGTTTTAAAAAGAAGGGTCTATAACCAGTGTATTCTCTATGGAACTGAAATGTGGAATTTAACCAAGAGATTGGCTCTCAAACTAAGAACCATACAATGTGTGAAGGAGAAATACATGCTAAAAATCACATGGAGAGATCGTAAAACAGCACAATATATTAGAAGGCAAACAGGTGTCAGAGATATCCTAAAAACTATTACAAAGCTCAAATGATAATGGGCAGGCCATGTTGCAAGAATGTCAGACAACTGCTGGACATCATAACTAACAATGTGGATCTCCCAAGATCATATTGAAAATTGAGACTTGCAAAAAATAAGGTGGTGTGATGATTTAGACGAGTTCAGAAGGTATTGACACTGTGACACAGAGGAGCAAAAAAACTAACAGACCTTAGAAAAGGCCTATGTCCAGCAATGGACTTTAAAAAGCTTCTGCTACTGATGATAATGCCAACACAAAAGAAAAATCAACCTAATTTCAATTTTTTCAAATTTATCTTGATTTAGAGAGCATATTGAACTTTTGTCAGTTATAAATACAAATTTATTTTTCATATAATGATTCAAAAACTGCAGGTACTATATCAAAAAAAACAATTATGTCTTTCTAAACTCCTTAAACATGTTGATTATGCATACTTGGGGTGGGGGGTAGAATAATTTTCAAAAAATATTCTTATCTATTTGGTAAGTAATTTATGATCATGTGTGTAACAACAAGGGGAAAATAGAGGAGACTGAACTAAACAAAACAATCAAAAAGAAACTAAGAGAAGACGAAAGAAGGTGTACGACAGCTATCATCCACACCACTTTTGACAAACGTCAGGGCTTTAAAGCAATAAACAAAGCTCTCAGTATAGGATAGAAACAGATAACGAGCATACTCGAAGAAAATGGAGATAACAACAGACAGAGATATAATTGTCGAACGTGCCCAAGAATTCTACAGAGAACTTTACTCTTCAAGACACGGGTAGCAAAACAACGACCAAGATACGCAAGATGCAGACACCATGGGAGGTTAAACAAGCCATCAAACAAACAAAAAAAGGAAAAGCTCCCGGACCAGTTAACATCACCATCGATCTACTCAAAAAAGCTGGTAAGATCGTCAACAAAAAACTAGCTTTTCTTTTCAACTTATGTCAAAAATAGAGTAAAGTCACGAAAGACTGGAATACAGCAATCATAATGCTTCTACACAGAAAAGGAAAACCCAAGGACCTCAACAACTACAGGCCTATAAGCCTACTAAACTCCATCAACAAACTTTTCACAAAAATCATCACCAACCGGATCACTGAAATACTAGTTGAAAACTAACCACGCAAGCAGGCTGAATTTAGAAGTTACTCAACCATGGACTATCTCCATCCAATGAATTAGCTGTAAGAGAATGTGCAATGATCACATTGAGAATAAGGGTATAACTGTCAAAATAGAAGATGCAAAACTCGGCAAGGATGACCTCCACATCAACCTGAGACAATGAATCTTTATGAAACTGTCAAAAGAGGAAGAAATCAAACAAAGAATCACCCTAAAATGGCAAGCCTTCAGCAGAGCAAGCTCAACCTTCAAAAACAACAAGATCCCAATAATCCTAAAAAGAAGAGTATATAACCAATGCATCCTCCCAATAGTCACTTGTGGAGCTGGAACATCAAACCTAACCAATGGACAGACTCGCAAACTCAGAAGCAAGCTCAATCTCACATGGAGAGATCACGAGACAGCACAGTATATAAGGATGAAAGCAGGAGTCAGGGACATCATAGAATCTATTAGAAAACTTAAATGGCGATGAGCAGGCCATGTTGCAAGAATGACAGACAACCAATGGACATCACGACTCACAACATGGATCCCCAGAGATCACATGCGAAACCGAGGCCGACAGAATACAAGATGGAGAGTTGAACGGGACAAATTTAGAAAATACAGGCTCCACAACGCCAACGATAGAGAAGTGTAGCAAATCCTGGGGAAGGTCTATGTCCAACGACGGACGTTAAAAAACTGATGATGATGATGTTTGAGTGATCAAGTTTTCTGTACAATGAATCTGACCAAGGGTCAAATTCAAAGATATTTGGAGCTTAAAATATGAAATCTCAAGTTTTGTATTTCAATATTGATTATAAGGATGGTGTTGCATGTCAGCCTCAATAGAGCAAGATAAGCTTCCAGGTAGAGCCATTTCAGAATCTAATCAGAGCATTTTCAGATAGAATAGACAGTTTCATAAAATTGAGGAAAGCAAGACCACAAAACAAAGGAGCAAGCCACAAAGATACTATTTAGAGAAACTATTAAATGCAATAGTTAGCAAACTGATCTCTCAAACCAACTTGCTAAAGAAATGACTTTGATCCTTATTGTAGCCTTGTGCTAGTAAAAATGAGTAGGTAAATGACTATGCTGTTTGGTGGAATAAGATTAACATACAAAGTGTTTACCTCTTGAATGGGCATGAAGATTATACTGATAGTCCTGGTACTGTAATAGAGCCTTTTTGGAATTTTTGAGTCAATCAATCAAACCCATTTGACTGATTAGGGAACCTCAGCAAAAATCTACCAACAAGAAACATGGTGCTATAAGTTTTTACCACTAATCTGGTCCATCTAACCAAGATATTCTTTCTCACTGGAGGTCCCTCCAGTACAGAGATGCCCCCCTGGGGGGGGGATGAGACAAACAGAAAAATATATCTTGTTTTCCAGTTTTGATACCTATTCTTACACCTCAGCAGTTTTTCTGCAGGCCCATTTCATAACTCGTTGGTTGCCAACCAGGACATTATCACCCACTAATGGTCAATTTAAGCTTTCAGGTGGACAATTGGCCCAAGGATACCAAATCAGCCATTTTCTAGCTGGATCTGATCAATTTTCTCCTACAAATCTGTGATAGTAGATAGCCAATAATTTGATCATTTTTTTTGTCTTCAGTTTGCAACCTCTTCTAAAAAAATTAGATGTTTGACTTTTTCATCTTCAAATGTGGTATTACTTTTGTTGGGCTACAAAAATTGATCAAACATTTCTTATAAAAAAGATTGGGCACCCCTGCTCTAACATGTCCAATTGGTTTCATAACTTAATCCAAAAATTCCTATGGAGCTCTATTACAGTGCCAGGACTATTAGTCATTGTAAAATAATTTTAAAAAACTTCAAATCTTCCAGTGCTGATGAAAAGATTTAAAAGATTTATCATTTTGATAGCATTCCATTCCAATAATTCCCAGGGAAGTAATCTGGTAATGTTACTTCAGCTATCCTAGTGCATGAAAATTATTTAGTTTTACCACTGCAGTACTGGATTTTAGTTTTACCGATACCGATACAATTTCTCAAATTGAATTGATTATGTGAATATCAACAGGTCTGGTTAACCACTCAATAGAAACAGTCACAGGACTACAGTCTTTTGGTAGCAGGCTGCGTTGAGGGTGATCAATTTAAAAATTAGAAAAATAAATAAGTTACTTTTCTTGCCTTTTGTTAGATAGTGATCACTAAACAAAGTGTAAGGGGCCAATTTAGCATACACTTACATTGAAAATTGCCTCCCACCACATAAAAACCTGTTGGGGGGGGGGGGCACATTTTCAACAAAAACAAAAAAAACAAAAAAAAATTTTCTTCTAAACATAAGCAGTAAATATTTCAAATTTCCAGGCCTCTAGCTCCACGTGCAAAACATACATGGTCAGCCAGACCAACTTAAAAACTAAAGAGGCCCATATTGATAATTTTGGTTGACGGTCTCTGGTATTCATAATGAAAGCATCTTTGAATATCAGCAGTAGAGGATAAGTCATACTTGCTGCCTACGCTTGCAGTGGGGAAAAGAAGTAGCTTTTTTTTTTGGCCGGAGGGTACTGGATTACAGCAAAGTACTCTAGATGTTGAAAATCAGCACCTTACAAAGTGCTTGGGCATAGTCAATAGAAATGGCAGGGCTACGTTATCTGAATCTTATTGGATGAAATAACTGGTTTAAGTGGTCAGCAAAATAAAATAGGACCCATTTTGCCAGAGTTGATAAACATAACCAAATCTATTCAGTGGGCAAAAGCATAGCATACAGAATGTAAGATCTCTATTAGAAGTAGTTAAGATGAAAAAAAGATTCCCCATGGAACCCCCAAATTTAATTGCCAACCTTTCCACAAAATTTCAGAGATATCATGTGAATAAAGACTGACACAACCGAATACACATCTCTCCAACTTCATCAGCAAAGGTAATAATGGTTAGAAAGCCAGTCTAGCAGACTGTTACTAATGTATGAGTTTTGTTCATGTCTCTTCTTCAAAAGGTAAGCAAGAGAATTTAAGGGGTGAACACAAAACACTGGCACTACATATTTTCATATATATCACACACACATACAGAGAAGGTGTTAAATTAAATCAAATTAAATAAGACTGGGCTTATGTGAGTTAAACTGAAGCATGCATGCACAAAGTACATGGTATACATTGACCAATAGGGCAAATCCAATTAACCCTTGAAAGTTTCAATCAACTCAGGTTTTCAATTTGCTGTTACACATAACTTCAAGTAGACATGTTTTTCTGACATGACATAAAAATGGTCAAATGAAAAAATTTAGCAACATATTCTACTTGATATTTTCAGTGAAATCAGCTACAAATTCTTTCTGTCAAAGAATGAATGTTAGCACAATTTGACCATGTATCTGAGATATAAGGTGGAAGAGAAACGGTTGAAAGAGCCAGTGTCCAGATGCACAGTAAGTGGACAGTATTTAGCAAGGATTGGCACCATTTAAATAAGAATTATCTAATATCATAATTACCTAAATCTTCTCAGCTTCTACACTCACCTGAGGTAAGGGATAAGAAAGGGATTAGTAATGGTTAATAAGTGGCAGATTAAATCCTAATTATTCAGAGGAATAGTTGTCCGTAGGTTAGCAGGAAGGAACAGCGAGGACTGATAAGATGGAGAGATTAACAGACGAGTGAGTGAAAGGAAAGTGAGCAAGAATAAGTAATCTGAAATGGATAGAATGATAAAAACAATCATCAGCTAATAGAGAGAGAGAGAAGATCTTAGGAATGACATTAACTCTCAAATTCATCAACTGCTAATAATTCCTTGTAATTGACACCAAATCTCAAATGAATAAGATGAAAAATAGAGGGACTGTCTATTGAACAAAAATTTTTTGTTTAATTCAACAAATTGTCTAAGGGAGATAATTTTGATCAGAAATCATCATTGCCCTTGAAATTGACATTCTACTTTCTTTTTTATAAATTTAAAAGTTGAAACTTCAACAGATAGAAAACCTAAGAAAGAAAGTATAAAAAGAAAAAAAATAACATACTCGAAGTCTTTACTGATTTGCAGTTAAAAGTAGATGAAAGGTATCATGGAATGCGAATCAAAAGTTTAGAGCAAGAATGAATTAAGTGCGTGTGTGTGCATATATAATATACTCAAACACCCTTATACACTATCTGCTTGACTGCCAATTGGTCCTGTCTGTCTTCAGACAAAGCAGGCCAAAAATTGACTGAAGGCCTGGTTTCTGAGTATATATCTCCAAAGCAGTACCTCCCCATTGCACAAAAAAGGGATAGGTTTAGTAGGCATATCTGTGGCAATATGCTGATGACAGCGGGAAATTTTTGCTTCAAACCCACTTGCAAATGAGTGAGGTCCGATTTTGTTTTTTTTCAAAGCCTTATGCCACAGCTCACTGTAATACACCATACAAAATTTATGTAAATAATAAATGTTGCATTTGTACTGCGGGAAATGATCTTCAATTTAAAAGGAAGACTTGAGAAATGACAAAAAAAGTTCTGTTTTACAAACTGAAAGGCAAATCAACAAAGAAAACGGGTCAGGTTGGTCCCTCAATAGAAACCATCACGTGACAAATCCTTCAGCAGCATGTGATCAATTAAAAATTCAGAAAAGGGGTGATCCATGAATTACCTTTTGTTTGGCAGTGATCACTAAAACCGTCAGAATTTTTTTTTAAAACTAGCATTAAGGGACCAATTTACTATATGCATATTGCAAATTGAATACCCCACTAAGAATCTGTTAAGGGTGATTTTACCCCCGCACCAAAATAAATAAATGAACATAAGGAGTAAATGTTTGAATTTTCAGCCTTCTAGCTCAATATAGTCCGTTACAAATGTAGATTTTTGTTTTGTTTTTTTTTAATTTGTGAGTCCAAGGTACATAATATTTAGATGTTTATTCTAATTTTTTTCCATGCTATAAAGCTCAGTGTTGCTAATAGAGATTCTTGATTTTTCAATTTTTTAATTTGTGAGTGACTTCCAGAATTGAAAAGGCACATCTAAATTGGCAACCCCGACATAAGTTTCTTCAGTTTTTAAGCTAGTCTGACAGGCTATGATAGTTTCGGTTGGTGGTTTGTAACATAAAACTGATTAATCCATCACTAAGAAGTTTCAATTTTTAAGTCATAGAAAAAATGGTGGGAGAATTCATTTTAGTTTCTCTTTTTACACATACACATCGTTTAATGTCCAAGCATATAAAAATCTGAGGTTCACTAAAGTTTCAATTGAGTTGAAAAAACCTTGATCAGATAATTGGATGTAGGGGTTGAAAACAGATATAGTGGCTTTTAAAATGTATAAGCAATACAGGGGCAAGGTTTGATGTCATAATGAGCATCTGGATCAAGCTTCGATTCTGTTCATACTGAATTAGAACTAGGAGAACAGAAGAAATATTCTCATGCACGAAAAAAATGATGTCATCACTTAGTTTGACAGAGTTCCTGGATACAGTGAATAAATTTTTCTTCCATTAGATGCCAGTAAAAGGTTGATTTGGGATCCAACCCTAGAATAGCCAACATAGAGCTGTCTATGGGGGAGGGGTGGAGAAGTTAAATAAAGGTCAATAATATTGAGAGACTGTCCTTGTGCCTTGTTACAATGTCCAGAAATAACCTCAGGTGACCTCAAGCATCAGCTTCATATTGGCTATAATTTTTGCTGTGTAAAGTTGTGCCTTGATGCAAAAGTTTTGCATCTCAATTGCAATATTGTGGCCAACAACTTAGAAAATTTGCTAGGAATGACCAGAAATGGTATATGTAAAAATCATATTTCTAAATACTTGAGCTGTGGAAAAATTTACCTCTATGCCAAATTTCAGTTTTTACATGGCGGCTAACAACTCAACTGAAAATGACCAAAATAATCTCAGATAACCTCAAATGATTCCAGAGTTCAATAATGCATTGCCTATGATCTTTGCCAAGAAAAGATTTACACCTATGCCAAATTTTAGTTGTATAGGAGCAAAATTATTGCCAAAAACTCAAGTTGAAAAGACCAGAAATTATCTCTGATGTCCTTGAGTGACCGCCAAGGTCAAACTTGTTTAGCCCATTACCTTCAATGTGAGAAGATGTACATATATGTTCAATTTCAGCATCCTTAGTGCAAAATTGTGAACCGTAACCCAGAAAATTGGCTAGAAATATCCAGAAATGACCTTTCATATGTACAAAATTGTGACCCAAAACTTGGAAAGTTGATTTAAAATGCCCAGAAATGATCTCTGATGATCTTGACTGACCTCAAAAGTCAATGTCATAGATTGTAATCTCTGCCATGAGAAGATATACCCATATGCTTAATTTCAGTATCCCTGGTGAAAAATTGCGTCCAACAACTCTTGAAAATTGGCTAGAAATAATCAAGAAATAACCTACAGTCATCTCAAATGACCTCTGAGGACAACCTTAAAAGGCCTATGTGGTAAGTTGACCAGTCTACATGCAGAATATTAGGTCAATAGGCTCCGTAGTTTTAGCGGAGAGGAGGCATGGACAAACAAACAGTAGGCTGAAATATCAGCGTACATTTGAAATGTGTTCTATTTAAAATGTGAAACCATCTTTTATATGGCACATACTTTTGACTATTTAGTCAGTAAAAGTAGTGCAGCTATGGTCAAATATGCTGTAATAGGCTTCTACAGTATATACTATTATACAATGTTCATTCAGTGTCCAAATTGCTTTTGTACTGGCTGGAACGAAATCCAGATGTTAAATGACACATTCTTGTATCTTTAAAATCAGTTGGAACAAATTAAATAGCCATTTTAAAGCAAAAACTTTAAAATGTCATAACTTATTTTCAACACAACTTTAATAGTCTCACTAAGCACCATTAGAATCAACACAATGTTGCCAACAATCTATTCCATTTCAATGAAAACTTGGGTCACGTGAATGCACAAATCGCTGGATGGCATTTTTGATCAGGTTCAAATTGGTGTATATCAGTTGGTGTGTATGTGATGCAGGACCTCAATGCCTGACTGCATCAGCTTTTTGCCTACAGGTTTATAAAGTATGAAGTCTTGCATTATCCTGCAGAAGAAGAGCCCCCTTTCTCTTCACAACTGCTGGCCAAAATGTTTGCAACTTTTGATGCATCAGTTCCTAATCATGACTAATGGTCTGACCAGGATGCAAGAAGCCATGATGGATTACTTCATTACAACACCAGTTTTTATTGTGAAGATTTGGTTTGATGGTGGAGGGGGTTGTTGACCCAATCAAAGCCAATAATCATAGAGAAATCACTCGATCAAGAATAGGGTCATTTGCAAACAAATTGAATCAAGTGCTGAACCTTGTCAGCTGCTGATCAGTCAAATCATGGGGGACCTGTTTCCACATTTTCTTCACAATGCCGATTTCTGCCAGTTGTCTTTCGACTATTCTACAGGTTATCCCTAGCTTTTCTCCCAAAGCCCAAATGTTTCTGGAGAAGCATCCACAGCTGCCCTCAATTCTTCATTGATGAGCAACGGCTTACAACCAGGATCAGGCTCATTTCGGAATAAATGTCACTCAATAGAAATCATCACATGACCAATGTCTTGGCAGCATGCTGCATTGGCAGTGATTACTTTAAAAGATTGCCTTTTGTTGGGCTGTGATCACTAAGAAAAGTCTGAATTTTCAAAAGCAAAAGTGAATGCTGCTGGACACAAAGATCAATTTAGCATAAACTTACACTGCAAACTGAACACTCACTAAAAAACTATTTAGCAGGGAGAAGGGGTGAAAATTTCTAAAAAAACAAAACAAAAAAAAGATATTGCTACTAAACATAAGTAAATATTCAAATTTTCAGCCATTGATGCAGCCTGTGATACATACACAGCCAGCCAGACCAATGTGAAAACTAAAGAAACTGATATTGACAGTATGGTAGATTGTTTCTAATTAAAGTAACCCCAAAACTCAAACTACTACAACTGCATGAGGAGAGGCAAAGCTGTAAAATGATACATAGATAAATACATGAATAGGAGGGAATGATACAGAAAACAAAAAAAACAATCACACTGATGCAATGCAAAAACTGCAATTTATTTTGTTGCAACCAAATAGATGCATATCTCATTTATATATAAGAATGTGTCCATCCCATTAACAGGTTTAGTTGGTCACTCAATAGAAACAGTCAGGTTTTTTCTAGACATGAGTAAATGTTTGAATTTGTAGCTCCATTGGTGTGGCCAGTACACATGATGTATACATTGACAGACAGACCAACATAAAAACTCAAGAAACGTATGTTGACTAATTTGGCCAACAGTTTCTGATAAAGTATTCAAAAACCTAGAACGATACCTGTAAGAGGAGATGCACAGCTTTGAGATGATATGTATAAACTAGACTTCCTCTGAGATGCTTTTTAGAACCTTTGACAGAGGCATGAAGGCATCTTGTAATGGGCAACTATTGAGTTTAATGGTTTTAAATTTCTGTGAGAAGGAAAAGGTAATCCTGTATTTAGGCGGCATGAATTCACAATTTCTGTTTTTAGAAAATAACCACCAATTCCTTTTTCTTTTAAATTTGTTTGTGTGCCATTTTCAACAACGAGGGAGGGTGTGAAACTTTACAATCAGGAAGGTTGGTCAGTCTATCAGTTCCAAATTACAAATAAAAAAACAAATCAAGCTTTTCAGGGATAGAGCAAAAAAAAAAAAAAAAAAAAAAAAAAAAAAAGAAATTCATGTTGTTCAAAGAGAAAATATGAATTTACATCACTCATCTACAGAATTACCCATTTCTTTTTTCACTGCCGCCTATTAGGGCAGGTATTTCAACTACTAAAAAAAAAAAAATTTTCGATTGTTACCTTCTCCACATTAAATTCCAAAGCTCACCTAGTTAGATTTAGCTTCCGACATTCTCAGACAAGGAACGGTACAGCGAAATCTGACGCAAGAAAAAGGTGACAATCGCTATTTTTTTTATTAGCTGAAATACCTGCCAAAATGAGAATTAGGAAAAAAAAAAATAACTCATTAAATTTTCCTCAAACCTATTGGGCTTTGTTTTAGAATGTCCTCGTAGTTTTGATTGTTGTGAATTTAGTTCTGAAGAGCACAGATAACTAATCTGAGTATTTATTCACTTCCCCATGAGAAATTCAACACAAAGTCAGGCTTAATGTGAAGCCCACACTTGTAAAATGTGGGTGGCAATAAAAATGATCTATCAACCTTTGGCATGCTTCAGGTACTGACCAAGTCTCTACTTCTTTTAGTGCAATGGGAAGGTACAGCTTGGGTATGGGGACAGCCCCCTGAATCTAAACGGTTGCTTTTTCTTGGACACAAGTGACCACAGGGATCAGATATTACTCTGATCCCAGCCTGGAACTCCTAAAAAGGAAAGAATTAGAGAAAATTCATCCAGCCAGCATGTTTCCCTGGCAACATCAGATATCAATGGGATTTACAGCTAGCAGACAAAGCATGGATGAGTGATCAGTACAAACAGATACAAGGTATGGTTATCAGTATGTTAATGAGGTAAAGTGGATTCAATGACACATGTGTACTCAGTGGTAGAGCTAAGGACTTAAGAGATCAAGGGTTTTATTAAAATATTATTTCATAATCACTTTCTGAAAAAAGGCATTTTTCCTTGCAATGTGAAACATTTGTAGCACAGATTGTTCAAATGCCATAAAAGGAATCATGGAAAAGCTCTTCACTATTTAGAAATCACTTTTCTTTTTTGAAGATGAAAATGTTATTTATCAACCACACACACACATATATATATACAGAGGCCGACACACACACAGAGGCTGAAAACGAGAAACAGAAAGAGGCCAGCAAACAGAAAAAGAGAGGCTGGCTAGCATACACACTCACAGATGCAGGTGCACATGCTTACACACACACACACATGCAGGAGCATCTGGTAGGTTAAAAATGCTTTCATGATAAAAGAACACACACACTGTCATTTTCCTAGAAATTCAAGAAGCCATTTCCTTGAAATATCTTTAGAAGTCCGATTTATTTTTGTCGGGTTTACAAAACAACATCAAACCACAATTTTTTAGCGTTTTAGCCCAAGCAACCAAGAATAATCATGTAGTTGTCTTATATGAAAGCATTGATGTACAAGCAAAATGTCTAACATATCATTTTCCATCTTTAATTTCTGAAGAAACAATTTAGTAAAATTTGCTAAGAATATTTTACTTTCCAGGATCAATTTCTGTAACAACTTCATTAAGACAGTATTGGAGTCTTTCTTGTTAGTCCCAACAACACTAAGTGACTATAACTATTACAGCTCATTGTCTTTCTGTTTGCTGAATAAATGTAATTTTTTTTTTTTCAAGTTAAAACGCTCTGAATACAAACTAACCTTTGCTATGACTGACTGGCCACCTCCATCATACATTTATTTAGCAAACAAAAGTACAGTGAGCTGTAACAGCTATAATCATTTATTTATAATAAGATCAGAACCACCAGGGTATGAATTAAAGGCAAGGATGAGCAAATGAAAGAAAAAAGGTCTTATAATTAAACTCCATATATTTTTTAAACATCATGGGAGCCTACACATAACTGCCTGGGAGTGTATCCAAGATCTCTTTGATGTTGTAGCCTAATCTAATCAAGTAAAGATTAGGGCAATCGAATAGAACCAAGATTAGTACCACCTAATCGGATTAAAGTAAAGATCAGCAACACCTAGGGGAAAAGTGGAGCCGATCCTTACTTGACCCAAGGATATCAATCAAACCATTCTGTGAATATCGTAGATGCTTCATACCATAAATATGGAAAATAAGACAGTTGGATACAGTCAGATTTTCCTCTGTAATCACATCATTCAACACTATATATACATATTTTTAAAACAGGAGCTTAAAGTAGAGAAAATTATAATGAAATAATTCATTTTGATAAAACATTTTTAAACAATCCAACATGTCATTAACAATAGTCATAGTTGATTGCAACATGGAAAAATATTTACACTTTTTATGGCCTAATCACTAGAGAATCATCTATCAAGCAGTATCCTGTCATTGAATTTAAAGAGGAAGATTATAACATTTCTATAAATCTAACACCGAAGTGCCCAAGTGAAAAGGCCATGTGTGCCTTCTTTATCACGTATAAATAGAGATAAACACTTACAAGTCAGCGTGAACATTTGATGATGAACATTTCTAAGACAAGTCCAACCATGGTGGTAAGCTGATGAGGTGAATAGGTTGCTTGAATGCCATCTTTCAAATAAATTTGGTTTCACACTGAGAGCTGACAGTTAAAAAGCAGTAAGTGTTGAATATTTCTCATTTTCTTAGTATACAACTTCCTCGCTCAGGGAATTTATCGCTATCTTACTAGCACTAAGCTGATTCATTCTGGCTTATTCTTCCCCATGTGCTTTGAAATATCTACTTGGGAATTAGAAACTCTTTAATAATCTTCAGCAATCGTAGTCTTCAGGTAAAGTAGGAAGACAAGATATGGTGAGGGATCAAGGGTGAAAAAAAAAAAAAAATACCATTGCTCATAAAGTCACACGTCTGAAAAGTTGATTTTACAATGGAGCCGATTGAAAATCAAATATTACACATGTTGAGAAAACCAAGTATCATTATTTACCTACTTGAAGAAAGTTGGCATTGATGAAATATATGCTCCAAAGGGGAGAGATGGTCCCCCCCCCCGCATATATTTCATCCATACTACCCTCCTTCAAGTTGGTAAAAAATGATACAAAGTTAGACCCTCCTGGCTATTTTTTGCTGTTGAGCCAGAAAGTCAACCAATATATTTACAATGATCTTGTATCAAAATCATCAGAGATGATGCTGGTAAATAGTCCTGTATTAGAACAGGGAATTAAAGTAATGATAAAGTCCAGTATAGGAAGGAAGAACTGTTAGTGGCAACCAGGAGACATTTGGGTTCCCATGTACATTAACACATCATGGAATGCATCTAATTCACACCAAATCTATGTCACAGAGAAGCAGCTGAAGAAGATGAACTTGCAATTTTTAAACATTACGGGTAAAAAGCCACAAGTGGCAGCCATATTTGACATTTATAACAAGACATGATGTGCATAAATAAAATCAATCAGGGAAAACAGTCCATACAAAATAGAATGCGAGATTTCATGAGAATAGAAATATGGACAAGTGCATGTATTTCTAAACAAATATCAAAACATCTAATAAACAAAACAATATAAACAGTACATACACTAGGCTGAAACAATGCAGGAAACATTTAATACTGTTGTAAGAAGAACAGATACAAAGTATAATTAGCTGCTACGTAGAGAAGTAAGACGTAGCAAAAAATTTATTAGGAAAGATATGTGATGCAACGAATTTAGTAATCATATTTTACTTGACGGTGGAAACTGAAAATTCTGCCTTTAAGGTTTGGTATTGAAGAACTAGGTGAGGTTATTAAAGGCTGTGAATTGGGGTAGATGTAAGAGCTAGCAAGGCAAATAGGAAGGCAGACCATGTAGAACACCAGAAGGCTTTATGAGTTTTCTATACCAGTATATATAGTTGACAAGAGTAGTTGCAATAATCCTAAATCTGAGTTAGTCATGAATTTTTTGTTAAGCTAACCCTTAACTAAGAATAGAAAAAGGATGTGACAGCTTTGCATGGAGCTATTTCTCTATTTAGCTGCAAAGAGAAGTAAAGACACTGAATTGAGGGTCCTGATAGTTTTAGGTCCGAGAATGCCAAAGGGTTATCAAGAACAAATATTCAATGAAGACCAAGAAGATGAATAAAGCTCTCAAGGCTAAATATGTACATAATGAATATATTTGCCAAAAGCTTATACCTTTATCAACAATTGACTCACAAGACATAATATTATATGAAAACCAAATATATCTACCAAAAGCGCAGTATAGAAGTAAGGAATTAAGAAGTCGCAATGCCAGGAAGAAAGATGACATGGCTGAATGCTATATGTATAAGTCACAGTAAAGAAAGATGACCGATCTTGTAAACAGAGCTACACTACACATGGCTAAAAGCCAGTAAGTGCGCCAAGCTAAGAGGAAATGACATCAGAAGATGTGGGCCAACTTCACTATTTTCATATTTTATGTATGCATTTGGTTAGTTTCGTATTTAGTTTTGTAATGATTTCATCTACATGTAAGTGAGGCACTACACTCATAAAATTGTAACTCACTTTGACACACTGTAACAAAAAATTGGAAAGTAAAATAAACTAATCTTACCAGAGAACTGCCAATACATTTCAGAAAATCCGAGTATGTCAAAGTCTCACTTACCTATAAGAAAGAGAAAAATAAGACTTGAATAACATCAATATTAAGAATAAAACAATAGCTACTTTTCAACGTTTCTTTCACATCAACTTCTTTAATTGGTCCTCTCATAATGAGTTGGAAAGTGATTTTTGCAATCATGATAACAAATTTTGTCAGTGAAGCTGAAATATTGTTTAAAATCAAAAAGTTTTTATCCTTCAATTATAAGCATCAATAGATTTCTGAAAATGATGAAACCATCATAGCACTTATGCATTCTTCAAAGCATAAAAAAACATGAATCCAACAAATAGAAAATAGAAATAGGTAAGAATTACATCCTTTACCTTGTCATGGCAATATATATTGCCTATTATACAACCCAGCAACAATCTCAGACTTAGAAGCTTTTATTTTGTAATGGTAAAAGTAAACATGATACTTTTATTGCTATTTGAATGTTTTGAAACGGGGCTTTAAAGATTCTATTGAATTTAAATTAATGAGAATAGATTTACACCGTGCCATAGAACAGTGATTAGCAAGCTAGTCTCACAGACCGTTATTAGTGAGTTTTATCCTCACACTTGTTCCTTAATGCCGAATTTAGAGAGCAGACACAGAAAAGCATAGATGAATTTCAGGCTAATGCTCTTCTCAGGGAGATCAATAGAATTAAAACTAGAATTTGAAAGAAATGTTTTTATTCTATTTTTCTATCCATCAGGTAATTTTGCAATGACAAGTGAAGGAGAGAAAAAAAAAATAAAAAGAAAAACAGGAAAATCTACAGACTAGAGAAAAGGAATGATCTACACTGAAATCACAAGACATACATTCCAAAATGTCCAATCAATATTGCTGTTAGCAACTTTGATGTATTTCATTCAAAACATAAAATAAACAGCAAAAATGCAATTCATCTCGTAATTATCCTAAATCTAAGACAATTTCAGTAGAATTCCTATAGAATGCTGTTGGTACTTAGCCACAATTGTGACCAAAGTTCTGAATACTGAGCAACAGGCTGTTGCCACTCCTGTACCTGTATTTGAGAATCAATAATCCTGTAACAGAACACACCTGACTTGATAACATCCTACTTTTTGTGTATTTAACCATTTCCTGCTGGCCTAGGATTCATCTGATGACCACCAAAAAGTATATAATGTCTGAAAGATTCCTGCCGCAACACCCCTGCACACTGATTTCTGTTGCCGGCATGACACTGATTGCAGGAGCTGAACAATTTTTGTCAATGCTTACACAAATGCATATGGACCCAGTAAACTGACCTTGTGTCATATTCCACCCTTGTGGGGAGGTGGATAGCTACCCAACTACATGAAAAAAGTATTATTATCTAAGATAGTGAGATTGACTAGAAGTGTTTCATGACTCAAGACATTAATCTCCACTTCGTGAACTTCACAGGAAAGGCATGTAACCTATCCCCGTAATAATTCATTTTCTCTTCTTTTGTCTTCAAACAGCATATTTCCAGGTTCAAAGTTATCCTGGTAAGACTGCAACTTCCTAAAAATAATGAAGATATATAGTCAATGCCACTTGCTATTTCAGAAGGCATATATGCAGTGCTACCTTGATTATACTCAGAAGTTAGAGCTTTTGTAAAGCAGAGAATGTCATCTTCAGTTTATCATACTTATGAAGTAAGTTTGGCTTAGATTTGCTGTTCATATTGGGAGCTCAGGAAAACTGACATAGTCAGGTTCTGACTGGTATTTCTTGGATAACACTTCAGACAATGTTAAGAGTGGGAGGAGAGATTGCTTTCTGTTAAATCTGATAATGTTTTTTGATCTGCAGTTGCTAATCTGATTTTAATTTGTTAAGTTCTGGACTTGAGTTTAATCTTCCAGCAGCAGCATTAAATATTTTCTTCAGATTTAACAATCTGTATTAGTGCAGGCTCTTTAGAGTCATGCCATGAAGGGGTTTACTGACACCTACAAGCAAATGCTAATCTTTCACAAAGTATGTTTCAAGGCCTCTCACCACACTCGGAGTGTAATCATTGAATACTTTATGTCTGACAATTTCACTCAATAATATTTCTTCTTGCCAGATATTAAAGAAATTTGTTCTGAAGCTGTTTTCTTTTTTTGGGAAGTTTGTTCCATGTTTGCAACAATGAGTAGACAACAGGTTTGTTGGCAGTCGGACATGAAGTTTCTATGCCAAACGATTTATTAGCATGCTCTTTTCACCTTTGGCAAACAGACTTCAATCTATAGAACTCGACACAAAAATCAAATCAAAAATAACATTCCACATACAAGAGAATTGTGACACTATAGCTATTAGATTTGATGCAAGATGTGTCAGGAAATGGATTACAAGATATTTTACCAATACATAGTAGTCAACAACAGGATAATGTAAATATATAGCTCACTAGAATATTGATATCTACAGAAGCAATGTATTGCCAAAATTATTTTGTAATCAATAAATATTCTTTGTAAATATAAGCACAATGCCAAAGCAGTAGCTTGACAGGTAGTTATTACATAAAATTAGATGTGAAATTTCATAAGGTTCAATCAATGTGATCAATATTCAACACTGGATTAAGTGCATAGACAAAGAAGGAGATCATATTAAAAAAATATTTGTTGCGTAAAATAAATGCTTTCTTATTAGGCTGTGGACATTGATGAACCTTCAAACAGTGAGTGAGAAAATTCATGGACTTATACACAGAATCAAGCAAATGACACACTTATTAAACTAATTTCAATATGATCAAAATGATTGCTAGCAATTTTTAAGTTTAGAACATCATAATTTTTCTGTAATTTAGTTCATGCCATCAGAAATTCCTACATCTAACGCGAGCAACGCTCGATTCAAAATATACCCATGTCTGTAAATATGCACCCACTTGTGAGAATGTCCATGTTCCAGTGCAATCTTGGAATTTAGCAAATTCATTTATATAAGTTTGCATCTTCCATACATACATTTAATTCTGCCTAAAAATAATACATGGAGTATATAAACAGCACACACCATACCACCTCATGACTGCAGCATCAAGTCATTTCTAAGCTCTAAAAATAGTATTCAGCAGGAGTTTCATATAGCATTCACTTCTCAGAACAAAATGATAAAAATTATATACTTGAATACCAGGATCAAATTTATTTGGATTACAGAAATTCTGAAGTCGAACAAGAGGAAATAGGATGAAAAATGAAGAGGTGAGAATTTAGTTTGCTGGAAGAAAACAGAGACAGAAATGCCAGACCCTTTTTTCTTATTCTTTTTTTATATATAAATGCAAGTTACACATCAAGTGCTTATGTGCAATTTGTTTTTATAAACCATAGGAACTTGTTCTTTGAAATATATAAAAGCCTGAAGAATTGAAATAACTGAAAGGAATGCTAATTTTCTATATCTAGCAATGAGCAGCTTAGCCACTAGAATAGATACTGTTGTGAACATAGCAAGACAGAATTAGGTGGTTGGGTAGTTCTAAGTGTCAAAATTCAAAAGAAATTTTGATTAAAATGAAATTTGCCTTTTCTCAGTGAATTTTCCTTTTCACCATTCTTGCAATTAACCTATTTTACATGAGGAATCTTTTAAGAACGAAAGGTCAAGCAAAATAATTCCTTGATTTCACTGAAATGTTACATAAAATCTAACAATCATATTTTTCTCTTTCAAACATTGAATTACTGTATTTTCTAGGCATTAAAGATGCTATTTAAACCCCAAAATAAGTTTTGAAAATTCAACTCATTTCCTACAGACTGAAGGTCAATTTTTTGATAGGCCTATCCTAATCCCAGAGGAAAGTAATTTATGCTAGACAGTAATCTGAGCTCCTGAATTTGACCTCTCAAAGTGTATAATTTTAATTACCATAAAGTTGTAAATAAACAAAAATATCTATGATTAAAAAATATACGTAATCACAAAAAATCAATTCTTGTATAAGAATACTATATGAACCAATGGACTTGTAGTAATCTAGATGTATATCAATATTAGCTGTATTTTCACTCTTCAAATGACTGACTCCAAAGAAACATCAAGTGACAAATGAAGTAAACCTGCGATAAGTTGAAAGGGTTTAACAATAAATCTCATGAGACCATAATTAAACAAAAAAAAACATCAACTCCTGTTAACAATGTTGCTAGCATGAACAATTTGCATAAATATTGTGCTCCCCCCCAACATACCAATACTATTGGTCGTGATACAGATAGGCTAGGTTTAAATCTACTGCATCTCTATATTGTAATAAAAGAAGAAAAAATGCAGAGTATGTGGTCAAGTGAGTATACATGTCATTAAGCCATCCACAAGAATGATAGGTGAAAGTACAGTTTTCTTTCCAGAATTTTGTAAGTCAAAATTTGAGTGCATCCTTGGCATCGGGAAATACAGTGATTATTTCAGGTTGGATCAATTCAAAACCAATGAAATTTTAAAAAAAGAAAGAAATTGCCAGTACATTCAGACTTCATACATCTAAAAGTATTTAAGCAGCAATAACATTTAGAAGCAGAACAAAAATTTAAAGCTACATTCACATTCCACTTAAAGTATGAAATTACAAGCTGAAGACTTAGAGGGGTTTTTATCTAGTACTTGTCCAGTGATATGGTAAACATTTGATAATTCATAAAAGGCAACAAATTCTCACTGAATTTCTTCAAAAGCATAAATGCAAAATGTTGTGTATGTAGCTAAAAATTATGCACAATGCAAAGAGACTAAAGTCCCAGTCACTAATTTATTTCCAAAATATTTACACGTTTCCTCTACCATAAAAGTGTCCCCCCAAATGAAACCAAGATTAATGCAAGAACGATAAATCCTATGAGAAAGTAAGGATATTCTAAATACATTAAATGAGAAATATGTATGAACACAAAATTTATCACTAGTGAAAGTATTCTTGGTTCTGTTTTGAAGGCAGATTTGATTTTTTTCAATAAAGCCAGTTATTAAACCAAAGCTGAACCTAAAATTAAAAACCCAATGCACTCATGGCACACATTTCAACACAAACTACCTCTACCAAGGCTGTGAAAAATTTGTTGGAATCTTATTATGAGAGTTTGGAAACAAATGTATTATTTTCCATAGTTATACCAAGATAAATCATAGAAAGTTTTTTTCATTATTGTCTACTGAGACTGGCTATGAAATTGATTCTCTGGAGAGAAAAAGACAAGAAAAAAGATTCAGTGAATGTTTTCAGACACGATGGTGGCATAAAAGAAAAGCTTTTGGTTGTTTGCTGTTTGGAAGTGCAGTGAAATGAAAAGGATGTCTGTCTTTTAGAAGAAGAAAGGTGTGTGTGTGTGTGTGTGTGTGTGTGTGTGTGTGTGTGTGTGTGTGCGCTACTTGAACAGGTTTTCATGTATTGGAAGGGAGGGAGGTGTCTGAGAATAATTGCTGAAATCTTTGTTGCAACCAAACTTCACGGCTGAAGCAGTATTTGTCCCACAGGGGAATGAAAGAAAAGGAAACAAGTAAAGAAAGAGTAGGAAAAAAAGACTAGTGAGAGAAAGGTGACAAAGGAGAGAATTTAAATGATCATTCAGACATTATTTCTAGACTATCCAGAGAGTAAAGATTGCAAGGCATGGACTATTTCAGACTCAATTTCACAAATACTCTGATATAATAGACAGAATTTCCACACAATAATCATACAATCTATTAATACAGCAGATATAGAATCTGGTTGTTTCGTTAAATCAATTGTGAATGACAATGTGAAAGACTAAAAGTGGAACCAATTTGGATACACATTTTTTTAAAGGTAAAAATGGAGTCTAAAACAAAAAAGACAAAAATATTTCTAAAATTTTGAGTAAACTATGCCATATGGGTCATTGTCAACATTCTAAAATTATAATTAAACAAGTTGAGTAGAAAGAAAAAAATGTTTTAGTCAAAATTCATGATGTCTCAAAAAATATGAGCAAATAAATGAAGAAATTAAGACCTATAATCCTACCATATGATATTCATTTTCACAAAGACTCTAGGGTATAAAAAAATGACTATTTGCTGAAATGCACACTTTCATTCTTTTTTTTTTTTTTAAATCCACACCAACATTACATAGCATTCAGTGCTTTGGTATAATGTCTAGTGGGGTGACTGCTGAAGCTCAAATAGTCGGCTATAGGGATTGCACTGGGGTGGTAATCCCAAAAATATTTTCTAACCAAGTGTCTCATAAGCCTGTAAATATGGTATTTCTATTGATCCTCAGTTATATTTGATGAATACCTGAGAAACATACCTATTCATTTAACTTAGTTTTTATTCCTATTCTGAAAGTTGTTACCACATCATCTCAAAGGAAAACTGATCTCAAACCAACCTAAAGAAAGGATCCACAAACACAGTAAGGTATGTCAGACAAATGTTTGAGGCAGTATAGATGTACAGGTTGAGTCATTAAGCACATACAAAAATAGCTTTTTGCGATGTACTATCTACTAAAGGATTAACTTTTACTTGCTTTTCAATTTCTAATTCCTGTACCAAAATGCAAACTTATGAATCTTGTCAAATATAAATGGAGGGAGACCTATGGCCAGTTTCAGACATAGGAAAATAAATGGTCTTCCAGAGCAACTGTAGAGAGAAGGTATGTATAATATTGTCACCTTTATATCTGCATAAAAACCCAATGCTTTTTTTCTGCCGACATCCAAGATTCAACTCATAAATTTTGATAAGTCTCATCAATACTCAATCATTAGAATTAAATGATCAAAGCTAATGTGTAAAGGGCTAAGAGTGCAGCCTGCATATACAGCGAAGTGTGCCAAACTCCTAGATGTCTCATCACCATTAATTTGGATTTGTGAAGAAGCTGCAGGGAGAGAAACATAGTGGGCACCTGTCCCATTAACAGGATCTACAGTGACATCATGAGGGAGGAAAATCCTGGCCATAGTGCAGGCCTTGTATTTCCAACCCAACCTGCCACTATGTTCAATACACTGAAAGAGGTCAAAAAGGCCATCAAGTAATCCAGAACATTGTCAGCTCCAGACCCTAGTGGCTTCTAGAACACCTTTAGAGACTGTAAGGGTTAATCTGGAGAAGAAGGGTACTTCAGCAGTGGAGATATACAGAAGGCACGTGGAATCCTAAAAAAAGGTGAATGCTAGTATCATCAATCAAGATAATCTCTCTCCCCAGTGTGTATTGTAAGACATTTTTCAAGATTGTTGCTAATCACCTCATGCGATCTCGCCTGAAAAACATTGACACTTCATTGCAAAGGGAATTCCAGGGTGCATGGAACACACACTGATGATTTAGCTGATAAGAGAGGCACGAAAAAGGAGTGGGGACCTTGCTGTGCTAGATCTAGCAAATGCCCATGGATTGTTCAGGCACAAGTTGATGGAATTTGCCTTGTCCAAATGACACATCCAAGAGAAAATTTGAAACCTAAGGCCCGACTATTTCAATTTCAGTCCGAGGGTGTTGTCTAGTACTATGCCATCAGCTAGAGAAGTGCATCATCATCACTGATTGCACTGGCCATGAATATGCAGATAAAAATCTGTGGAAGTGGAGTGCAGAAGACACAGGTTCAAATCCAGTACATGCCAACTCCTGATTAGAGCATTTATAGATGATCTAAGAGTAACAACAACATCAGTGCCTGGATACAGGTGATTCCTTTGGTGACTCCAATGAGACACAACATGGAAAAGAATGAGCTTCAGGCCAGGAAAACCAATTCAGCTTCTCATTGGGAGGCACTGAAATTTCATCCTTGACAGAAAGGCCAGTCAAGAGCCTGGATAAGATCTTCACCAGCAATCTGAAGGACTCAGCAGCTTACCAAAGTCACTGATGACCTCAACACTTGGGCAAGTCAGGGCATCACTGAAAATTTAAGGCGTAGATATAACAGCATGGAATCCTTCTTCAACTCCTCTGGCTGACTTTAAGTTTCAAACATCTTCATGGATGACCTTTAGAGGAAGAATAACGGATTCCTGTGCAGGCGGTTTGATCTACTGCGGGGCCCAAGTAGCACTCTTCATGGGCATAGCACCAGAGATCCTATTCTACCAAGATTCTGCTGATATCAATGTGTCCTCTGTGGGTACTAAGGTCAAAACAGGGAGGAAGTGGTACGTGCAGGAAGCAGTTGAGTGGGTGGAGGCAAGTTTATGGCAAAGCATCCTGATTAGCATGGTAACAACTAGTCAGGCTGGATTGGGCAGCAAGAACTTGCTACAGTAAAGACCAAGGAAAGGAGAGAAGATCCAGAGGGAGGTACATGCAGAGATAGATGAAGCTTGCTTCATCATAATGATAGACATGTGCAGAAACCGACAACTGAGATTCATGGAAACCATTGTGGTAGCCATACTCAGGGCAGACAGCCCTGCTCTCTGTGGCGACGAAGTAGGTAGTTTTATTGGAGCTGACTGTCCCTTGGCAAAATCAGATGGAAGAGGAGCAAAAAAGAAAAAGAGCAAAGTATTAGGTTCTGGTGTCAAAGGAAGGGGTGGGATGCCCACTGTGAGCTGGAAGGGGTGGGCTGCAGAGGCTTCACAGACCAATTTCTACACCAGTTTCTGTCCACTCAGAAATACACAAACTGCAAGGAAGAAGAGCCATTAGGAAAATCTGGAATTAGAAGCTACTCAGAGGGCTTTGCATTGATTCTGGTTTAAGGGGGGGGGTGATCTGCGGCATAATGTGCTACCTGGACACATCAGGGATTGATCATGCCTGGACGAGAGTGTCTGAAAACACCTTATGACCCCAGGTTATTCACTGATGAAGTATCCAGGTTGCACCATCTATGTATCAAAGAATAAAAATACAGGGTGGGGGGGAATAAAAAAATTGGGTCAGTCTTCATTGATGAAACTACAGATTTTTTTTTATTGTTCGCATCCATTTATCATAATTATGGAAATTTAGGAAAACAGAGTGATTTGTTGGCAGATAGAGATAATAATCCCTGCCATTTACTTCTTTGCCTTCTTTGGGATCCCATGTTGGATCATTAGGTTGTCCCACATGGAATGGCAAAAGAGAAAAAATGAAACTACTGTAACAAGCCTGGTTTATTAATGAAAATATCCTTCATTTATTCAAAGTGTCTTTCGAAACTAAAAATTGTTCAAATGTTCTTACCGCTCCTTTGTTGGCATACTTGTTATTTGGAAGAAAAAGCTCAAGGTACTGGAATAAGTAACCAGTTGGAGAGGAGTCTGGTGTATATGGATGATATATGATTTCATAATTAGGTTGCAGCAACTTTGTTTTGGTTGGATTGCAAATGTGAGTTCTGGCATTGCCGTGCAACAAAATGGATCTGTGCAGGATATTCTTTAAAGCTTGAACATCATTTTTACTGAGTTTGAACTCCTACAATAACAATACTCTGATTTCCTTTGAGAATTGCACCTGCATGATTGATGGATTATCTCATTAAAACTGTTATAATGAATCATTAGTTGAAAATATCAAAGAAAGCTTATGTCGTATTATCAGTTGAATATGTATAACATACTCTGCATCAAAATTGCAATCTAAGTTAAATGCTAAAACCAGCCATTTCATGTAGGGACAACCTAATACTAAATCAAATAGTTAATTCAATTTCAATTAATTTCTAAGAAGTTTAGCAACATTCTCATAATCCTGTTCAACCAAAACAGACTCAATGCAAAAAACAACTAGAAATAGTAATATCCAAAATTCTAAAAATTGATATTGTCATGATGAAAAAATAGATACATCAATGAAAGAAAAAGCACATTAAAATTCATCTATTTGTTTATACACCAAAATTTAAAGCTACTAAAAGACATAAGATGAATAACAAAAGGTTCAGTGAACTATGTATGAATGAAAAAGATTATCATTGAAAGCAATTGCTGGTAATTAATGAACACCGAATGACGAGATTAGAAACAATTCTATGGAGATGTAAGCAATACTGACCAACAGTAATCAAAGATTTGGTTGTATTGTAAACTGATTGGTATCTAATCCAGCTGTTCATTATGTTTAGGTAAATGAAATTGAGTAGTTTATTTTTCACTTGAGATCTGAAAGGCAGGAAATGCTGGATTTGGACACAAACTCAGCGTAACCATGACAGGTAAGCCAGCTGACATAAGGTACAGTTCCGTTTTAGGCATGCTTCTGAGGGCATATCAATAGCAAGTCTGTTTACAGTATCTAAATACAATGTTCAAAACAAATTCCATGTTGAATACTGCTACAAATTACCCTTCCCCAATCCAAAGAGTCTTATGGCTACACCTATATATGGAAACAATTTATTGGCTGATTATTGTTGTTAGTCATATACGTGTTTTTATTATCATCAGTCTGTTAGCGTCCACCATTAGATATAGACCTTCCTCAAGATTCATTTGACCTTTCTATCATGTACAGTACTTTCTTAATTCATCTAGCTTGTCACACCATCTTACATTCTGTCAGCCACAGTTTTGCACATGATCTCTAGAGATCCATGCTGTGAGTTGTGATGTTTAGCGGTTGTCTGCCATCCTAGCGAAATGTTCAGTCCTAGTCTCTACGGTGTCTCGGACTCCTGTCTTTTCTCTGATATACTGTGCAGTCACAAGATCTCTCCATATGAAGTTGAGCATGATTCTCATGTGCACGTTGCATGGTTCTCAGTTTGAGGGTCGATCTTTTGGTTAGCCCCATGTTTCAGCTTCATAGGTGACTACCAGTAGGATTCATTGGTTGTATACCCTTCTTTTTAGGACTAATGAGATTTTCATGTTCTTGGAAGTTGAGCTTGTTCTACAAAAAGCTTGTCAACTTGATTTGATTCATCGCTTCATTTCTTTTGATGGCTTCATGAAGACCCACTGTCAAAGGTTGAAGTAGTGGTCTACTTTCTCCAGCTCTGAATTTTCGATTTTGATCATTGTGTAATGTATACATATAAAAATTTGCATAGGTTTATTTCAACTGAAACAAATTATATTTCTATAATTTCTAACATTATTCAAAATAAAATTTCATTAAAAGTTATTGTGTATACAAATCAGTAGGACTAGTCTGGTTATTCACTCAATAGAGACCGTTATGTGACAAACATCTCTTGATAGCATACCGTGTTCGGGATGATCAATTAAAAAATTTTAAAATGAGGTGATCACTGAATAAGTTACTTTTATCATCTTTCATAGGGTACTGATCAGAATTCAAAAAAATAAAATGTCTAATGATGTCGGACATTAAATGACAATTTAGCATAAGCACACATTGCAAACACCTTCCTCCATTTAATTAGGGGAAGGGACTAAAACAGCAAGGAAAAAAAAAAATTTTTTTTTCTGCCATAACAAGGAGTAAAATGTTCAAATTTACAGCCCTCTAACTCCATTGGTACAGATGGAAAAGCAAGACAGACCCACTTAAAACCTGAAGAAACCTTTGTCGACAAATTTGGTGACAGTGTTGGTTGATGGTTTCTGAAAAGAAACATTTTATATTAAAATAGACAGCAGAAAGCAGGAGAGACAGAAGAGGAAAATTCCCCCTCACTTCGAACATCAGATTACAAGTTCTCTCAGTAAAGCAAGCAATCTTCAGTTCTAGCTGTACACCTGTATAAAAAGCACTTCTTGCCTTCTGGCTGGCCGCTTGTCTAAGAGTACATCTGAACTGAAGGCAAGGAGATTTTTGCATGGATGTCAGATTCCATGACTCATGGTGCTAAAATTATTGGACTTAGTCACCAAACTTATCTTGAGAGCATCTTTTGATTTAATGTACGCACCAGCAGAAATAGTCCTTAGCATGCTAGACTTGTTTCTCGCGCAAGTCCACAATGTCAGACAGAAGAATTGTATTCTTCACAAGGAAGTCAAATCAGTATTTAATGCCAGACAGGTTATAGACAAGCCTAACCACACTATTATCTATTTTCAGATATTGTATGAAGCTGTGCCCACTTAGTTGAATCCCTTTATTCAATAGGTTTAGCTTATGGGAGAGTTTCAAAAATACAAACTTACAGATTGCACAAATTCTTTTGAAAACAAAAAAAAAAACAAAAAAAATTGTAAATCTCTCCCTCATATATATATATATATATATATATATATATATATATATATGAAATTTATGCAAATGAATATTCAAAACAAGAAAGAAAAAGTGCGATTTAGTTTCTCTGCTGTTACATTTTCATATGCATTGTTTTTATTTTTTTAACAAAGGATAAAGTGAAACTATATGTACCCCAAATAAGGGGTACACATACCCAAATGTAGCCACAATGTATTTGTTAAAAATATCTACCCCTTGACTGAAGTACATGTTTATGCCAGGTTGAATTTTTAAAGAGTTTTAAAAAATCTTTTCAAAAAGACAAAAGCTTTTAGTATTGTAAATGGAAAAAGTTTCCCTTTTTAGACCCCTCAAAGAGGGAGAAAAGTTTCCTTTCATTTTTTAACCTTTTAAGAATTATATATAAACACATGAAATAAGAAAATATATATGAATATTAAAGAGAAAGTAAGGGTTCAGTTAAGTATTATAGTTACTTTGTAAATAGAAATATCCCTTCAAACCTTTTTACTATTCCTTTTCCATAGCTTTACTTCTGAACATTCTCGTACATCTATTGAGTGTACATGCTAAAATTGCTTGGGCTGCACCCATGTTTAGATGGTTTCTATATGGTTACAGACAGACATGTGACACCTCACTTATAGATACAGATTTACTATGGAGTTCAAGTAGTTTCTTCACATTCTGTTACTTCGAAACTGTTAATAGAGTAAATTGATATTTACATCTCATGAATTTCATTTGAGGTTTTATTAAGAAGTATCTGAACTGGTTTCTGTGGAAAAGTCCATTGTTTTAAATCAGCAAAACATGAATTATCCTTTTATTATGTATTAGCTGACGAGAATATCTACTACCTACCATTTGAAATAAAAGACAAGACTGTAACTTGAACTTGAAGTGGAACAGTCAGAGAAACAGAAAAAGTAACACTTAATTTTGTTGATGGATCATTCTAGGTAAACTTTATTAAATGAGAAAAAATTGACTTCGAATTTAACGCACAAAACAACATAAAACTTTTTATACATCAACCTGAGACCCCCCCCCTGTTTTGATAGTTTGGGTCGACAGCTCCTTGAGAGAATTTGCATGAACTAAAATATCAGTGGAAGATCATACAGCATCTTAATCTGAATCATGGACTTCTAAAAGGGGGACAGAAAATGAAGGTTGGTTGTAAGCTGCTTTCAGGAAGGAGAAGGTTGAAAGTAAGGCAGACACTGTATACAACTGACACATTAGAGTTCAAAGTGAGTTCTATTTATAAGCTACTAGGATTGGTTACAGAAATGTGTCAACCAAAACCTTCTGAAGGAAACAGAAAGAGTGCATTCAGCAGAATATCAAAAATAGATGCATACAAAATCTAAACAACCAAGAAATATTCATATTCATTAAATTGCAAATGCAGAATGACCACAGCCTGACTGGTAAAACTACTTCCACTATATTTTGGCGGGAAAAGGTAGTAATTCTGTTAGGGTAATAATTCCACCCCGGAAATAATTCTGGACGCAAGGGGGAGATAATGTCAATTTCACAAACAACATTAATTCAAGTCAAAAAAACAGAATAACCCCTACCCAGACTTGCCATCTTTACTAGAAAGAAAAAAAAAACAAAAAACAGATAACATGAAAACATCAATAAAAAAAAAAGAAAAACTTGTAAACAATCTGTAGATTGAAGCAAATATATTTTACATAACGTACATATAATTTCTTGTTGTCTCTCGAAAAATCAAGGTTATCCTCTACAAAAGATGCTGTTAGAACATTAGTAATCTCCAAGAGGAGATTATCCAAACTTCATTATACAATTAACATAGTTATCTCCCTTCACACTTTGGAATTATTGCTAGGGTGGAATTAATTCCCAGACCTTTTTTTTTTTTTTTGAGAATTATACAAGACAAAATTTCACAAAAAATATATTCCTTCATTGCAAAATTCTTATGTTTTTCAAAATTTATTTGGAGGTATTTTGTGTATTATCCCTTGTATTATAGATATCTACAGCATGTAAACAGACAAACGAGGAGCAAGAGAACTGGTGGGAAGAGTGGAGAGAGGACAGAGACAGCACCTACAGAACCCAATACAGATTACACCTGCAAAAGTTGTAACAAAGTTTGTTGCTTGAGAATAAGGCTGCAGGCATCAGGGTATCACAAAGAAAATACTGCATATAAGACCATAGTTATCAATCTGTAGAACAATTCTGAAATATAAGCTGACATTGGATTTTATAGTAAACTTTTGGCAATAATCAGTTTTACTCATAGATGTATCTGGTTCCATATGTCATCAGGATCATAGATTAATGAAAAACCCATAATCGAAATAAAGCAAATTGTTCTACAACTTCAGTTCAAACAATCTAATCTCTTCTTTCCATCTTTCTTGTAGAAAGTTTTGGCTGATTCATTCTACAGCCTTCTCCATGTGCAAAATCCAATACCTGGAAGGAAAGTGGGTGTTTCATCAGTGTCTTTCTCCAGTGGTGCAAAGCAAAAAATATGGTATATATATTTCAGTAACTAAAAGAATCAGTTCCAATACAATAACATTACATCCTGATTGGCTGGAATAAATACCTGAATAGAAATATCTGATATTTTTCCTGAAACTTCATGTTTCAGAGTAAAGTGTCATAATTACTTGGACACGTTTAGACATCAAATTTTTAGAGAGGTTCCTGATATGTTTTATTCCATGAAATAAAAGGCTTTGTTCACTCAATTGCTTTTTTCATAACTCTCCACACATAGAAGCAAGCTTGTATTGTGACACTGTATCCCAACATCAGTTGTCACTTCACACCAAATGCCTGCATTGCCAACAATGCGTATTTAGACCCTAAGCGGACCTCCAGAGTTAGCTCGAATCGGCCAAGCTAAGGGGCACATATCATGAGGATCTTGGGATAGGTATGTTCAAGGGTTTCTAAATTTATGATTATCCTTCCCCACCATGAAGCATGTTTTTTTAGCTTACATCATACAACCATTGAATGAAATACATCTTATGCCCACAACAACTCCTTACAGATCAGGGCAATTCAATAAATAAAAAGGCTCCACCCACGGATTTCAATTTTCAGGAATAGAAAATTTTAATCAACTAAATTTGAGTTAAAGAATCCATTCCTACATCAAACTTTCACCTCGATCATGACCTCAGGGTCAAGGTTAAAAGACAACAATAGAATCATCAGTCTACTTACCTAGGAAACATTTTTTCATGAAATGGGATTTCAGCCCTCATTTTGTTTTGTTTAGTTACTGACCTGTAAGGTCACACATCACACAGCTTATTTCAACTCCAGTTCTGTGAGAAACTTGATTTTTCACTACCCTTCAAAAACCACTACAGCCACAATCACATTTTACAATTCCATACTCTTGTAAAATCAACACCATTATTTGTGTCAGAATGGTATACGAGATTCAGTTATATAAGAGTTTATCTGGAAACTGAATTAAATAATTAGGATATAATAGAGTTATTCAAATTAGGAACTTGAAAGGTTATTCAAGCTATAGACTTAATAATTAGACATGTAGAAATATTCACTTTTGATACTTTGTTAATCACTGACAGTTTCTACTTGAGCTTTCAATTTAAAATGCTCACAAGCTTAACACAAAATATCAGGATATAAAATAAACCAAATGGCTATTTCTTTCCCTAACTGCTTTTTAAAATCATCTTTTGTTGATCTGTCAAGTGCTATTTTATTGTTTTTGTTTCATTTCCTATGTTATTCATCTGTTTCCCCAATGTTAGGTTATTTCTGTTCAAATGGGCTGGCATTAACTCAAGTGGTTTGTCTCCATTTCTGATCATATTCATTACGACTTTTTATTTTATCTCATATTAATTAAGAGCAAGTTATATAAACACAAACTAGAAAGCATTCAGAGAACGCAGACCTCTGCCAATGCTATGCACTAACTAAAAACTGAATGAAAATCAGTGCAGTTTTGATTTTTTAGACTACTGTCTTGATATATGAAAAAATATCTCTAGATGTTTTAAAATTCCTGGATCAGCTCAAAAATTTTATCAGTTCTTCCATAGTTCATGGTTCACGCTTCCACAAACTTTCATTAAGAACTTTTGAGGATATTATGTGGCCAGGCAGACAGGAAGACATACCTCTGCCAACGAAGTATGAATATGCATACATTGATGTTCTTTCATACAATATATTAATACACCAACAATTCCATTCATTTACATCCACACATGAATACTCTAGAATGTATTTTTCAGTATTTATAAACAATGCTATACATTATATAACAATTACGTACATATTTAAACAGATCATATCTAAATATACATCCACTGATACCTATGTAATCATACAAATTTCATATGAATATTCATTTGCGATTTTTCATAGTACACATGCATACATTCTCTAACATCTAAAAGCCCTAATGATTTTTACACGTACCCAACCATTACACAAGAAAAACAAATTACAAATCCATTTCAAGCCATTCTTTTGATCTCAATGTCATAGAGCCTAAATTCAACAAAATTCCACTGGCTTTTATCAATCTCCAATGAGCAAAGATGGAGACTAAGTTACATTTTCACAATTCTGGCAGCAAAATCATTTTCTCATTTTCTGTCTCTGCTCCCCAGAGAAATAGAGAGTATAGAGAGGAAAGTTTTGCAAGATCTGGAAGGTTCCTTTGTGGTAGTGGATTCAAAGTTGGCATTCATTACAGCCATAAGAAAATCTTTGCTCCTTCACTTTCAATTACCAGGAACTTAATTCTCCACTGTGGCACATATTTGAAAATTGAGCAAACTGCAAGCACTCATTAGTTTTAGGGATGAACATTTTCATTTTTATTTAATTTGGACTGATGTAAATAGAGGAAAGTAAGCAAACAAAAAATAAAATTAAAATAAATGAAAACCTAGAACAAAATTCAATATCTTGTTCTTCATCAGAAAAAAAGCATACCTTGTAGTTGAGTAGATAAAAAAGCATACATAAATTATCAACTGTTAAAAACTGATCTGGAGTCTGTTGAAAAGAACACAATTTTCAAAGCAGCAGGAAAACAGGTTTCAACGGATATAATCAAAATGGGATTTATCTATGTAGTATTTATTCTGAGTGTAGATAGGAATTCTGATTATCATAAAAATAGACATTTTTTTTAATCAAAAAAAAAAATAACAGCAACAACAATGGATGTAATCAAAATGTGAATATTCGTTAATCTATGTTCAATCTTCGGGTCAGATAGTGCATGAATATATACCAGTTCAGTTGAGAGTAATCACAAGAAACACTTGATTGTTAGAATTCCCTATATAAAGGAATAACACGGTCCTATTAATGTAAAAGGTTTCTGTATGAAACACTTGAAATACTCAATTTATTATTGGCAGAGATAAACAGTAAACAAGTTTATTGAGTATTCATTGTGAACAAAAAGGAAATGGTGCAGTTTACACAGTTTTCAATGCTTATCTTATTGAAACGGCAGATGTTTGGGATTCATTTTTGTTCTTTATTGCCTAAACTTTACAAAAAATTACCCATCTTGTAGTTTCAATAATGAACCAATAAAGAAGGTCAAATAATAGTTATCAGTATTAGCTCTCAACTGAGAAAACCACTGACTGTTGAAACTGTCCATGCTAGCCTTTAATGCTGAGTATTTTGATCTAGACAAATTAATTTTAGAAAGCTTTATATAAAGACATGCATTTCTACTGAATATCGCAACATGAATAAAAAATAAAAAAAATACTTTGAAAACATAAATCATGAGTAAAGACAATACAGCAAAGTTCAGAACATTCTATTTGATTTACAGCCTGCTGTAAGGGTCAAGGAGGAGCAGTAATCAGATGACATTAAGTTTTTTTGGCAAAACCTTTCCTATCTTCACTGATAAATACTCAACACTTGATATTAAAAATGCTTATATGAAGTATATAGCTTTCATCAATCATACATGAAGCTATACATAGACTTGAAGGTGTCTTTCAACCAAAACTGTTTTCTTACAGATATAATTGCAATAGATAAATCATAGTATCTATAGTTTTTTGTATTTATCAATTTTAGTTTCAAGTTATCCAAGGGCAAAGTATAAAAGTTAATCCCAGGTAGAGGCATCAAAAAATATTATGAACGTTGAGTGTGAGTCTTCGAGCTGAAACTCCACACTTAGCAAAGCAGCCACATCTCTATCAACTAGTATTTCAGAAAACTGGATTCCAGAAATTCCTCGGATAAGTTCTCTGCATGTACATCATCAAAATTTCTTTTGTCTCACAAAGTTGTCAAAGAACTTGAAAAATGGGAATCAGTGGACAACAGATTTGGGGACAACAAAGGATGAGACAAAGTTTCATGGCCTAAGTCAGAGAGCTTCTGCAGTTTCATTTGTGCAGCATCTGGCTGAGCATTGTGAAACAAGTCTCTACTTTCTGTTGATTTAATGTGGAACCCACATATTGAGCTTCTTCATTTTATCAATTTGCCTTAGACTGTCCGATGTTGTCGCAATGCCAACACCCGATACCTGGGATATTTGTAACAGATTGATGTGGGTTTTGTTTGACCAATACCTTCAATTGGTCATTTTCAAATTGCAGATGAACATCCTCTGCACGCCTGATTTTCTAGACTCAAATCTCCATGAAACTTTTGAAACCAGCACTGAACTGTACAATCAGAGGCTAGGTTAAATTTGGAAGCTGTTTGAGATGTACGAGTATAAACTCAGCCACAATACAAAAGGATAAAGCACAACTCTTTTTTCATCTTCAGGTTTAAAGGTTTACACCATCTACAGACACAGATAATAAATGGTAAACAATAGTGAAAAGCACACATTATATATATATATATATATATATATATATATATATATATATATATGCTCTTCCATAGGAATAGAGCACTCAGGTGGACGAGGAATTTAACCTATAATAAATATATTGCTTAAATTCAGCCTTACTGATCGTCCAGATCGTAGCTCAGAGGTAGGATATCGACCTCCGGGTCTGGATCGAAGGTTTCAATCCTGCCTCGTGGTACTGGATGGGATAATGGAAAGTCTATAGCCACACTGAAGAGTTGTAATACAACAAAACAGCTGTCTGAGGATGACACAACAATTATATATGTACAGACACACACTATATTTGTTGTAACGCATTACTAAAAGTTGGCATCTAGAATCAGACAATTTTTTCTGAAAAACTTAAAATTTAAAAAATGATCCAAGAACATAATTCATTATCATGAATTTTGATAACATTGTTTTTAAAAGTGAAAAAATTTCATAACTCTTATTTCAGCATTATATTCACTCATGAATGTTGGTTGAGTATGTATTCTCAGCACAATCATAAGTAGGTAATAAGAGAATTCTTTTTTTTTTCCTGATGCTTTTCAATATCAAGTGATGAGCATTAAATCTATATCCAGCCATCCTTCAACCGGATAGTAATTATAAATTTGATGAATAAAGGGGTTTTTTGTTTGTTTGTTTTTCATAAACTAAGCATAGTTTCTAACCTCATAAATTCTATTTCTGTCGCAGAATAAAAATTGCATTAGCACTGGCAACATCATGTTATAATTCAATTTGGGCTGAGGCAACAGTAGAATCAAAGACAATACTCATGCTGTAGTATAAGTGTCATTTTGTTGAAACATGATGCAAGTATTTGGAAACAATTAAGGAGAGTTATTATGAGAAGCATATAAATAGGTACTCAATTATAAATCCTTATTTAATTTTTCTTGTTTCCTAATCTAATTCTGATAGCCTCAAAGCATGTTCCTTGAAATTTGAAGATTCTTCTTCCTCAATTCATTTGATAACTTGCCTGAAATGCTATCATTAAACTAGAAAGCACTCAGAGAGCACATTCCTCTGCCAGCACCATTGTCAGGGGATGTAACTGTGCATTGATCCACTCTAAGATTTAATCACTTCTCCAATGGTCCATTGCACACCCTTTCACAAAATATCATTGAAATTCATTGTGAACATTTAAAGATATCACATGTACAGTTATGAACAAGGAAAAATATCCATCAACCTTCCTGGATCCATCCCCAAATTCAACTAATCCTCCCTTGCTCCAGTGCCTACCCTCCCATAAAAATTATAGAGTTATAGATCTTGCAGACAGATGGAATGACCTGATCATGCTCTTCCATAGGAATAGAGCACTCTGGTGGACAAGGAATTTAAACTAAAATAAATATATCACTTAAATTCAGCCTTACTGACCGTCCAGATCCCTAGCGTAGAGGTAGGATATCGGTCTCCGGGTCTAAAGTGAAGGTTTCAATCCTGCCTCGTGGTACTGGATGGGATAATGGATAGTCTATAGCCACACTGAAGAGTTGTTATACAATGAAACAGCTGTCAGTGGATGACACAATCATATATATATATATATATATATATATATATATATATATATATGAATGAATATATATATATAAATAAATAAAAGTCTAGAAAGCTTTAATCACTAACCGTTATAAAACTTTTCCGATAGATTGGGGGGGGGGAGTCACTTCAGTCACCATCTCCCAATATCTGTCAATGCAATTTATGTAATCTTCAGAACTATTTTTCTTTCTTTGTTTCCCTTATACTGTGTTATTATTGAATAATGTATAAATTGTCTCTTATTGGGATCATCAGTTGATTACCATGTAAATGTTCTGGGGATTTTAAAAACAAAACAGGTATAGTAAGATAGCACCTGACCAGCACTGATCAAACACCACCTCCCTCCATTATATAGTTTTTGCCATACATGTAGTTAATCATTTTATATAAGGTTTTATGTGTATTCTTTATTGATATTATTTTATACAACATATTCATTTTTTGAAACAAGGCTCACCCTCTTAGATTACCCAAAAACGTTTTTTAACGAGGGCTCAATAAGTATAACAACAGACATTACTTGCTCTTAGTGTCATTTCTATTGATGCTCACCCATGGGAATATCAAATCCATTGTGCTGGTTTTGATTCCAGACTGCATGCAAACCAAATTACGATATCATCTTTAAGAATAATTGCACAGAAAAAAACTTCTTAGAGTTGATTCTCTAACATATTCAACCGAAGAATTCGATAAACAGTTTCCACTGACCTTTAAGTTCATTTTCCCACATCATATAACATCAAGCTTCCATCAAATGTTTTTTTAAAACACTTAATTATTAATTGTTTCAAATAAAACAACTTTCTAGCAGTAACACCTCAATGGGCAATTCCATTGATATACTTAGACAATTTGTTACATGGCATTCCATGTTCAATTAGCTATCAGACATATGTACCAGAGCCAAATGTTTTCCCTGGTTCTAATCAATACAATGATCTTTCAAACTGACAAAAACTGGATCCATCTCTTTTGGTTATCTAATTTCCCTAACATTGATACAATTTTATTAATTACAATATACACTATTCATCTATCATATTTGTATACTTTTGCTAACATATTCTTTAATTTCCGTAATTATTTCACAATGCTCAAGTTGATAAGTTCTAAAGGGATTAGGATGTCTAATCACAGTTTTAGTAAATTGTCTAAAGATCTTACTAATTTCACTACCTTGATTGACCATTCTTATAACTGAAGAAACAATATTTTTAATAAAATCAACAAATCTTAAAGTTGATCTTGCAATTCTCAAATATTCCAATTTATATTGTTCCGTAAAATGTATATGCTGGTATTGTAAACTCAATATATTTACTATTTCCTCCTGCAAATGCCAAGTCTATAATTCTATTTAATTCTTTACCAAGATCTTCATGAGGAATATGTGTAAAGAGTACTAAAATCATAGGTTGAGATAGATTAAGCCCCTTTACAGGCATTAATAATATCCAATTCTTCTTAAACAAGCATAGAATTAATTACTACCCACATGGGATTTGAATTTCTATAGAATTTACTTCTTTTATAAAATTGCAGTATTTGATTAAATATCAAATTGAAAACTTTAGAAACAGTTTTGCTATGGAGGTTCATATGCTATATTATTTGCCGCTCTATCAATCAGGACATAAAGCAAACTTATTTTGAAGTTTCAAGAGATCTGCTAATACTAGAGAATTTTTCAGCGCTGGACTCATTTTTTGCGGGTATTTAAAGCATTTCATCACTCGGATTTTTTCATTTACAAATCCGAATATTTTTTCTTTCAATCAGTGGAAAGCTGATTCTATTATTCAATATTTATTTGACATAGATAAAATAAGAATATCTAATGCTCTAATAATCTCATTTGAACATTTACAGTAATCTAAACACTTTGGTTCTCTATAATTTGGACCTTTTATGAGGAGTTTTCTTGACTCAAAATTTCAATGTGAATATCAAATCCATTGTATTGTTTTAATCTCAGGCTGCATGCAAATCAACTTATGATATTATCTTTAAGAATACGAATTACACAGAAAAAACTTCTCTAAGTTGATTCTCTACCAACATATTCATCCAAAGAATTTGATAGTTTTTCTTAAAGACATATAATCAAACTTCCATTGAATGTTTGTTTTTTTAACATTCAATTATCGAATCAAGTATCCTTTCTTACATGGTTGAAACAAAATGACTTTCTAATTGGTAGTAACATATATATCGATTCATGTATGAACTTCTCTAACTTCATTGTTAAATAATATCCATACCTTGCATAAATGAATAACCATGGCCTGTGCATTTACCAAACTAATTATCAGAAAAAAAAAAAAAAAAATAGACTTAATTTAAAAATTATCTAAAATATACCAACACAATATTTGGGCATTTTTGGTTCAAAATGATCATAGAGACCAAAAAAAGACTTTATTGAAGAAAAAAAAAAAAGCGTCTTAAATGGTGCCTAGTGGTTTACTGATGCAGATTTTCAAGGTTGTGGCCCCCAAAATGCAGGGCTACAGTGATTCAACTATTCATGTATTTCCACCTCTGTCAAAATGTAATCAAAAATGTAATCACTGAATGACATGTCATGAACCAATAGCATAGTTATCTCCAATAGCATAAGATTGAGAAACAGTAAACTTTAACCATGAATAATTTATGTATTTGGTCACTTCTTTCCTTGTCTGTCTACACAATATATCTTTGAGAATACAGAATTGATTTCAATTAAATTAAGGGGAAGGTTGGGCAAGGAGGTAGAGAAAAGGTAAATTTAGAGGCAGATCCAGGAAGTTTTTGATTGAGAGATATTTTTCTATTTATTTTTTCACTTATATATTCATGTATACATTCAGGTTTTTCCACACTGTGTCTTCAGTGCAGTATCTTCTACAAAATTCTTTAGAAGAGTGGATTAGAGGCTATGGAAGGAGTGATTGGGTGTTGGAAACAGATCCATTCACAATTAGTAATCCATCATTGTAGTTACATGTACACACCACATAATCTCATCAAAAGTTCACGTCTGTCCATGCAATATCTCTAAATGTTTCACATGAATTTCTATCTAATTTTGTAGAAGGGTCGGCTACAGGCTACTAAAGAAATGATTAGATTGGGGGGTAGATCCATGCACAGTTACTTCCATTGACAATGGTATGTGCACTGTGACTGCTCTGTACATGCTTTTGTGATCAGGAACTGTAGCTAGTCAATTTGGGGAGAGATATGGAAGGAGGAGAGAGAGCAAGAGTGCAGAGGGGAGACACAGAGAGAGCAAGAGTGCAGAGGGGAGACACAGAGAGAGCAAGAGTGCAGAGGGGAGACACAGAGAGAGCAAGAGTGCAGAGGGGAGACACAGAGAGAGCAAGAGTGCAGAGGGGAGACACAGAGAGAGCAAGAGTGCAGAGGGGAGACACAGAGAGAGCAAGAGTGCAGAGGGGAGACACAGAGAGAGCAAGAGTGCAGAGGGGAGACACAGAGAGAGCAAGAGTGCAGAGGGGAGACACAGAGAGAGCAAGAGTGCAGAGGGGAGACACAGAGAGAGCAAGAGTGCAGAGGGGAGACACAGAGAGAGCAAGAGAGCAGAGGGGAGACACAGAGAGAGCAAGAGTGCAGAGGGGAGACACAGAGAGAGCAAGAGTGCAGAGGGGAGACACAGAGAGAGCAAGAGTGCAGAGGGGAGACACAGAGAGAGCAAGAGTGCAGAGGGGAGACACAGAGAGAGCAAGAGTGCAGAGGGGAGACACAGAGAGAGCAAGAGTGCAGAGGGGAGACACAGAGAGAGCAAGAGTGCAGAGGGGAGACACAGAGAGAGCAAGAGTGCAGAGGGGAGACACAGAGAGAGCAAGAGTGCAGAGGGGAGACACAGAGAGAGCAAGAGTGCAGAGGGGAGACACAGAGAGAGCAAGAGTGCAGAGGGGAGACACAGAGAGAGCAAGAGTGCAGAGGGCAGACACAGAGAGAGCAAGAGTGCAGAGGGCAGACACAGAGAGAGCAAGAGTGCAGAGGGGAGACACAGAGAGAGCAAGAGTGCAGAGGGCAGACACAGAGAGAGCAAGAGTGCAGAGGGGAGACACAGAGAGAGCAAGAGTGCAGAGGGGAGAGAGAGAGAGCAAGAGTGCAGAGGGGAGAGAGAGAGAGCAAGAGTGCAGAGGGGAGAGAGAGAGAGAGCAAGAGTGAAGAGGGGAGAATCAGGTTTTTACAAGATCATAAACTAAGAACAACTCATTATTTCTAGTTTAAACCGTACAATTTTTTCTTTTCATTGGAAAAGAAGGTATATTTTTAGCTTTTATTATTATATTCATTCATGCATGAGAAATATTTTAACCAAAATACTTTGAAATAGTTTCACACAACAGATAAAAATCATTTTGCATGACAATTATAGCAGGCTGCTCCGCACACCATAACGTCTAATCCTTTCCAAACATGTATCTTTTGAAAGGGCATGCCCTAGTTTATTATAAAAATTATCATTAATACCCTTTATGACCACCCTCATCTCAATTTTTTTTAGTTGCTTCTTATTTTTTGCCTGAATAAAAGTTCTAATAAAAGAAGCTACTAAAAAATTCAGATGAAATTTCTTCTCGTCTTAGATTTAAATACTTTTTCTGAAACATCGACATCTAGAAAAAAACTACGGTGCTTTCAATTCATTACATCTTACAACCATCTGGAAATTCAATAGTTTTCAGAAAAAAATCATTTTTCTGGTTTTACTAAAGGGGTTCTATTTACAGTGCAACTAAAATGCTACAGTAGACACTTACTTTCCTCATCTCACCAGAAAGTAGAGACTGGTGAAAATATGGAGATGAAATAACACCAATAAATAATTGGGAAATAAGAAACACTGAACTTAACTACTAAGCCTTACCCGACATGCTAACGCTGACCCAAAACCTGCCTCCTAACCCTAACTACATGCAGCACTGGCACTGAAGTAGGGGTTATGTCGGCAAATTTTCTATTTTTGAGGAAATTAATGGGGGGGGGTTAAAAATACAAATAGGTCTTTTTGGTAAAAAAAGTTGAATTGTTTGAATAAATAATAATGTCACAAATGTAAGTTAAATATTTATAGAACTCACTTCACATAATACAAAACCATCTCCCACACTCTTCTGTGGGCCTGACTAAATACATATGTCCACCATTCCACAACTAGAATGTCACTTCAAGCATATCCAGTTCAAGGGCAGTAACTCCACTCACATAGCAGGCTGAGCTAATGATGGTATGCAATCTGATAAAGACATACTTTTAATTTCATTATTGCATTAATTTCTGGCGATTAGCTGTTTAGTGAACAACGTTTATTTTTTGATAAAAAATTCAAAAGATACAATTAGAGCTTATCTACGACTTATGGAGCCCATACGTTGGTTAAACGCCAGTATAGGTTTATGTAGGTGAAAGCAAACATTACCACTTGCTCTTCTCTTCACAACACTCATTACTTTAATTCACTGAATGCCTGGTCCATCCTTGTTTTAGCTTAAGTTAAAGAGTTAGAGCTATAGCCACCAGATTTTCAGTGGTTACTGTTGTGTCCCAAGAGTATATTTTCCACATATTAGTCTTAGAAAAAAAAATTTCTAAATTGATGTGAGGTCTACATTAACAATCTCCCATCATCAATTAAGCAAAATAGATCAATGTGTTGATGGTAAGTTTGAACAATGTATTCTATTCTTGAATTTGAAAGCAAAACCTAATGCTTAAGAGTCAGTCAAAATAAGTTAATCTAACATTAGGGAGTTTATGAACCTTTTGAAATAAGTATTAGGTTCATAAGAGCAGTAGATCAGTATGAAACTTTAAATAGTAAAAGAAAAAAAAAAAAGAAACGATAGAAGTCTTTTCTCACAAATCTATCGTTAACTGGTGATTATGTTTGCATTTTTTTTAACAATGAATTTTATCTAAGTTCAGAGTCAATTCAAAAGGGAAAAAGTCTATTCTAGCAATACTATTTTTTGTTTTCATCTGCAAGTCTCTTTTTTGTCTTCATAGGTGTACTTTTTCAAGCATCTTCAAGACTTGTACTCAATGAACCATCATTTGTAAGAATCTGCCAATTCTTCATCACTTGGTGTACAGGACAGAGCCACTTCCTCTTTCTCAATCTTTTCTTGAACTTGACTTTTCCATGTGTAGTCTGATGTCATTTGATTGTTTTCGCAAACATTCTTTTATTGTCTACCTTGTAGTGGATGGGTTAAATGGAATTCCTGTCATTGTAGATAAATTCAGCAACTATTTTTCCCCCTGAGAAAAGACAAATCACAACCTTCAACAAATGATGTCTCTGATGTTGATGTGGATTTGACCACTCTTCTGACCTTAATGGATTTCCATGCGAGTGAATAAGCTGTCATTTCTGCAGGAAAAACAATTTGTCCTCCTTGACTAACCCCATCTGGAAGATTAGCATAGCTTGCATCTGTATGCATAACTATTTTTAAATTTTTGAGATTTCTAAGTTTAGTACAGCAGATGGCACTGGGCGAGTTTTTGACACGTCTTAATATTTCATTTGCTTTATTCAGGTGGCTAACTTTAGCATTTGTGATTGCCGAGCTCAACTGGCAAATAGCAATACATATAGTTGTCCAACAAGACACCTCAGTCTAATCCTCTCCTCTACAGTATCTGCATCATCTTTTTGACGTTGTTGATGTCTGTCCATGCTGAAATGCTCCAGATATAACTGGATTCATTCAGATAGAAAGATCACATTCAATGCCTATATACTTGAAAGCAGATGAATGTTCACAACTTGTAGGAAAATTGAGGGATACATTTGTGGGGATAGATAGCAAAAGTAAAGGGGGTAAAAATACCTCTTGATCATAAGGTAAATTCCTGAATCAATCCCAAAATTTGATCACTTCTCTTCCATCTTAGGGCCGACCTTTCCAAATCCAATGGAAAATTTGTGATCATCTAAGTTTAACAGATATAGAGAAACACTCAAGTGTCAATTAATTAGCAGCAGTATATTTTAGATTAGATATTTATTCCTAAAATAGGGCAAAAGCCTACATTTCAAGGGTGTGGTAATAGGGTATATTTAGATTATATTTCAGTGGTAACCCTGTTACATGACAGGCATTCCACTGGTGGAGAAAGTATAGTACTTCTCACCATTTTTCGTGTATGCAAATAAGACCCACTGTATAGACCAGATGTAAGATGAGGCACTTGACAAACTCCAGGTTAACACAATGGAGTGACGACTCTTGCAAATGATATTAGTCTTCTTATACATGAACATTAAATTGGGGGTTACATAACACAATTGTACTGCACCATCATCCTTTACTTACGATGAGGTTCCAACTTTCAAACCCCATCACTCCCAGGACCCTGTCTGCCCTCCCATCAGCGGACACCCATGCTGCTAGATAAAAGTTAGTCTTTAAACCGTTAACAAAAAAAGAAAATTAACATTATTAGAGATCAACATCTTGAGAAAACTAATCATTCAACATTTGTGGTAGCAAGAGTATGACTGGAAATTAGTTATACACTTCACTAGCATCGAAGTACAGGAAGTCGATTTATTATTATGCATGATGTTTAAAAACTGTTCATCTTATGGAAGACATGACAGCAAAGAAAAAAGAAATCAATATTACTTCCTATTCAGAATGTACAGACACTGTTATGAAAAGCATGTAGCACTTCAACTGGAATAACTAAGCTTTATTATTGCATCCATCTCATCTGGTGGAGAAGACAATGACAAATGTAAAAATCAAAATTTCATGAACTTTCAAGTGAAATGATTAGTGCAATGAATATCTAATCCTTTCATTTCTAAAATTTTGTATGAAAACAGGTCAGCCAGTATTTAGTCTAGTAAGAAAGATGTACAATGTAAAAAATTCTGGTATAAAATATTCTAAGAACAAGTGTTCAACCTCTCTCACTCATCAAAAGCTAACAGAGGATGGGAAAGTCCACTCCCAAAATTAAGCTCACTGGGTCAGGACGGAAAAGGAATTACAAAAAGTCTTTTGTGACGTCCTAACTAGAGGGAAGTATACACTTGACTTAATGGGGATACCACTCCAAAAGATATCAAAGCAGGAGGTATGTTACAGACCAACCCTTAGAAAGATAAGTTTCCCATCAAGTATTCCAAAAGCAATAACGAACACTTCACTAGTAGAGATTTGTGACCTTTCCTAAACAATCATCACTTGCACCCCAACAATTCTTATTTATCTTGCTTAACTGACAATTCTTTTTTCCTTGTGGAGATCATGGGGGAAAGGGGATTGTACTGAAATAACTAAAATATAATAAAATGTTTTATGCTGTTTACTCACCGCCATAATTAATGATAAGAGAAAATTCTATTAAAAAACAAAAAGAATTATTATTATGATAATAAATGATAATTAATCTTGCAAAATTTATATAATTTGATACTTTATACAATACTTGAAACAGCTGTTTGACCATTTTACTTGTAATAAGATTATAATTACATGTAATGTATATTCACAAGAAAAGCCACATAACTACTTCTACCGAATTCAATATAAAATTTTCAATCAGGAATGGATTTTTTGATTATGCAAAATCAGCAGGGTAACTAATTTTATACTGTATATTTTTATTTGGCAGGGAAAAGGATTTTGCCAAAATCTTATTTTTTCAGCTCAGACAGCTATGTTTCTGTTCTTATTTATAGAAGACTTTCTACCGAAAATTCTTATTTTTCAAAGATTAAAATAATTAGTATTTCCAGGGATAAAACTATAGAATTCCAAACATTGTGAAATTCACAAATGGTAACTTTTATAAAACACAGAATTATGATCTACAATCATGTAACGGATAAGTGTATGTATACACACACATTATATATTAAATATACTGATCCATTAAGGAATATATATATATATATATATATATATATATATACATATATATATATATATACACACACACACACACAAGAGATAGAGAAACATTAAACTGATGCAAAAGTAATTGCAGTTTGCCACTAACTTTAAAGCAGTATATCTCAGCTTAGAATAAGTTATAAATCAAATTCAAAATTTACACATTTTTGTCAAACAAGAAATAAGCCCAATTATTTAGAATTCTGGAGTCCTGGGACCAATGAATTTTTGAGCTGCTGTTTGGCTGTTGAAGAAGGTGGGAATTCTTGAAAAGTTGTAGTTCATTGGAGGAAGATCTATTGAATAAATTAGGTGAAGTAGAGATTCAATGCCCAGTTCGTTCAATTCCATTCACACGACGTGTCACAGGTTTTTTGCACTTTCCAGTTTGGTACATATGACGAACAACTGTTGAATGATCAACATTTAGTTTTTCTGCAACCTCTTGAATTTTTACGTGTGTCCACTTCAATAAAGGCCCTCAATTGGATATTGTCAATCACAGTACTTCACATCTACAAAGTTCTTGTCTTCATTTTTAGAACCTATGTTGTGCTGCACTTTCATTGAAGGTCCTCTGGCCAAATACTCATTTGATATTGCAAGCAGTTATCCCTGTTTTACACCCCATTTTGTACTCGTACAACAAAATTGCTCAAAGTCATCTTTTTTCCATCTTTGATTTGAAAGACTAATTAAACCAGGATAAATAGTGAAAAGAAATTTCAGCTAGGATAAATAGAGCAAAAGTCACTTTGAAATGGTATTTTCCATGAACATAATTAAATTATACTTTATTCCAAAATAAGCATCAAAGTTTGAAATAAGAATGCACATATCTTTGCACTGACCTAATGAAGACATTTTTACTCAGATTTGGTATTGAATATATTCATTGACAATTTACTTTTAAACTTCAAGAGAAATAATTGCACTAACACGTGATGCCTCATACTACATTTTCTTGGTCAAGCTGAAAGTTGAAGATCATCAAATAGTATCAAAAAAGGCAATTTTATCCACTGTGAAGTGCTGGATCATATAATTCACTTATGAAAGAATCCACTGGGTAATCAGAGAGGCGTATTCCTGCAATAAAGAAATGGAAAGAAATCCAAGTTGTAAAGTAGCCAATACAGATACAATCAGCCCAAGAACTTCATTAAGTTTTGTGACAGAGGAGCCAAAAAGTTAGTTATTTTCAATCCAGTCAGCCTTCAGCAAAGAAAGCAGCTGGTATTTGGTATAGTGGATAAATCCTTGGAGTTTTGGTACACTTTAGATGAGTCTACATTTTTTCAACTTATGAAATAGATATGAGTGGAGGTTTGGAGATTATCAGACAAAATTCTCTAGACAGAAGGTTGAAGGTATTTCAAACATGGCAGATTTTTCATTGTAGTAGGAGAACATAAACGAGCATTGGTCATTTTAAGCTTGTAGGATGGTCAGGGATATCAGTTCAGAAAAATATATATCTACTGCAAATATTCACAGACAGTTATTTGGACAACCACACCATTTTCAAGGATGATAGAGCTCTATACCATACAACTAAGAGACTAAAAGAATGGCAGGTCTGAAGATATCGAGCAATACTCATGGCCAAGTAACAGTTAATAGGAACAAAAACAATACCCTTTTCTTAATGGATAGAGCTCCATGTTTTACAGCAAAATAAAATAACTTCAGAATAACATTTTACTAATTGATTTGTTTGCATGCATGCAAACACATACATGGATACAGATACATTTGCCATATATTTAAAGAGTTGCTACACAAATGGTTCTTGAATGTTAAAATAAATCTTCAAGTTTTCAAAATACATCTTCCAGTTCTATCAAATGACCTTAGTGCTGTCAAATGTCTGAAATAAACAAAGCAGTATAAAACACATGCACAATATCTAATTTATTTGTTGTGGTCAAGATAACAGATTATGGCAAAATGATATCCCGAAGAGATTCTCATATCCAGTCAGTCTGGTGCTGTTTTCCAATGTTTAGCCCCCCCCTCCCAACACACACACGCTTTGAAAGTTGATAACTAATCTATCAGCATGTTAGCTTCACACTAGTAGAAATGAAACCAGGAAAAGAGAACTAACAATACGCCACAGCAGCATATCAAATACAGCTTTCAAAATCAGAACCTCGTAACAAGAAAACAGAATCTCAACTGACTGTAAAGCAAAAAGAGAAATAACTCAATGTTGTTCAGCAATGAGAATTCAAACTTTCAAGTTCTTCTTATTGTTTCTAATAATTCTCAAAGTGTGATCAAATGAAATAGGTTTTAATGCAATGTAATCATGGTAAAAATTCATCCCCTATATTACTTCAAGAGAGTGTTAGTAGAAAGATAGATAGCTACTACTAACAGTTTAGTGTTTCCGTCAAATGAAGGACACAGGAAGTCCCCAGGTTATAAGCTAGTTCCATTTCTAGATCTGTCTAAGTTGGATTTGTACATAAGTTAGAACAGTTACGGTGCATATCTAACATCAATTAGTCAAATATTCAACTTCGTATATATTTTACTTTTCTGTGCATTAAAACCATTAAAGAAACAGCAGCAGCAATAATAATAGTAATATTATTATTACATACAAGTAGCTTCATTTCTATACTATTTGGATTGCTTACATTGAAGAAGCATTCAATCATGATCATTTTTCTCTTCATCATCACTTGCATCAACTTTATGCTTTGGAGGCAAGATTACAAGGATACAGCATGTACAAAGTTACAAATCATCAAAACATGATAACGCACACATAAACGGTTATCGTGATCCAACTTAAAGGCTGACAGCATAGTTTATCCCTAGAGACCACAAATTGCTGATAATGTGCAATGTTATGATGTACATTGCAAAGTAGAACACCATTGATTATTACAAACTATTGCCTGTAACTCAATTTTTTTAAAGAGGGCTTCATGGCATGTTGCCAAATACAGTTTGTTATCTATAGCTAAAACTATTATTAAAAATTGCTAAAAATGGCTAGGTTCTCAGTCCCAGCTAAACCTATGGCTAAAAATAAACCTATGGCTAAGATACTCGTGCAATGAAAAATGGTGAACTTAGGAAGGAAATAGTAATATTTTGCTGGGATCTATTTTGAAGCAGCCCAAGTGACAGGCTTCAGTTCCTGTATCCTCCATCTAATGCTTTTATGTCAGATTTCTTTATACTCCCTATATAATAACTAGCTTTCTTTTGTTTCAAAAATTTCTATGGAATTCAATCAATTCCATTCATTGAAACTGGTCATGGTTTCTCCTTTAGTTCTACTTAAATGGTAATTATTATCTTGGTTTGTACATTAAAAATTGTTTTGTTTAGCTGGAAATCAATTATTTACCTTTCATTACTTTTTCCATAACCATATTTATTCACGCTTTTTTGCTAGAGTTCTTCAACTTGAAACAATTTGCAAACATAATCATCTTGCAATTTCAAATAGAATCCTACTCGAACTTCTTCAACAACCTTTCTAGCAATAAAAGATTTCACTGTTAAAATCATCTCCAATGAATGCAAGTAACTATACTCTTCATGCTCAGGAGTTGCACCAAAAGTATAAATTAATCCAAAAGTCTAAACTAATTTATTTGCTTACTAAACATTACACGGTTAGCCAGCTAAAAAATTTATTCCTCACAAAGAGCTTGATTAATGTAGTCTTGCACCACAGTTAGCTTTGTCCATCAAATATCTCCAGCATTTAGCACTCAATCACTTATCGATCACTCAAAACTGAAGAATCAATTGTGTAGGTAGCCCAGATTGTCAACCTACAATCAGTCCTTTACATCTTTGTACAAATATAAATAAGATCCCTTTCGTGTAGAGAACTGTAAGATAGTCTTTACTGTACACTTGCAATGCAAAGAAATGATATTAAGACTGATATAACCCACAAGTGTTTTTGCCGAATAACCATATTCAAAATCATGTAGTAATATCAATTTTTTACTAGTATTTCTATTGTCTTAGTTTCAGTTACTTAATCTCAACTTCCACCTTATCATTCAGATTTTACTTTTGATCCACATTGAAATTGTCATTCAGAGATAAGTTGTAATGAAAAGCGACTGAAATTAAGGTAAAAGAATTCCAGCAAAACAAAAAAAATAATGATAATAATTGACAATTTTTCATCTAAAAAATTTGGAAAATATTACAACCATATTGAATCCCATTATCCCCCCTCAATTGGCCCTACCAATTATGGGCTAAAGATTCTTCTTCATCTCTGTGTGTGTTTTAGGGTGCTCCTGATAACATTTTTGAGGCTACCATCTTGGGATGTACAAAGTGCACAACTAAGTACCAACTAAAAACGCTTTTCTGTTTCATTTTTGTTTTTTCCTTTTTTGTGTCTTTATGGTCATTTTTATTGAACAATGCCCAAATCTTGTGCAGGTTTTTTTTTTGTAAAATTTGAGAAAAAAAAGATTTATCTTAAAGATTCACTGTAAACCCGTGATAACATGGTTCAGTATAATCCAGAATCACTTATAATCTGATTTGAGAATGAGCACGAGCATTGACCCAAATTTTCAAAACGTTAAATTTGGCTCTCAAAAAAATAGCTAAATACAGAAAATAAAGACCCCCCCCCCCGAAATGTTATGCGCTGGGCCAATCAATATTAAATTTTGATTATTTCAAGCCTTGAATATCTTTTCAGCGACAGATAAAAGGAAAAAGAATGATAACTTTCTTTTATCGACTACTAAAATATTTTTGTCAAATTCATTTCCTCAGCCAATATTCTCTACTCTACTCTTTTCTTCCTTCCTCTCTTTCTCTCTCTCATTTGTCCGCTATTCATCAAATTCGCTACGTATGTATCCAAGTTCTGTCAAAGTGTAGCCTTCTACTACGGTGCCATGATTTAAAATGTTTTCATATTTCTGTCTTCTTGTTGGACTAGCCTTGCTCTAACCCCACAGTTAACTCTTCATTCCTGCATGTGGGTCGAAGTTAGACCTATTTTCACTAGTCATTGGGAAATGATGCCCAGCCTTCTTTACATACAAAAGAAGACTTGGATCAAAGTTAGTAAGAATGGAACATTTGTTACAATGCAGATCCGGTGGAACATGGTAGAAAATTATAGATGCCAATTTTCGCATAATAACAAGTCTACAGTGTAATTGTAGATAATTATAAAAAATTATAGATATTTTTTTTTTTTTAGATAATTAGTTCTGGTAAACACTCAGGCTTTGGTAATTCATTTATGCAAGGTATGGACATTCATATTTTTCTAAAAATACCTTTTGGCTTTATGTAGCAAACATCTGAATGACTAATTCAACGAGAAAATAAGTGAGGAATGCATACAAAAATATTTGAATAACCAATTTTTTCTGTTGGTATGACACACCAATGCAGAGTTTTTAGCTGTCTTCCAGGCATGTAATCTCTCGCAAATCTCCACTTACCACTCTTCAGGTAAACTAATAATCCAAATATATAAAATGCAATGTGTATCCATGTATATATTCATGTATGTGGCACTTTTCAATGAACACTCTGATCTCAGGCAGAGGGTCATCTAGCAACATTTGATCCTAGGCTGAGCCCAGAATTCTAGACAGAAGAGCCAATCTATACATGAACAATTCACTCAATATTATGCTAGTATACTTTATAATTTACCAGCTTGAGAAAATTATGCAATAAGGCTATCGAAAAGAAAAGAGACTATCCAGAAGAAGTGCTTATTCTATGGTTTGAAATCACTACGCAAAAATGTGGTAATATGTCAAATAAGGCTTGAGACCCCAGTTCAGTGAAACCACTGAAGTCAAACAAGTCAATAATTATAGTCAGTAAGTGAAAGTTTTTAATAAAGCTGAAAAAAGAAGTGATTATATTCAATGCACAAATATTACTGAGTGTATAAAATAGGATTTCAGTGTGTACACTAGAAGACAAACTTGATTCAAAACTTGTTCTGGAAGAATTGATATGCTTACTAAAAAGTCACTTTTGCTACTTGCTTGGTCACAAAATCCTAATCCTAAATGTATGCTAAACAGTAATCTCAAATCCAGTATATAACTTTTGAATGAAGTGTATAAGTTGTATACTTGATATAGAATAGTAAATAAACAGAAGCTTCATAATTACTAAAAAAATATACGTAATTACAAAGTTTTCCAGTTCACTGATACGTCAACTGCAGAAAAGTTTATTGATATTAAAATCAATGAATTTGAAACAAGTAAACAAAAAAAAAAACAATTTTTAATATCAAATTGAAAACACCACAATAATTGATATGCTGTACCAGCCAAAGACATACCACTTCAATGCATTGAAGTGTGTCATGGCAATAGTGTTACCAACATGAACCATCTGCATAAATACCATGTTCTTTATTCCAATCACGTATATTATTATTATGCGTCATGTTATAGATATTCCACTGTTCGGCCAAAGACTGAATTGTGGTCCCAGAGAATCGTAGTGTAGGTACATCTCTACTATGGGCACTTAGCTATACACTAAGTGTAAACTTACCATGTCCTTGTGTTGTGAGGGAAAAGAAAGATAGAGACCAAGTGGTGAAGAGGATCTCCATGTTCCAAAGCTACCCTCATAATATCTTCTTAAGATACGTGAAAGCGCCGAGATACCAATTTTATGTTGCAATTTTTTTTTTTTTCCAAAGATTTTACGTGTCAAAATTGAGGTACATCCTCAACACTGGGAAATACTATGAATTAAGTTATTCACTTGGTTTTGTTTAATTCTACAAAAGGTAATTCAAAGAGCTCATACGTTGAATTATTTCATTGAAAATTTTGAAAAATTATGAACAGAATTTTGAAAATAAATCACCTACAATGTTGTGAGAAAAGAAAATGTCAGTAAAAACATTTCAATTTTCAAGTGTATTTTTATGAAATATAAAGGGGAAAAAAATCAGCTGATAACAGTTTTTGGAAATCTTATAGGAAAATGATGAGAAGTGACGGGAAGAATAAAATATAGAAGGAAAAATAAATTTAGAAAAATTAAATACACTTAGAACAGAAAGTTTTAGCTTAGACATGTGCAGAAAAGATTTTGTAGTAACATGTAATAAGAAGACACTGACCATCATAATACTGAAAGCAATTAACCTGCTTAAAGCTTTAAAGGCTGAAACTTTCTTTGCTCAGTTCCACCCACATGTCTCATCTTTCACAAACCACTTAGTTATTTCATTCAATTAAGAGAGATGAGGGGGGTAAGTTGAAAAAGAAGTAGTAAGAAAAACACTAGTAAAACAAACAAATGAGAACAAAATTACACATTACTTTATCAGCATGAACAAATGATAAGAGGTATTGTTGACACTGATAGTGACAAGTGGCCTCCTCCCAATAACTAGAAGTACTTTTCTACAATTGATGTACTTTGTATGTACATATTTATTTATGGAATGTTATGTACCTGTTACATAGGTGCCCTGTACTCCAGACTGAGAGTGTGAAATATCTACTGCAACAACAGATGGTAAGTCACAAAACAATAAGGAGGGGAGGGACCAGTGGTGAAAAACAGTTGTGTTTGCTTAGTAGCCACAAGCCCTGCTTCTCTTTCACTATCAAGAACACTTGCAACCACAAGAGATAACCAGCCACAAAACACCAATGTATTTACTCATTCATTAATAAACAAGGGAAGAGATTTACCCTGTCTTGGCTCATAATTTACCCATGAAAATTTCAGAGCAATAGCATTTTCAGGGACCAAAAAATTGACTCGACCACAAGATTTTCATGTTTGAAAGGAAAAAAAAAATTCCAAAGAATCTATTAGACTATTTCCATTCTTTCAATTTAATTATTCCATTAACAATAACACATAGCAAGAGTTTAAAACATTATTTATATCCATAACAATAACATGTGACACTTGATGTCACAATCAGTGTTGGCCCAAATGTGAATCTTTCAGCAGAGTCAAATTTAACAAAGATTAAGTTCGCTTGATTATTAATTTCAGACTAATTCATTCAATGATTTTACTTTGGTTGCTGTTTCTTGGAATATTCAAAACCGTGTTGCTTGTGTAGTACTATTTACAACAATAATGCAAAATGCTCTAAAAATATCATGAATTACCTATAAATTTTCTTGAATGCAGGTACAGATCCACGATTAACCGGTTGTGCAAGTACAGATTGACAATTAACTCAAGTTATTTTAATGTGTGATTAGATGTTCCAAGTCTCAAGAATTTTTATGATATGATCTTTGATCTAATTATGTCATGTCATGTCATGTCATAACAGGAAGGTGAAGTAACCAATGAGATGCATTAGCCACAAACAGACAGAAAATTTGCATATAAGCTCATTATATGGTTAGATGAAGAGCAACAAAAATAATGATAAATTAGATAAAGCATTATTGATTCCAGACTAAAAAATTCTGACAAATTAAGTTTGCTATATATGCAATACATAGGAAAAATCTTTGTGGTTTAAAGCAAAGGCAGAGGCAAATAAACACCCCATATGAACAGATGAATATTGCTCTACGTCAGTGATCTGAGCAAAGGCTACCAACTATGTTCTGCTCAGTAACATTTGGTCTTAATTCACCATAAGATCAAAATTCTGTACATTGATTGGTTTGTTAACATAATACAAGAAAAAACAAAAAACATGTAACTATGCTAGTTTTAAATCATTTTCCACATTAAAAATGAGAACTAGGGGGTAATTTTGAAGAAAACTTTACATAACTAATTTTCTGCAAAATGTTTTGATGTGGGGAAGGTCTATGTCCAATGACCAACGTTAAAAGACTGATGATGATGATGATGATGATCCCTTTTGATATCTAACATTAGGGCTCCAGAAATAGTCTAACAGAATATCCAGTTATGATGAAAAATAACTAGCGGTTTAAAATTGTCTGGCTGATTTTTCAAAAATCAGCTTTTTCAGCCAGAAAAAAGTGGATTTAGCACTGTTCTATGAATACAATATAAATCTGTCTGGTTTATTTCTGCACTCAGTCCAATTTTTTCAATATAGAGATCCATTTACCTGACTAAGATTACTATTAATCTTGAAAACTATTTTAAGCTGGTTAGGCAACCTTGTTAGCCAAGTAAAATAAATTGGCTAACAGCATGATTTAAACTCACTACTGTGATGCAGTTTTAATCATACAAACCAGACTCGTGAATAGGCTTATATGCTAGTAACCTTCATCAAGATAAATTATGTATCATATGCAAAGAGTCAGGGTGGTAAGATACAATATCAAACAGAAGATCAATCATTCATTTTTCCTGAAACATTATTTCCTTAAGTAGGTTTCTTCAGATACGTCTATATTTTTTTGTTGGGACAGGGGGAGAGGGTTATTCAAAAATAGATACCAAAGATTTTCACATCAATATCTAACCGTCATTTCAATGGAGGTAATTTCATAGTTAAATGATAAAAAAATAGTAGTCATGTATTTGTAAGAAAATTATTTAATTCAATGTTATTTTTAGATAATGTAAAGTGAAAGTTAACAGGTAATAATCAGTGAGCAATAAAAAAAACCAAACACATGATCGAATGGACACATTGCCATTTTTTTTTTTAATCTAAATTTATGATTAAAATTAACTTTACTATGTTCATGCAAGCATAACTTGACAGAATTTCAAGAATCAAGAGTAACTTGCACCAAATTAAAACTGGTAATCCTTCCTTTATGATTCCAGTTTATATGTTTTTTTCAAGTCATATGAAAAATTAATCAGACATCAAAAATTGGCGGAGTGCAATTTATTGCAATTGTTGCTAATATGATAAGAAATTAATTAATCATGAGAGGCAAGAATATGTCAGTTTGCAAAGACATTTTCATAAATGAATTCTAGAGATTTAAAAGTAGGAACCAAAAACACTATAATCAATAATCCGGAAAAAGAAGAGCCATCACCATGATTAATTTTTGACTCGTATTTCATCTTAATTTTAGTTACTTTTCATTGGAAGTTCTCAAACTATCAGTCTATGGCAGTAAGTCATAAGCAGAGACCAGAAATAAAGAATAAGCCCCAGATGAGACCTGAACTTGCATACCTCCACCTCAGGAAGCTTGCCCAAGTATATCAACCGCTCTACTGATTGTTATATACTGTTGTAGACTTATTGCAACTACACTGATCATCAAAGAAATACTAGTCAAAAATTGGTTAACAATGCTTCATCTAGTGAAAAAAGAATTAAGATAATATAGAAACAATTTTTAAACCATTTAGACTGCAGAGTTGTCAGGTCGTCATAAAAAACTATAAATAAAATTTAGTTCTTTTAATAATGATAATGAAGAGCAGTCAAGTCATTTATTTTCTGATAAAGAAGTGTAGATAGTTTTGCTGAAAATCTATAACTATCAGAGCATTTTATAATAACCAAAGTGTTATGCTAAGAGGAATCATTTTTATTGTCAAAATAAAACTAGATTATACAGTCATGACAACAGGAAGAAAGGGTAGAATGAGTAAAGATATAGGAGAGAAAAAAAAAAAAAAAGAAAGGAAACAAATGAAAAATTTTAAAAGCTAAGATTCACAAAGAGAATAGAGCAATGATTAATGGAATTGGAGAGATAAAAATCAAAAGATAGAATAAAGGAGGTAAGAAATGAAAAGCAGAGAGAATATAACAGATGGAAGAATGAAGAATAGAAGCAGCAGCAGATAATGGATAGAGGCGGCAGAAGGGCATTACTGTAAGGTGAGTGGTTTGAAAAGGCAGAAGATAGGTACATTGAGAGGACAGGCTAAGGAAATAGCAACAGGTAGAAGAGAGAGAGAAAGCAGCAACAGGTAGTTATAGTGAATGCAGAAAATGAGAGATAATGCAACTAATGGAGTTATCAGTTAATATTAAAAAGATTTTGTATAGTAAAAAGATTTTGAACATCGAGCAACAAAGACAGACAACAGAAATCAACAATGGAGAGAGATGGAGATCATAAAAGAGAGAAATGAATACAAAAGAGGATGCAAGATGACCACATTTGTAGGAAAATAATTTCAAGCATATTTCAGTTTATAATGGTACACATGAACTCTATAATCTTTAACTGGTTAAAAAGCAATGGATGTCAATGGCAGAAAAGTAGGTCAAGAGTATAAAAGATGAGATGCAGCATTTTTATTTTTCAATGCAAGGCATAAGGGATTTAAACAAACAAAACACTATAGCAACACATTTCAGAGATGATCAGTAACTCTTAATAACCATATTTCACCATGTATAATACACATTTTTCCCAAAGATTTTGAGCTAACATTCCAGGTGTATATTGTCAATGGAAACAATTACTATTGAACTAAGTAGTTGCTGGTAATGCAAAGGCCTGTTTTTCATCCTGTATAATCTGCTATCATAGATAATCCACACAGATTCAGTTTCAATTTGGAATGAAAAATGCATTATCCTGACCTGTGTATATGGTTGTGTATACAAGAGAAATGCTACGTTAAAACGGCTACACTATCGGTTGCAGGTTCAATTCCTACTGCAGTCACATTTTCTTTAATTGATTTTTCTATTTGCGTTGTCTAGTTCAAGTGATACATTAACCATATAACGATGGGAGATCATTTCAAATAAAAGTTTCTATATAATATAAAGCAATTTATCATCATATATATAATTGTATAATACTTTACCTACACGGATACAATGTCACTAAGGAGAGTGTGTACATGTAGATTTTAAAGTTTCTATACTGAAGAGTGAGAGCTGTCCAAATGAATACACACACACATATATATATATATGATTGTCAGAACCCATGAATAACCCAGTACAAGTGTTTAACCTAGTTCATTGTGGGTTGTGGTGATTAATAAGAAAAACAATTTACGCATAAAAGATGAAGTATATGTGAAAAGTTGTTTTTCTCAAACTGAGTGACCAACATCTTTAAGCAGCATGTAATTTCATTTAAAATATTCCTTATTTTTACTTACAAAAGGAAGAGGGCTGAAAAGAAATTCAAGCAGTTTACTAAACGAGTAGAGAGAGAGAGAGAGAAAAGGAGAGAAAGGGGAATTTGCTAGTTTAATAAGAGAGAAGGAAGAGAGGGAGAAGAGAAAATTAGGTAGTTGATTGAAGGGGTAAGAAAATTCGGGCAAATGAATCTCATCCATTTTTATTTAACAATTAGATGAAATCATAAATCAGCAACAAAGATTGAAAGATAGGGGAGACAATGAGAAGATACAAGCATAGGTTGAGAGAAATACAAAGGCATGAGATGATATCTAGGTTTAGTTTGGGTGTCAACAACCGAGGAATTTCCCCATGGCTACAGCTAGTGTTTATAAATGTTAGAACCCATGATTAACGTAAACCCAGTAAAAGTCTTTAAACCAGTCTGTTGTGGGTAGTGGTGATTAATCTCAGAGACAACAATAACAGTTTTTTGTATAACAGAGGAGATATATATGTGAAAAGTTGTTTTTTTCCCCAACCTCCTCGTAGCATCTTTTGGCAACATGTTGTGTTGAGGTGACCAATTAAAAAATTAGAGAAAAGGATGATCAAATTAATAAGTTACCTCTCTTGGACACTAAAATGTCCAAATTTTCATAGTATAGATCAACATTTAAAATTGAACCCCCTACTAGAACCTGATCTTTGAAAGGAATTTTTAAAAAGATAATCAAGAATAAAGATACCCCCCTCTCCATTGAGGGCAATGAGTGTGTTAAATTTCAAGTTTCTACTATGAACAGTTAGGGCTGGGTGAAGTCTGTATACACAGATACAAATAATTCATAAATGTCAGAACACATAAATAACCTAAAACCCATAACAGTCTAAACTATTGTTGAGGATAGCAGCAATTAATAAGCTCATGTTTTACAATCAGAAAACAGCATCACAGAACCAATTGATTCTTACCAAAGAATTCTTCAAGGGATCCTGACACTTACCTGCAAAGAAAAAAAAACTCTTGTTAGATATACAATTATAAACAGTGCTTTTTCATTCGAAAGTATAACAAGATTTTTCAACAAGTGTTCATGATTTTCTTGAACTGCTTTATTTTTATATTTGCAAAAACAAAGAGAAATATTATAAATGAAAAATAAACATGAATACCAATGACAGCTAGTTTCAAGTATCAATCAATATTAGATAATATTTGCCATCATTTTATTTATCAACATTTTTTTTTAAAAAGAATATTACAACTTTTCTTTTTATACCATAATATAAAGTTTTTTTTTATACGAACAAAGACTTGAACACTAGTTGTACATCTTCTCACCAATAACCAAATTTCAAAAGTTTGAGATGGTCAGTCTCACAATATTTATCTGTGAGCTATAATCTAATGATTTGAGAGGCCAACCACTTACCAATTTTCAGCTAATTCTTCATTAACCTTGATCAATATGTTCAATTAGTTTCAAAGTTTTCTTTTTTCAAAACACACTGTTCAAGACTTATAATTTAATGTGTTTTTCTTACCAGTTTGTACTCAGTTACATAAATTTGCACATCAATACCTTAACTGTAATACATCAAAATGAAACTATTGAAGGAATTCCTGTATCATTTTCATAACAGTGTTAAGTGCTAATTTATTCAACAATAGTGCTCTGATTACATTCCACCTCAGAAGTCACACACACACATGCATGTGTCAACGGTAAGTAAAGGTCCAGTTTTGCAATATAGATACATAAGCCCCCCCCCTCTAAAACATGAAATTGCATTTCTCTCAAAACATCAATTCAATTTTAATTTTAAAAAAGTTTCAATCACTTGACCCATTAAAGGGTGGATATAACTTCACTTTACATCTCTCAAAGAATTAAATATAAACATAAAATACGATATGAATTATTCAGTACAAATTCCCATCAAGTTAGAACTTATGTGATTTACACCCAGTAACGAAGCCACCATATTGTTTGATGGGGAGGGGGGTAACTACACACACATGCTGGTCAATATAATGAAAAGAATAAAGAGTTGTGAGAGAAAAAAAGTCAGAATTTCCTAATAATGAAGGATGCCCACCTGAATATAAGCGGGGACACAGGAGAGGTGTGATGAATTTTTCAAAACCCACAGGATATGATGATCTTAAATGTCACTCGTCATTGATATATCTACTTGGATAATGTGATATTAAGTGCAAAAATCAGTAGATTAGAAACCTGAAAATTAGGCAAACAAACTATTGAAGTCACTGTCACAAATGCTACCATGTAGGCCATTCAGACAGTGATTGGTGCTCAGAACAGGTCTACTGCTACATTTGCAGAGTGGTTGGCCACAAGGCACATTACTGCTACATATGCAGCTGGCCTGGTCAAATTGCTTGCCAGTGTGATAAGGAAATCAGGAATAGAAGTAATTTCAACTGTGGAAGCTTTAGGCTTATCTGCAAGATTACCTTTCCATGGACACCAGGACTAGATACCAATATGGGAAATCCAGCCAGATTACAAAAAGGTGTCCTGAGCCACGAAAGTTCATTGATACACCGGCACTTATACTTGTATTACACAACAGCACACAAAAAGATCTGGAACCTACACTGGAATCTAAATAGGACTATTAATAATCTAATATGCCAAGTAACAAAAAACAAAGCATCATATACAAACACACACACAAAAATAAATAAAAAGCAGAGTGTAAGACGAGGACGGGTCCTGGAAGAAACCTTATTGAGTTGGGAAACTGAGACAAAGGAGATTAGAGCAGTATCGTGCAATAGAGCAGGTATGACTCAGACATGCACTATTAGTGGACACACACAAATACTAAGAATTTATCGCTCATTTCCTGTAGGATCTCTTACCCCATGGTATCCATGGAGGTCAATAATGTTGAAGTGGTTCAGCGGAGTTCTGAGGACACCAGGTGTTGGATCTGAGGCACTCAGACCACAGAGGTCTGCAAAGAGACCAGGAAACAGTCTCGGGACTTCCACTAAAGTCTTTTTTATTTCATGGAGTAAGTTGGAAAAAAACCCAACTAGAACAAATTTCTGAAAGTAGGTCCTAATGATTTGAATTAATACATGAAGAAAGAAGCTAATTAGTATCTGTTGTCTACATGGTTGGGATAACCAAAGTTATTTATCACACAGCAGAAGTTCCAGGTACTAAAAAGAATGTTCATTCATTTCGTGCAAGTTCAACGTTTACATCAATTAATCAACTTGAATGTCATCTTGAACATAACCCAGAAGTCATTGAACAAATAAAGTCCAATACAGCTAGGGAGGTTGTCAACAGATGGACAGATAAAGTGTTCAGGACTAATTCCTGGATCAAGAAGAAATTAGTTGAAAGTTTTACAAGAATTTGATTACACTTGCCTGAAGGTTAGAGGCATCATGTTGTTGAAGGACTGAATAGACACTCTGCAGAAAAATGTTCATTTTTTTTTTTTTATGGGACAACATTTTTCTTCTATTACTATAAAGACAATGCCAACCTCGGAAGAAAAGTGGGAAAGAGCTGTAAATTACCATTTTTGATATCAGATTATCTCCATTTCACAGAAGAGTTTATTCACTTTTGGTTTATCTGATAGGGAAAAAGAAGACATACATGCCAACTGATGTAATGAAAAGAACAAAGGGTTGTTCAGTGAACTTCTGATGTTTTAAATCATGTTGAGTGTCATTTTTCAACCAACATGTATATCAGGATTGCTATTGTTGATGTAAAATTTTTAACCATAGTCAAAAATACTGGCAAATCATATAAAATGGAATTTTACAATTTTTCAGCAAGAAAAAATTTAAAAAAAAGAAAAAAAGAAAAAAAAAAAAAGGAAAGAAAAATAAAAAACAAACACGAACATTATCCTCTTGACTATTCGGAGGGTGCTATTCCCACATCCATGCCAATTAATGAAATATTGTATTTTGACATAATATGTGCTTAAATTAGGATGATTTAAAAACCTATAATGTACTTTGTCATGCTGAATACTTTAAAATTATTCAAAAAAGTAACAGCAGTACATACAACAGTTCATCACTTTTAGCCCCTACATTTATTTCACCATCAGATAAATATCATATATTTCAATGATCATTATAAATCACATTCAAAATAGTATCATACCTCCGAATAAGTTTAATTCAAGAAACGTGGATTGAAATTTTCCCTACAAACCAAACTACCTGGCGCCAGTGTTACTAAAATCAGATGACTTACATTCAGTAAGGAGTGTCCTGAAAATAACCCATCACATTGTGCGGACATAGCTGGGAATGAACCACACAGCATTAATTTGACTAAAATCTAATTTCTGACCAGATAGAAAAGAATTGAGCATTTTTCAATTGTTGAATCTGAGTGTCATAGGAGCCTACTTGACCTTATTTCTGCTTATAAGAGTAACATTATCAAGCCAGCAAGACCAGTCCCTCTTCATTGGCAAACAGGATGCTGTCATGGATCACAAGAATACCAAGAGACATCACTAGTCAAACAACTATCAAAGAAGCAAATACGGACAGAAACAAAGAGAAGAAAAGAAATACTCTACATATGTTGATCATTTACGTTGATAGAAAAAAAAAAAAAAAAAAAAAAGGATGCTACACTGACCAACACTAATATAGATGGGAAATATTACCCTGATACCATTCTTTAAGAACACTGTTATGGCTTGAGAACTCAAAGGATTATTTCTCAAGCATCTCACACCAGAAGATAGAAAAGATATCACAATTGTTTATTGGTTGAAATAAAATGTTTCGGACACTGGGCTGAATGATTATGTAAAATGTGTGGGGTCAGTTGGAACAAATTCGATAACAGGCAGTCATAGAGGTGCAACCTAGATTCATTAAGAACTTCTTGCAAAGCCATTTCAGTGGGCATTATATCTCCTACATAGCAACAAATTACCATTTCATCATATTTTTACTGAAGTGGATGGTATAGTAAAAAGACCTGATAAATTTGAAGATCCAATTTATAAAACACTCAATGGTTTGGTATCAGGATGGGATGCGAAAGACTTCTTAGCTATATCAGATAATGATGTTGATCCATTAAGTCATGATCAATATTATGCGTAAAGAATATGTTTGAGCAATAATAACTAGAACTATTCACAAAAATTTTTAAATAATCCAAGTATCTGGGATCAACCATTCAAAGTGGTTAACTTTTGCTTGTAGAGTCCTGAGAAACGTAAAGTAACCAGTAAAGTAAAATAATCAGAGAAAACTTGCTGAGTTTGCAATTAAAGTCTATTTTCTATCTTGGTTCCAAATCAAAAGGAACCATATGATTACAGATGGCAGCCCAAACTTCTCCATTCTAGAAAGAGCAGGGAAATTTGCACAGGTCAGGAACATTGTTTTAAAGAATCTCCAGCAGATTGCATTCTTCTATCATCCAGAAAACATAATCTTGAGTATGTTACCTGATAATGATGATTAGAGGAGGAACAAAACTGTGAACATGGTTCTGGAAGAAAAATGCGTGAGGATTTTCAGCCTCAATTTGGAGATTTTCATCACCCTGAATTGTGATGAGGAAATTGAAAATCTCCATTGATATTGGTACATGATGAAAGTGACAACTGGAAGGTGGGGGGAAAAAAAAACATACGAAAAATACAGATGTTACATCTCAAAATTTTCTATTATTACATGGGCATGTTTTGATTCATTTCAACAGGTGCTAGCCATCTTTCAATTTCTCTGCACCATTGCAAGTTTTTCTCTGAAAAAGATGGCTGACACACATTGAAATGCATCAAAACATGCCAGTGTGATTATAAAATTTTTAGATGCAACACCTGCTTTTCTCTCAAGTTATTTCTCTTCACCTTCCAGTTTTCACTTTTATCGACATATACACACACATAAAAAATTCAATTCTAGAATGGAGTGCCATTGTTATTTCAGTATGGAATCTCTTCATTGAGTTGGGCAACAAAATTGTCAGATTATTCATTAATGCTTCAAATATCTGGCAATATTGGTGAACTGTCTCAAACCTAATTAGATGAAAAATTTGGTCAAGAAATTAGTTCACTTGATACAGATGATTCAGCATACACCAAGATCTATCAATATAAAGATGTAGAAAAAGAAATAGCCTTAAGATAGTTTCAAATAAAGACCTGCTTTTAGGAAAGGAAATTGTTGACCAATGTTTTCTCATAGCAAAATTGCTTACAAGATTACTCATCCAAATTCAATTTTTCTCTAACATGGACTCTCTTGCAGCAGTAAAATGCTAAAACTTATCTATAAAATTAAAATCGTTAAAATTACAAACTAGGATATTTTACCCAACTTGGTTAAGCTTATTACCACTAATTAAAGTAGGAAGAAGAAAAAATTATTTCAAGACTGAAGTGAAATCCTTTGAAAGTGTTTATTATCATGAAAAACATCCACACTAATTCGGTAATCAAACAAATGCATAAATAATCTAATAAACAGTTCCTCGTCAGAATTCATGGTAGTGAAAATTGAGATAGAAGTGATGTCATCTTTCCAAGAAGCAACAAAAAATATCTTTCTACAGAATCATCCTGTGTGTTAAGTAAACTGAAGATACTATGCATTATGTAGAACACAATTTAATGCACATTAGTACCAAAATTCATTTATCAAATGTCATATTAGTTTAAAAAACTATGAATAATACAACATATTAGAAGGTGTTCATACCAAATATAATGGCATGTCATTGTGTCAGGTCAAAAATTCCAGTCTTGTAGTCTGTTGTTAGCCCAAAACAAAAAAGATGGCAAGACAGGTTTTAAATAAAAAAGCTTTTTATTCCAATAGTAAGTTAGTCACGAAAAAGGTCTAATAGCAAAAAGCGTCAGAAGATAAAAGGTTCATTTGTAAAACTTTCCTATAGAGCACTGCAAATCATGATTAAAGTTAATACAGATTATGGTTTGCTTTTATTCTCCACCCCCAGTTTGATGTAGTGAGGAGGAAACTAAGGTTCAGATTTGGGCATAAGCTAAATAAGCTACAGCTTAGAGCCTCACAATCCAAAATCTTTTCACATTCACAAAACCTGGCATAATTTATCAAAAGCGGCCTCCAAGCTTCAAGTAGTTTGGAGCCTCTCTAAGTCAAAATCCAGCATTGGAGAAACCCCAGTATCGGTATTCCTCAAAATTTGTCTGTTTGACTTTTGTACACTTTAGACCATATAAATCAACAACCCCCTTTCAATTTCTGTACAGTAAAAATTCAGACATTCTGAATTTCTTTTTTTCTTTTCACTGAACAGCATTAAACAGAGAAATACTTTTATTTCTTCATATTCAACCTAAATTTTAAGGGCACGATGCCATAAAATGCACAAATAATATATTGTATACAAAAATTTCTTTTATATATTGCAGGTTTGCTTAAAACAGGCTAAAAAAATAATAATAATAATAATAATAAACAAAATCATCTTCAATTACAGAAAACAGTGTGCTTATAGAAATCCACAGAACAGCACGATAATCCATGAGAATTATCAAATTACTTTTAAAATTCAAAATAAATTAAATGATATTTTCCAAGTTTTCATGGATTTGTTTAAGGTGTTGCTTTTATATCATTCCTGGTCTTTTTTTCCACTCATTCAAGTTTGCAAACAAATCAATGCCATGACAGTTATTTAGCACACAGTGCCATTGTACCAAGCTATATCTGAATACTTTTTTAGTACTTATTCAAAAATTTTTTATATATTGTCTAAGAAAAAAAAAATTGAGTATTAATTGTAAAAATGATAATGCTGGTTCAAATGTAAACAAGCTTAGGTCCTATAAAACTAATACAATAGAGTTAAAGATGGATATTATTAACCATTCCGAAACCGGCCTATTTTGATCTTCAATAAGCAGGGCTCTGAAGATGAGCAAATCCACTGTGTCTTCTATTATTAAGGATAAAAACAATATTAAAGATGTACATAATGCAGAAGATATGTCGGCGACAAATAAATCCAAAAAACAAGGCATGGAGATGGGAAGAGATACCAAACCGATCGACACGCAAGGGGGAGATACCAAACCGATCGACACGCAAGGGGAAGATACCAAACCGATCGACACGCAAGGGGAAGATACCAAACCGATCGACACGCAAGGGGGAGATACCAAACCGATCGACACGCAAGGGGGAGATACCAAACCGATCGACACGCAAGGGGGAGATACCAAACCGATCGACACGCAAGGGGGAGATACCAAACCGATCGACACGCAAGGGGGAGATACCAAACCGATCGACACGCAAGGGGGAGATACCAAACCGATCGACACGCAAGGGGGAGATACCAAACCGATCGACACGCAAGGGGGAGAAACCAAACCGATCGACACGCAAGGGGGAGATACCAAACCGATCGACACGCAAGGGGGAGATACCAAACCGATCGACACGCAAGGGGGAGATACCAAACCGATCGACACGCAAGGGGGAGATACCAAACCGATCGACACGCAAGGGGGAGATACCAAACCGATCGACACGCAAGGGGGAGATACCAAACCGATCGACACGCAAGGGGGAGATACCAAACCGATCAACACGCAAGGGGGAGAAACCAAACCGATCGACACGCAAGGGGGAGAAACCAAACCAATCGACACACAGAGAAAAAGATGAAAAGGAAATTTCTCATGAAAGATTTGACAATGAAGAGAATGAATGAGGGTTTGTACACCTTGAACTGTTCTTAAATATTATAGAAGAATGTGTCTCAAAAACAGAAAGTATTTCACAGGTTCATAAAATGATTGATACAGCATGCTACAAGAGAAGAAGTGTGATGTTTAGAAAACTCTTGATCATTCTTTAAAGAATTGATTAAAAGTTTATATAACTCTGTATAATTATATCAATAGATAGGTTGATTAATTGATCAAGTTTTATTGTCTTCAATTTTCCTCATTTTGTGAACTGATGTATTCTAAATGATTCCCGTAAGTTCCTAATAAATATGTAATTCAATGAATCAAGATTCCGACTTTTGAACATTTCCAGCTTTCTGGAAACTGAACTTCCTTGATCAGTGTATAATTCAATAATTCAAGAACCAAAAATTCATCTTTCATTCAGCCGGTATGAAAGCAGAGGAATGCATGTGTAACATTCAAGACACACAGGCTGGTGTGTCTAAATGAAGCAATGCATTCTTTTTTTTTTTAAAGTAAATTTTGCCAACTAGGCAATTTCACTGATTCAGCATAACATATTTACAAATCTTAGTACACTCAAAAGACTTCCACCTCAGGATTAATGGGCCTATTCACCAAGGTACCAACAGATAACGCTTTGTTAGACATGTGGGATGGGTTTGTAAAGGATTCTTATGGGACCCAACATCCCAATAAACAACCTGACTGAAATGTTGATGCCTTGTGTACAGATAACACAGTTCCAATTAGGATCCAATATTTGTTGACAAGAAGAATGCTTGGTTATGTCAGTCACTAGTATCTCAAGAGATATCAAACATCCATTCATTTTTTAGGAACTTGTTTTTCACACAGCTACATTGAAACCAACAATCTGGCTCAGATGACGCCTTCATATTTTGACCCCACTAGGAAGACTTCATACTTTGACTCCAGCAAGAAGACTTTCAGGAACTCAACTCAATTAGACCAACAATACAGTTCATTATGAGAGGAGAAAAATGAAAAACAAAAAAAAACAATGACATTTTCTGTGACCAGTGCAGTGTTTATATTCAGAACATCCAAACATAGATAACCATCACAAAGGGTTGGATTTCATTTTAAACCACCCTTTCTGTGTAAAGAAATGAATATTTCATTGCCTCCTATACCAAGCACTGTACTTGGTGAATTGGACCATATATGTGGCATTCTCTCAAGGATTTGTCTCAAACAACATCAGAATTTGTGAATAGAACAAAAATGATGGATACCCACTGTGAGGTTACAATAAATAAAATAAAAAGAATTTGCCAGCACTATACATCAGAATGGTTTCACACAGCAAGATGTTTCTGAATAGCAAAAGCCACCCTTCTGTGTGGGATACATATGAACAAGATTGCATATATATCACAGTCATGGTGGGGAATAAAAAGATTGTCTGGCATGGTTGAACATATTTTGAGAGTCATATAAGAGCCTTTTCCAAATGAGAATTCATATGGTGAATAAGGCTGCTTACATAAGTCTAACAATAGGCTGCATAAGCCAGACCAACAAAGTATAGGTATACATGTCACCTTAAACAAAGTAATAGAATAAATAAAGAATAAAGGACCTACTGCAACTATATAGCAGTTGGTGGCAAATAATCACTAGCATCTCATGATAGAAGATTATTACAAGTTTATCTTCAAGTAGTGGATGTTAATCACAGATCAAACTTTATAGAAGGAAATTTCCAGATCAAATTTCAGCTAATAATTGTGTCAGGCTGAAAACTTCTACCCTCACCTTTACAATTAGTCAAAATCAACAGTAAGCAGGAAAAGAGATTGCAAGTTTCCAAGAACTAGCAAACAGGAAATGGCAACCTCTCTGAGACAGGAAGTGATCGCCATAGCACATAAAGAACATGCGGAATATCAGGGACAAAGCTCAAACTTAGGACTAAGGTCTGGTAGCCAGGACTTGAGAAAGACATAGAAATGTTCATACATAAGTGCCAAGGATGCCAATTAGTCTCCAAGGCAACACACCCGAGCCAAAGACACCAACAGTGTTACCAACAGGCCAATGGCAAGATCTGGGCATTGACTTATTAATACATGTTTGTAATAGATTATTATTCACATCATTATAAAGCAGAAATGACTACAGCAACTAAGACTCAAAGAATCAGAGTTGATGGATAAAACGTTTACACAACATGGACTACTAGAGACAACAGGTCGCAATATCAGGGGAATTTTGAAATTTCCTCACAGAGAATAGTTTCGGACATAATGAAGTATTCCCCTTTGGGCAAAAGCTAATGGAGTAGTAGAATGACAAAATAGTTCTATGCTGAAAGCGCCAAAGATAGCACATACAACAACAGGTAAAACTCTACAAGAAGTCGTCTTAGGCCATCCCATTAGAACAAAGTTCCCAGAAATACAAGAAGTAATACCTAATGTTGGAGAATAAGGAGAGAGAGATTTGGAAAATAAAGTTCTAAACAAAAGCATATGCAGACATCGGGAAGTGCACAAAAGTCAAAGATATAAACCGGGAGACATACAGTCCTTTGTTTCAATAATACTAACAGAAAAAATTGTCACCAAAATGGCAGAAGAAGGAAATGAGAGCACCAGGAAGAAGACCCTAAATGACAGCGTGTCCAAGCAGAAGACAACACCAAGAAAAGAACAGCTAAGTCCAGTTAGAAACCCGACTAACTAGTCAAAGGAAGTTTCACCAAGTGGTTTGATGAAGGATGAAATTTTGCCAATTCTATTTTTCCTTCCAAGTAGAAAATACTACAGACAAAAAAAAAAAAAAGAAAAAAAGCACCACAAATTTTTTATTAGAAAGAAAAGAAAAAAAGGAGGGGTGTAGTATCAGGCATTGCCATCAGTCCATAGATGAACGGACACGGTTGCCTCACGGCTATATAAAGTAAAATGCCTGGCAAGTCCTGGAGTCATGTAAAACCAGTTGAATTAAGACCTTACAGGATGTAATTAGGCTTAGAATAATAAAGAGATGAGAAAAACAGCTCAAGAAGAAAATTTGTCAAAAGGGAATGAAAGCAAAAACACTGAGCTTTCACAGAGGTGAATGACCCTCACAATACATGTCAATGCAAGCACTTTAATTCTATTTCTATAACAAACCTCTTAAAATATTCATACCTAAATTCTATCAAGTTCCTGCAAAAATTACAAACACAAAAAGGATTGAGAACTGGAGCCAGTAAGATGATAAAAGATGGGTTGGTCTCGGTGTTAACAATTATCCATTTAGAAATGTTGTTATGCTTTTTTTAGTATTGTTCCATAAATTTTGCAAAGAAGGTTCCTTCAATTCTCATAAATTTATACAGATTTAGAGTAAAAAACAGTAGAGAAAACAATTTTCATAATATTCTGACATTGCTATATCATAAAATCAAACGATCGATCAATCATGTTATTTCAAAAAGGTTGATTTATCCAGGGAATGCTCAATTGTTTATACAAACTATAACAAACACAATAAGCAAATGTCTCCCAGAATAAAGAAGTGAAAGTAACTGAATTCTACGTAATCTGCACATAATTAGCAAAGTGCCTTTGTCATGCTAAAAAATGCAACTGACATAGTAAAATAGAATTTTATGTTCTGATGACATAATAAAAAATCCTAAATTTAGAAAAAAAATTTTTGGATTTAAAAAAAAAAAAAAAAAAAAAAAATTCCATGACAAAAATAAAATCTATTCATCGTCAACAGAACTTTATTATCCACATATATATATATATATAAAGCAATGTGTATAGCAGTAGATTGTATTTTTGATGACATGCGTAACTAGAAATTAAATTATGAAAAAAAATGCAAATCAAGGAAATATTAAAGAATCAACTTTTTGCATCTTTATCAAATATTGATTACTATATTCATGGGATTCTTTGCAATTAGTTCAGTTCTCTTCTAAAATTGTTTAACCCTTATACAGAAATGTTGATCTACTCACAATAGGTGCTTTATATATATAAATTAATTAATCCATAAATGAATTCACATGCTATTCACGTTTTGGGAGGGGTTCCCATCTCCAATAGCATGTGTGTACCTTTCAGTGGTTGAAAAGTTTCCATTGAAAACACATTTAGCATCAGATGTAGGGTGTAGATTTGTGGGAGGATTATGATGCTAGATATCAGTGTGGTGAGGGTTGTCAAGTTTAGTGTTAAGTCTGTAACGGGAGAAAGTTCCAAGTTTGTTAATCCACATATCTTCATGCTGTTCTCGAATTTTGATAGTGTCTGTAGGTGTGTTTTTTTCCCTACTTTTTCAATGATTGTAAATCTAGCATCTGTGGCAAAATCATGTCCAGGGTAGTAAAAGTGTAGTTCTACTAGGAGGAGGTTTGGATGATGTGATTTTGTGCCTGTAGTTATCAAGGTCTGATGTTGAATTGCCAGGTGGACTTGCATATGTCTTGTAATTTGTATCTATTACACCATAGAAGATACATGATATTTTTGCTTCAACAATTAGAACTATGGTATATGTAAAAAGTCTTGTTAGTGCTAGAGCTAGTAGAAGTAATGGTATACTTAAAGTGGTTACAGCATAGACTATTTCTTTTATCACACGGTTGGAAGAATTTGATGGTTTTAAGGAGGTGGTGTGATATGTGTGTGTATATGTATGTATGTATGTATGTATGTGTATGTATGTATAGATAGATAAAATATAAATAGATATCGATAAAATATAAATAGATATCGATAAAATATAAATGAATATAGATAAAATATAAATAGATATAGATAAAATATAAATAAATATAGATAAAATATAAATAAATATAGATAAAATATAAATAGATATAGATAAAATATAAATAAATATAGATAAAATATAAATAGATATAGATAAAATATAAATAAATATAGATAAAATATAAATAAATATAGATAAAATATAAATAAATATAGATAAAATATAAATACAGATAAAATATAAATACAGATAAAATATGAATATATAAAAAAAATACAGATAAGATATACATAAATATAGATAAAATATAAATAAAAATAAATAAATATATTCATATTTTATTTTTTAAGCATCTTATTTATATATAAATAAAATGAATCAATATAATTATATATTACATGTATTTGCACACAGGAATAACTTTAATAGTGCACCTTTGATAGAGTATGGTGAAGGTATTGTACAAATTAACTTAATGAAACTGAAAATAAAATCAAATAATAAGTTTTGAACTGTGCAGTTTTCAGTAATGTAGAAAATTGAAAAAATTGACAATACTAATTAAGGTTCACCTGTAAATACATATATGAGAAAAATCCCTCCTTCCCAATCCTTTCAGTGCCAAGTAAAACTTTTCAATAGAAATTTTTTTTTAAATTTGAAAAAAAAAAAAAAAAAAAAAAAAATATTAATACTTCCAAGAATTCATCGTGTCCTTCTAGCCCATTTAGCTAGAGCTGAGCAGAAAAAATCTAGAAACAGTGTACGACAAAAATATAGATTTTAGTTCAAGTAAAATCAGCAGACCAAATGATATATAACAAGTAATAAATATAATATAGTCAAAGAAAACAATTCATTTATTTATTATTCTATTATTGTCTACTGTTATAGACTACCATGCATTTTAGTTGAATTTGGGGTAGGTCTCTGGTCATTATTCCGAGATAGCCGCCACTGTGGAGACTCACTCAGATTTTCATCAATAACTTTGGGGGGGGGAAGAAAGTATCTTATTTAGCATAAGAAAATCAAAAAAGATTAGTAGCTATTTTTTCATTGTGACCTCGCGTAAGACAAAGTCACTATTATCTAACGTATTGGTCACAGAACTCTCCCATATCTTAAAAATTATTGATGATAGAAGCATGTAGTTTTCACTCTTCAATAACATGTTCTGAAGATTCATTCTGATTTGAAAAAAAAAAAAACCCTGTCCAAGCCTGCAGTCACACTTTTTAAAGCTTAATAACTCAGAAACTATTGAAGAAAGAAGCATAGGGTTTTAACCGACCTTTAAGATTCACATTAAGTGATTTCTTCAAATACCAATACTTCTTAGAATTCAATACCTAGTATATTCTGATATGAAAATTATAAATCTCCATTTTTAATGATTCAATAATCAAGGGTAAAACATTCAATTCTGAAGATAAGTGTTACTATCTTGTAAACGATAAGAGATACAAGTAACAAATTCTCATAATATAATGCTCGTTTATTCACACAATGATTATGAACAAGAACTTTGAACTCTAACATAATCAAGTTTTTGAGCCCACAAAAATCATTCTTAAATTTGTTATGCTCTGTTTGGCAAAAACACTAAAAAGAATTCATCTGACCCCAAAATACTCAAAAAAATGAGGCAATCCAGATTTAGCATAATGTTTGTATGCTGTTTAGCAACTGTATGTTACATTCATACAAGCAAGAATTACTAGTTTTAGGAAAACTATAATTCTCCCAACTACTGGGAACCCACCAACCGTGCAGCATTCATAATAAAACGTAAAATAATGGGCTATCAATTGGGGAGAACATCAGGTTTCTGTTTTCATTAGTTTCTGAGATATTGAGCTTCATAAAGCATGACAAACAGGCAGGACTGGGGCATGCAAGGTCAGGATTCTGTTTTTTTGTTTTTTTTAAAATCTGAATGAAGCTTCAAAACACATTATTGAAGGGTGAAAACTGCGTGCTTTTATCTTTTATAGTTTCTAATATATGGAGTAGTTCTGTGTCCAATGAATTTGATAATGAAAAAAATGGCTAATCATTTTTGTTTTTTTATGCTGAACAAATTATTTTCAATGCAAATTTCTTTTAAAAAGTTATTGATGAAAATCTGAAGTAGTCTCCAGAGTGGCAGATCTTGAAATAATAATCTTAGAATCAAATTCACCAGGTAGTCCATCTTGGTAGACCATATTAGCAATGTATTCACAGTAGTCATTACTTCCCTTCATTCAAAATCCCACGGGATGACAATTGCTCCCCTATCATGAGCAGGAAAACTGGCCAAGACAAAATTGCTCATTATTCCAGAGCTTTATCTATCATGAATCTCCCTCATCACTTCCACACCTTCCAAAAGACGTGTATATGCAAACACTCTAATCATATAAGCAGTTAGAAAATATTTTTTGAAAACTTAACAGTTCCATCATTTGTTAGTAAAAAAAACAAAACATCAACAGATTTTGATGAGACCTTTTATGTTAAAGAGTTATAAATTACAAAATCATCTGCCCTCTTCAAGACTCTCAAAACATGCCCTAATTTTCAAGATGAAATTTAGCCAAACATCCTATTGCTTATCTAGCATTAAGCTTGATGTCAAGTTACCAAGTCTTGGAAAAGTGTCCGAGCAGCGAGTGCCACTCATCAGAGTAAGAGTTTGTTTTTTTAGAAATGGAAGGAAAGAGGAAAAAATAAAAGAAAAAAGTAAAAAGAAAAAGTTTTTACTGTTGATAGTTTGGAGAGTTGGGTGGGAGAATACCTCCAAGGTAAGACCAAGCACACCTTACAGTTTAATTTTTATCATGTTTTTTCAAGATGGTGGATGGATCTAAATCGTACTTATGGTCTTGCTTTCTCTTTGTTTTCAAATATGTTCTTTCAACTATTTCATTTTAGCAGCATTACTTTTGAAGAAGATTTTATTTTTCAGTGAAAATGTTACTGCTTTTATGAGGAAATTTTTATTTAGTTGATGATTCAATCATTTGTAAGTAAAAGTAAGTAGTACCCTTATGCTGACTATGGCTTCACATATCTATGTTTGGATTCCACATATCACATTACTACTTATTCGGCCCATTTGCAATATGTGAATTAGAGGCGACAAACACCTTTAGTCGCCTCAATCACTTCACCCTATGGATTCATGCCTTTCCCAATGGCATTAGTGCAAAGTGAATAAGAAGTTGTCCCAAGCAGTACAAAATTCTCCAGACTACTACCCACTTTGCACTTGTTCAGGAAACCCCAGTGAAAAATTTATGCTTGTCGGAAACTTGGAACATTCTTGATGTCATGAAGTCAGAATGTCTCATTTCAGAAAACTTACGAAGGGTCTAGTTCAGCATCATATCTATATCATAGATCGACATACACATACCCCTTCCCAAACATTATGTAACAGTTAAAAATACTGTGTACCATTTTTGCTGGGTTTCAGTAATATCCATACAGAAAAACTATTATCATATTCATGGTTTGCTTAGGCATCTAGATTTGTGGCAAATCTTTCTCGTCCTACATTCCACGAGAAATCATTCCATGAGTTTCAAAACTTATTACACTCAAAAGGATGAACATATCTTGAAGCAAAGTTCCTGAAATTTCAATTAGATCTAAAATGTTGCTATGCAATTTACTTCATGTGGAAAGTCTTAGGTTTTTAGAGACCTTTAAAAAAAAATCTGATGATTTTGAAAATTTTAGAATGAATGAAGATAATTACATCAAAATTAAGTAAAAATACCAGCAGTAAAATTAAAAGGAGTCATCATATTGGCCATTAATGCTGCATTACAGAAGATTATTTCTGTAATTATTTCATTCTATCAAGTAACAGCTTAGAAAAAGAGGGAATATATTTTGAAGAGGAATTATGCACCAGTTAATACAATTTTATATTGCTTTTATTTTATGACTTAATATAATAATAGATTTCTTTTTAGACAAGTTCACTTGTATTTTGACATTTCAGATTGGATTTGTAAATTATGACTAACAAACCATTAATAAGATTGGAATCTACAATCAAACTCTACAAAGGTTTTTTGCCATACAAGGCAAGTCGTGAATACTTATTAGATTGGTTTTAGATTAGTCACGTGAATGTGTACAAGCTTTTTTAATTATATGAGAACATTTTGACAGGATTTTCATAACTAGAAATACAAGAGGTTGTCAGTCAAGATTGACCTATTAAGACTGACTGGTTATAGCAGCTATTTGCAAATAACGTTGGAGAGAGTGGATTATAATGAACTCTCGCACTATAAACCATTGTAGCATGCCAGCAATAAGACTAAGTGATTGGTAATGAAAAGCAGAGTATTTGATTCATGCATTTTCAAAATGAGCAATCAGGAGCTGCAGAACTTGGTCTACCGATTATCTTTTATGACTCACTAGCAACTGCACGTTTTTGCACCTCTTTATGAGACGCACAAATAATTATGAGCATTCACAAAAAAAAACTGATGCATAAGGTTTGAGATAAAGAGTGACAAAACATGCTTGTAGGTAATCAATAACGGTCATGGTTAGTTCTGCTTATATTTTTTTTTTTAAATCATCTTTTGAATATTATGAAGAGAATAGATTTTCATAGCCTTTTTCCAACAGTTCATGCTTACAAAATCAGAAAAAAAAGAATGGGTACAGTGAAGCAGTAGATGGAATCATAAATCATGGATAAAGCAAAGTGTAAAGAGAAGTGGTTGAATAAGAAGACAGAAAAGCATTGTCCAATAAACCAAGCTGATCTTCAATCCAGAGGCATTAGAATTTAGTGTGTAGTTCTTGAAATTAACATATCTTTCAAGTAGGACAGAAATGATATCAATACAGATTCTAGTAAAAAGTCATTGGACAACATTTTAGTTTCCAATTTTATTGTTATTACTATCTTAACTTAACAGTCAATATTAGTATTAAGAGCCAGTATTATTCAAATCTTTACCAATAACATCATATCAATCGCATACACTACTATTTATTCTGCATTTCCCAAATGAAAGCCTCAATGGCCAATTAACCCTTTTGTTGCTATAAATTCTTCCTGTTTTTCATTTGCAAGTTTGTCACTTCCTGTGCATATAAGTACAGTCACTTTAATTCATGAAGTCCAGGAGGTGGTGAGTAATCATCAAAATATTGATAAAGTCAACCATAACATGTTTGTTAATCTAACATTGAAGAAAAAAAGGGATTGTAGGTAATCAGAGTTACCTCACATTGTGGATCCAGAGATCAGATGTGAAATTGTTGCTGGCAAAAAATGAGATTTAGACAAGTTCAAGAAATATTGGCTCCGTGACATACACAATCAAGTGGTCTGGTGAATCTTAAGGAAGGTCCATGTCCAATGACAGATGATAAAAGACTGATCATGATAACCTTCAATTGCGTATCTGAGCGATTACTATGAGGATGGATCAATATTTATAGCCTGACATGCAGATATTAGTTGAATTTTGATCCAAAATCATGTAATGTTTGATCTATGTGATTAATATTTAACACTGAATTGAGGAAGGAGATTATGTTTAAAATATTAATCAAGTAAAATAAATGCTTTTTTCATCATTAGGCTTCAGTCTTATGATACATCTATATATTTTATTCACTTAATAGCATACTGCATATTGAAAGATGTATCTTCATTCCAAAGGAATTGAGAATTTTGTTCCTCCTTTTACCCTAAATAGTTTATATAGAATCAAGGATCCACACTTCAATATGACCAGTGAAAATAATTGCAGAAGGGAAAAGCTATTTTCCCAAAACAAGACATAGGTATTAATTTAATTACCTTATACTTTTTTTTTTGTCAGCAATTAATGGCAACACTGCCAATGATAAACAAGTGAATAATTATAATTACATGTTCACAAAATTGTTTAGATAATTCATTTTGAAACAAAATTAGTTACATATTTTATAACAAGAAATGCTTATTAGGTAATAAGATATATATATATATATGGATTGAAGCAATCAAACACTGCTCTAACTTATTCCTCACATCTAAAAAAGGGACACACAAGTTTGTTTTACTTGTACTTAACCAAAAATTTTCCAAGTATAAACAATACTCTCAATAGTGCTGTGGTTAGATAAAAGCTTTAAAATCTACCGTACACACAATCAACAACCATATATTAAAAACAAAGTCAAATTGATATGACATTTATCTTAACATATCAAACAAAATCTTTAGAATGGATAGCAGAGTCAACGAAAAATGAGGAGTGAACAGTTAGAGAGAAAAGCACCATCCCAATAAGCAAGAACAATAAAATTCTTATGAGCAGCTCAAGAAAAGGAGGATATAAGGAAGTAAAAAGAAGCAAAATCCAGCCAACACACAACACTCATCCACACAAACTAAATGAAAATCCCAAACCTCATGCTTAATTGATCCAATTTTTAATATTAACTTTTTTCAATAACTTGGAGATCTGGGACGTGTCTCAACTGGAACCAAAAGGCATAAAAAAAATATAAAACAAATCAGAGAAAACATGGAGGAACAAAGTCAATACTAAATAAAGCAATGTCAGGTGGGAGGGGGGGTAATTTAGAAAGACCTAAACTTTTTCAAAATTAAGTAACAAAAATGTGTAACTGCATTTGAAATTCAAAAGTTTAACAAAAATATCTTATAAACAAGACACAATGAGTTGGGTAATTGATAGACCCACTGTGACCTATGCTTATGCAAAATGGTTGCAAGGAAAAAATATCTACACATTACCCGAACAAATATTCTTTATCTTGTTTGTAAAATGAAAAAACCAGCTTAGTAAAAAAAACTTAAAAAAGCTGTAAATATCTTACAGTACAACAATCTTTTCATCTGTTTGGATACAAGGGATATAAACATTTAAATAAAAAAAAATCTTTAATGTCTATACAAAAAAACAATAACGTTGCCTAGCACTTGAAAGAAAATTTCATGCAGGAACCTTTTTGTTCAGATTAGCTTATCTTGGGTTGATATGAAATTTGAATCTTATATTTCATACTCTAGAAAAGCCTAAAATTTAACATTTCATTGCAATTTTCAGTACTCAGTAGCAAACTTGGACAAAGCAAACAACTAAATGCAACTTTTTCAAACTTGACACTTGAACCTTTTGATGATGTAATTGACAAAAAAGTTTCATGTTTATTGGATAAATATAATTTATACATTTAGAAAATTGATGCATAAAAGTTATGGGTAATAATTGTCAAGTACACAGAAGCCACATAACTCTAGAACATAAAAGAAATAAATTGCTTTCACAACTTAACATATCCAGCAATAAGAAATGCATAATACACTGAACCAAAAAAATAAGCACAAGTTTATAAATGTAAAAGAGCACGCATAAAAATAGCAAAAGCGATAGGCTTTTAACATGTAAATAAAATAATACAATCACGAAGGAGAGTGGTAGCCAAGATGTTTTCTGAGTTGGCCTTGCAATAAAAAGAAAAGATATTTCCTTCCAATTTGAGATAAGAGAAGTGGATCCCACTTCCTTACAATCTCAGAAGTGGAAAAAGAATTGGGTAACTGCCCACACAATGACAGTGAGAACAGTTCTCTGGATAGAAGTAACAAAGTGGTACCTGAATAGACAGAAAGTGTTCATGAGTATTCCCAGGGATGTGTGGGAACACCTACCCACATATTTTACCAACAGTAATGTTTCAGAATAAGATTTTTTGGTGCAGCTACAAATATTTCACACTTAACTGGATCAAAATGTTTTCTATTGTAGGGTGAGGCTGGGACAAAAGTAAATTTAGAAATTCTTTCATCTAAAAATAAGAACAACAAAAAGAAACAAGAAAATCCAAGATATTTATACTGGTTTGATAAGTAGCAGGAATCGTATATCCACTTTTGAAATTAGTTTGGTTGGTAGGTAGGAGTCTGTAGGTGCCAGAAATATAGCAGCAGTTATGTCCAGACAGCTGGGATAGATAAAACTGCACGTCCAAGCCACCATAGAAGTAAGAGATGGAGGAACAGTACCAAACTGTTGCACAAGAGTGAAGAAAATTGAGAATTGAAAAAAAAAAAAAAATCCAGTTTAAAATGTTTTTACGACATTACTCTAATTTGGATAAGTATTCTCAAAAATGAATCATTTTACTTAAGAAGATGATAAATTATTAAATGACAAATATACACCAATTATTTGATCCTTTTTGTGCATGATAAATTACTATTGGAAGTTCAATAGTTCTTGCATTAAATACCAAAAACATTTCCCCACATCTGTAAACAAATCATGAGATACTAATCAAAACTACAAACATTTCCAACAGAATAACTATTCTTCAACAATTCAAAGCAATAACCTATTACACTCAGAGAGAGAGAGAGAGAAACCTTTCTACCAAAATGGCATACCATGCATTGGATTTCTATACAACAAACAGCTTCATGTGGAATATATTTGTTAAGAGCAGGAAATGTAATATAGTTCCTAGCTAGATATAATACATTTAGTACAACTTCATTTTCTTTCTTCCCTCTATTAAATCACATCTTCCCACAGATAAGCATACAAAATTTGAGTTTCTAGCTTTATGAAACCAAATCAGCTTTAGAAGCAGACTAATCTACAAAAATCTACCAAGCAACACTACTCCATGTAGATGTATAGATTTTTGTTCGACTGTTGTCCTCATCTTGGTTCATCCTGATCATGTTCGGTATCCTTATCATGTCCTAAACTAGTGCCACAAATCTTTTTCTAAGAGGTTTTTCAAACCACAAAGACTTTATTAGCCGCCATGTTGAAATGGTAAGAGGTAGTTGACCTTTATGTCCTAAGGATCTCTCCCATCCCAGAATAGACACTCTTCATCCGGGGCCTCTCATACCAGCATCCTGATCTCTCCTCATTTACAACACCCATCTGGAGAAGGACATGGGTACAACGGATGGAAGGTTGTGTTCAAAAGATGAACCAAGATGAGGACAACAGTCAAAAAAAAATCTATGCGTATTGATGATCCCAAATCTGAAGAAATAAATAGATAGAAACTACTCCATCTATAAGCACAAAAAAAAAATCATAAATCTCATGAGTCAGCAGAGAGCATAACAACTTTAGACATTAGAAACAGGCAAAGTATTTGAACACCTCCAGTAGTCAAGTAACTGACCGAATCAACATGAACACTAAAATCAAATGTCTGTGATAGATACATTGAAACATTGCTGGCTCTATAGGCTAGACAACAGGATACTTACTAAGCCCCAGTGAGGCATAAAAGCCAAAGATCAATTGGCACTGACAAGTACCACTTTTAAACTAAATGAAAGATCAGTGCTAGGAAATTAAAGGTCTGAAATCCGTAGGAAGTTGTCCCAAATGAAAAGTGGAAATAGTAGTGAGGTAGTTCTTTGCATAGTAGAATCTAGAAGCCATGATTAGAGCCATTGTATGATAAAAATTAAGTCTAAAGATGCAAAGGTTAATTGATTAAACTTTATTCAATCAGAGCGTATTGTGTATAACAGCAAAGAATGGCCACAGCATTTCAATGTATACTTTTTTTGTTACTCAGTCTGTACCTTGTGTCAGTTGATTGTGCAACTGAAATCTACTGAAACAAAATTTGCTGATGTTTGCAATAGATGGCTTCTACGATTCAGTAGAAGTAAAGAATCATGTGTATGAAATATTAACCATCAAGAGAAAAGAAATAAAACAGATGCTCACCAAGAGGTGTTATTGTATTTGGATAAAATAACTTTCGAAGAAGGTAAAGAGTTGCAGAATGCTTTTGTAAGGTCAAGTAATTTGAGAATGACCATTTCAAAAGAGCAACTTTTCAAATAGGAACACATACATGGATAGGAAACAGTGGATCTATGGGAAACAGACCAGCAAGATGAGGAGGTTGTGTTACCATAAAAACAAGCATTAGGTCGATAAAGAAAAGTCATTGGCAGGTGTTAAAAAGTAGAGATAGAGTTCAGTAGTATTCATCTTACCACGGAGATTAAATAGGAAGCTATCGAGTACGTACAAGAGGTGTTCATGTTGGCATGGAGGTGTATACATGACAGAAATCACTGCTATGCTAGAATGACTCAAGAATGCCAAGTAGCCAGCTTTATATGCTCGATTATGAAGAATAACGATAAGCAACTGATAAGACTTAGAGTAATGATACCAGACCAAGCCATAACTGAACATGTAAAAACCTTGAGGCGAAAAAAAAAAAAGAAAAAATGTGTGCATGTGACAAACTATTGTTTTTCATTTCCTCTGAAGAAAAGAAAAGCATAAGTAAGCTGTCAACAAAATTCTGAAATCTATAATAAAGACATCAACATTCATTTGCTAATTTCGTTTTATTCAAAAAGGATTACTTCAATAGAGAGTAGTATAGAGTACCACACAGTAGTTATGAACAATATAAACAGATTTTTCCCTAAAAACATCAACATCTGAGATATTTTAAAAACTGCATATTTACCAATTTTATCAAAATATTTGATACTTATGTACTGAAGGACAAATCTTTTTAATTTTCCATTTGGAATGTCAGAAAATAATTTTTTTTCCAATATGATTCCTACCCAACATATTATTTTGATCATTTATTCTATTTTTACATGAATGTTTTCATTGATTCTAACATGTCAAACAGATGAATCCTGTACGATATTAATTAGGTTTACTTTTTTCAGAGAAGTGCTCAGGAACTGCTCAAACCAAGTTTATTCAAGACAAATGAATAATCTTTTGAAAAGCCTAAATCATAATTAATCAAATACACCCCCCCCCAAAAAAAATATTGCTGACTAGAAAAATATTTGACTTAATTTTCCTGTTTTTTTTAAATTTCCAAAGTAAGATTCCCAGATGGAAAGCACATCGGAATTATTCGGAAGATGATATCTTGAAGGATTTATCTGTTAAATGTGTAACAAAAACAAAAAAAAGAAGAAAAAAAAAACAATGAAAAACAGCAATGTGTACATAAGATAATCATTGAAATGGTTAGAGCCATATGGAAAAAAAATTACTGATATTTGGAATGAAAAAGGACTTGAAAATTTGTCCTTTAATAAGTATCAAAAATTTCTTTAAAACCAAACATGCAGATTTTTAAATTTCTTAAATATTGATTTTCCAGTGAGATTACTTCCATATTGATCATACTTACAATACAGTTATGGACAGAGAAGAACCCATCTATTTCATTCGTTCACAATGAAATTTTTAAAAACTTGTGCTCTTTCATAGAGCTGCAAAAATTGTTTAATTCTGAGAAGAATTTCAACTTTTTTTTAACCTAAACTAAAAGAGAAATTAAATTTATATAATTTGCACTGAAAGTTTGGATTTTAAAACCATAAAATGCCCAGAAAATAATACCCTACTCCTGAGAATGTTTAGACATTTTCATCTTAACACAAGAATCATCACAAAGTCAAAGCAATTAACACATGGGGAGTTGATTCTGAAATGACATAAAAAGGTCAACATCTCAAAAATATACACATTTAATTGAAACAAAACCATACTAGTGTTTATTATCTATTTACAAATTGCCAATAATCTTTTCCGTTGGCCTCGATTGCAAAGTTTTCACACTTTGCAATGACGGTTATGCATTCGAGGAAGTCATTCCTATTCACCATCATATCAATTTTCCTTTCTAGTTTATCTGCTATTTAAGGGTTGAAACAATTCACTAACACCTCTTGATTCCATAAGAAAGAAATTTACTTTTCTAGCTTTGAATTTTTCCCAATGCTTGTAAATAAGATACATCAATAGACTGCTTGCACCAGCAATAAAAAGCCGAGTAAACTTCTTAGTAACTTCTAAGATTTCCTTAACATTATTCAAAAAAATAGCACTGGGTACTTTGCATCAAACTAATAATAGTAAAAAAAAATGTGAGAGAATAATGGAGTTATGAACATTTAACGTTAGTGATGTGTTCTGATCACATCCAATAATTATTCAAATACTTAAAGATGTTTGATGAAATATCTTTTTCATAAGCCAAAATAAGAGGGCCAACACTTGGTAAATCCCACATTTGTGATTTGGTCAAAGATACAAACAAAAAGGATTGAATTATCTATTAAATTGTTTTGTATATCTTCAAATATTTGTCTTTCAATATTTTTTCTTTATCAAGTTTAAGATAATTATGACTAGTTCAAATGTATAGTACATTGTATACATTCTAAATAAAATCATTGAAAGTTTCAATTCATCAACCAAGTTTCTCAATTTATGCATCACGAGAAATTCTATTTTTTTTATTTATTCAAGCATATGCTTGCGATTAACTGCCAGCCAAATCAGGCTCCTCAGAATACTAATAAAACATGTGAATGAGAGTAGTCGAGGCAAGAGGCTACAATGACAGTTTATGATATGAAGCATAGTACGTCAAAAAAGATGGGATTATTTATAAATGGATAAATTATACAATTCTATTATATATGTATTTATTGTAAATTTAAAAAATGCACATCTCAAACGAAGATTATTTTTTAGGCAATTTTCTTCTGCTCATATTTTCTTCCTCTCTTTCTGTTTGACAGAAACCTATAGACAGACAGAAGAGTGACATAGGTATTATGAGATACTTATTTTGTATTGGATAATTACCATCTTCAGAAAATATTTCTTATTTTTTAAAGTGTCCTCTCCATCTACTAAATAACATCTCAGAGACCAAACAAACATTGAATTCAGATCAGGTAGTTATCCATTTTTTATTGGTAAATATCATTTTTAGGATATGTTCATCTGAGTTAATGCCTGTGCCATGTTTTTCTTATATTACTTTTATATTCATAACTTTGTGAGAATTTCATGGGTAACTATCAAAAAATATCAATTTTCACTTGCTATTCACCATTTCCTCTATTTGGTTATCATAATCTCTATTATTGTTATTATACATATTCTTTGTTCAGATTCTTATTACTGTCACACAAATTTTACACGGTACTAAAAGATGCCCAAAAATCAAATGAAACTAACCCATTTCAGTTATGCAGCCATATGGAAAGAGCATGGACTTACAAGGACTTTGCATCATGAAATTTTCAAGAGGATTTGATCTGTATATTGCGAATATTGTTTACATTTATGTACATTTAATAGTGATTTTATGAATTTACATTCATTTTTAAAGTTGACGTGTAAGTATTGTATATAATTGGAGATGCCCAAAGAGACATAATAAGTTAAGAAAATGATATCTCAAATGAGCTAACTGAAAGGGTTTAATTTTATCCTCAGAGACCTGAAAGGCAGAGAATTGCAGATGTTCATGGTGTTTAGCATTTGCTCTTGCAGATTACCAGCAAGAAAAGAAAGTTGCTTTTTGTGTTGCATGACAAATTAGGCAATGATTTTGTCTCCATCTCTCAAACGATCCATGGAGACCCAATCATTTTTTTGTAGCAACTGTGGACGTTACAGAGACAGTGTTCAAGCCCAATGCCCAAGATGGATAGCCTTACTGAGCTAAAGGTTTCCAATTGCTCCACTATTTACCCATACTTGAGGGGGAGAAGTGGATTTATGCCTTTCCTAAGGATATCATTGTGTAATGAATAAACTGTTTTAGCCAATTACATTCTATGTGCCATCTCAAAGAAAAAAAAAATAAATGAATTTTAAAAGAAAAATAATGATTATATATATATATATATATATATATATATATATATATATATATATATATATAAAAACAAAGAATGAGACAGACTCAGGAGTAAAAATATATGGAGACTTAGTTCATGTTTCAGAAGGGGTTTACATCTTCAGTAATGAGTATGTATGAACCTTTCAGTGGTTTCCAAAATAAGTTTAGCACCAGATGTATTGCTTTGGAAGCAAAAATGAAAATCAAGGATTATTTCTTGGTCATCATGATGAGTGGGACTTGGTTCTGTCTGTGTTGGTCTGTTCAAGAATATCATAGCAGCAGTAGCAGGTCTTAGAGGGGCCATAGGTTGTGATACAATGGGGTTGGGTGGTAGTTCAGTATTAGACTGTGTGGGTTTCTGGTAGGTTGGGGATAGGCCAGATGGCGGGGGTAATGAAGTCAAGGAATGATCAATGTTGATGTTATGGAGAGTCTGATATCTCTGATTTGTACAAATGAAATACCAAACAAAGGTTTTTATAGGTAGGGGTCTGTGTGACTGTGTCAAGTTCCCAATATTGGATATACTTGAAGGCAGGTAGGTTGTGGATGTGGGGTTGTTATTAGTGGGAGGATTATGATGCTAGATATCAGTGTGGTGAGGGTTGTCAAGTTTAGTGTTAAGTCTTTAAGGGGAGAGAGTTCCAAGTTTGTTAATCCACATATCTTCATGCTGTTCTCGAATTTTGATAGAATCTGTAGTGTATTTTTTTTTCCTACTTTTTCAATCATTGTAAATCTAGCATCTGAGGCAAAATTATGTCCAGGGGTGTGGAAGTGTAGTTCAACAGAGAGTAGGTTTGGATGATGTGATGTTGTGCCTGTAATTATCAAGTCTAATGTTGAATTATCATTCAGACTTGCTTATGTATTGTAATTTGCATTTATTACATTATAGGAGGTATATAATATTTTTGCTATGATAGTCGCATATATGGTACATGTACAAAGTCTTGTTAGTGGTAGAGCTTTATGCATACATACATATATATATCACATACATACATAATGAGGTTTCCTTTGATTAAAGCAGTCAATTAATCTTCAGATGTTACCATTTATTTCAAAACCATGTTAATTAAATACAACAACCAGCATCAATAGTTTTTATCATAACTACAATATTCATACTAATTTCTTCCTCCAATATCTTCGAATAGGTTTTAATGACAAATAGCAGCATGAAACCATACGCAGTCCACCAAACAATCTTGCCCAGACAGACAGGGTGGGACTATGCTAATACAAAATTTTGTAGTCAGTCTGAGTTTCCAAAAACTTTCCAATCAATGCTTCCAAAAACAACTCAAGTTTATGAAAGCACTGATTGATTTGGAGGAAATAATCTCTTTACTGAGAGTATTCCATCCTTTAGTCACTCAAGTGAATGATTTACTGATGAAGTTTTAGATCTAGAAAATATATCACAAATAAATTTCAAAAAAAAAAAGACAAAGTTATTTCATGCATTAGTTTGATTTGCATCATTGGAAATTATATTTTTAAAATAGAGTCTCTACAGAGTATTAGGCATTTCATAAGCTCTCTTTGGTCTACTATGGATTTAATACTAACAAGTACCAAGATAAGCATATACTGGATAGAGCAATAAACTTCCCCTTTCTCCTCAGTTTGTATGATTTGATAATGAATCAAAAAATCCAGATATTTGGGCTGCAGTCAGACTTTTTCACTGTCAATCATTTCTTCTAAATATAAGAGCAAATCTGAAATGGCTTTATTCCACTTTGTACAGAAATTAGAGAGAGTTTTATTTTTGTAAAAAAGCATTTTACACGGCAGTTTTTAGGCTATGTCATCAACATATCATAATGAGGCACCAACAAATATTGTTTAATTTTATTAATTTCCTCAAGTTTGAAACACAGAACTATGAATTATCTGACAGAAGTAGGTATTAAGTAAGAAAAGTTAAGAGACAAATTCAGCATTTTGGATAACTAATACCAACAAGATAAGGAATGGGGTCAGCATATTTCAAGAGATTTCCTTCTACATAACTGAATGTATGATAAAGAATCTGAATATTATATATGCATAAGATAAATATATATATATATATGTATATATACACAAATATTCTTTCTGTCTGCCTGTAGGTGCACCAGGTATTTGAGAACACAACTAGCAGGCTATAAATGGAAATTAACCTAACAAAGTGTTAGATGGCATGTGCCATTTTAACTTTCATTTCTCTTTCAGACGCATCGGCATCATCAGCAGATTGGAAGCTGCCATGTTGATCATCCATTTAGGAAGATCATTTCTGACTAGACAGAGCAGACATGGTACCCTTGGTTATTGCTCCATGTAGTCTGGGGTAGAGGGATCGGGGTTTACCATGTGACCAAGTCAAGCGCTTTTGCCAAACAGTTTTTATTTTTGGGGGGGAGTTCTGGCCACACATGTTGGTATATGAGGTTCCCCATGTTGAACCAACCTAGTGTCACGTTCTGTTCCTGTGAGGGTTTGGGTTGATAAGAGCTTCCAATCCATGACTCTCGCTGCCAACCACAGCAACTCAGAATATGACCTGGTCCTTCATTTTAGGTCAGGAACAAGCTGGATATCACTGGTAGGGACTTATCATCTGTAGCCAATAGAAAGACATTATCAGCATTATGATGTCATCAGGACGTCAGAGTTCATCAAGAAGGTCCAGGTCATCATCAATGATGATCCCAGCAAGTTGATTAGGGTCATTGCCAAATAGCTCAATATGGCAGAGTCTGCTATCAGATGAATGGCACACAAAAACATCAGGTACAAGTCCTACTTGATGAGTAAGGGCAGTTCAAGAATTTTTGTGGTCAAGTGACCTTACATGTAGCCCTTCTAGCTCTCCTGATTCAAATGCCCTAGACTACTGTGTCTTGGGGAAAGGCGGAGCAGGCTTAAAAAGGAACCAACCAACCCCAAAATACTATGGACTCATTGAAGGCTATCATCATGGACGTGATGGCTAATATGAACGAGAACCACTTGATACAGTTGCTTTAGAGGCCGCATAAAAGCCATCCTAGATGCTGAGGGCGATTTTATTGAATAACCTATTCCTTTACATCTAGTTGAACATGTGTACAAATTTTTATGAATGTATTTATTTTTTTTTTTTCCAATTGAATATTTGTTTTTCTTTATATGATAATTTGTTTTCAATTACCTGGTGCATACATACAAAGATCTCTGCTGTGTATTCAAGAACTTAAAAAAACATAAAATTTTGTAAACAAAATACAGGGTGGGCCACAAATAACAGGAAACTCATTAACAATTTGAATTACTTTGACTTCATGATTACTTTTGGCCCACCCTATATTACCACACATATGCACTAGATACAAATACCAAGAGACATATACACACTGATATTACCAAGTCAATCAAAAATAGGATAGGGCACTTAACCATACATCCATATCACACACACACACACACACAATAGCAATGAGGCACATATTTTTAAACAAGCATCCTTTTTCAACAATCTGAACATTTCACAAGTATTTTATGCAAATTAAAATTTGGACTTGCTATAAGCAAATTTCATTTTCCCAAGATATCAAATATCAGATATGTTATCTTCTCTTGTTACCAGGCTGTATTGAAAACAAATCAAATCTATTGTAGAAGTGGTTTTCAGGATATTTTCCTCATTTTCCCCCAAACAAAATAGTCAAGATATGTTCAATAGGATTCATGTTAAAAGGCTGACTTAGCCACGTTGATTAATGCTTGTTTGTACCCAACATTATCAAATCTTCAGCTGCATGCTAAGAAAGTTTACTTTTCTTGAAAGATGTACTGTTTTTATCCAAATAACCAATACAGAAATTAGGAAAGGTCTTTCCAGTAGAATGGAATCATTATTTTTCCTAATTGATATTCCCCACACATTCCTGAAGCTTGGAACAACTAGTACTCAAAATTGCTTCTGGCTCCATATCATCCACAGTGTCAATCAATTGAGTAAGATTATGTGCCAAAAGGATCTGTCCACCATCTCAATTGCCCACTACTATCTCTCCTTAATGTTAACTGGTTTAACAATGGATTTCTTTTGGCTGCTTTGCCATAACTCATTTGTTGAAGGTTTTTCTGTTATTATTGGGCTGATTTGTATACAATGTCCCATTTGCCTTTCATTGGAGATGGGGTTTTTTTTTGTTGTTCTTTCAACTTCCTATCTCACTGTACAAACTAAAAGGAGATGCAATATTCTCTCCATAGTGAATTATGCAATCATTCTATTCATACTTCAAATAGAAAATTCAAAATTTGGATGTATATTTGACCCTGGTTTATTTCACCTTCAAACCAACAAAATGCCCTCCATCTTCGGAAATCTGACAATTTACATTCTCCTGGGACATGAAGTAATTTGTAGTGATTGCGCAGTCATTTCTCTTGAATTTTTATGGTAAATTGAGTAATTATCAACAAATATATCTTGGATATTAAATGTCAAATCTAAGTAAAGTAATTGTCTACTTGAGTCAGCTTTCTCTCATAAACCACGTACACACAGCATGTAAAAGGAAACAATTTTGAAATTGCTCAAGTTCCACACACAATTTATCAACAAATTCTCGAAATAATGGAATGGGTTGACCTCTTATATTTTAGGGCAGATATAATATAGCAACAGCCGACAGACAAGAACTAAATAAAACAATACACAATCACACCCCAACAAAATACAATCAAGTATACACATGTAGAGTATCCAGAAATGGTCAAAATAAATAAATAAATAAATAAATATATATATATATATATATATATATATATATATATATATATATATATCACACCTATCCTGATATAAAAATTACATTCTTTGATAAATAAAATTTTCAATCAATCTCAAAAGGCGACTAGCAAAAAAAAAAAAAAAAAAAAAAAAAAAAAAAAAGAAAACGGCCTGGTTAGTCCATCACATGACTAACATTTTTGCTGCATGCTGTGTAGGCGTAGTCAATCAAAAAATTTGGAAAAAGAGGTGATCAATGGGTAAGTTACTTCTCTAGACTTATTTTAGGCAGTGATTTCAGAGAAAAAAGTCTGGATTTTCAAAAAACAGGTATGGGTGCTGCTGGATACAAACCAAGAGATCAATTTAGCATAAACTTACATTGCAAATTGAACCCTCACTAAAACTTGGAGGGGTAAATAAACCAACCTCCAACATTAACAGCTCTTCTTATTTGGTATTGAGAGCTTTGACTTTGTGACTACGGCTAACTTTTTCTGTAGAATTCAAAAATGTAATTAAATCAACAGTATCTCATGCACTCTTCTACATACCAGGTTATAAGAATGGCCCAAAATTCCAAACGTAAAAAGACAATGCCCACTCCAAGAACTTATCACTCAAGCAGTATGCAAGATAGACCATTAAGTTTTTTTGCTGTCATTTGTAACATTTCTCTTGAATCTATCAATCTCCTAACCTATGTGAAAATTAATTTGTTATTGTTATATAAATAGAATATAGTCATTTTTTTCGAAAAAATCTTTGTTGTTCAACTCATCAGTTTGTGTGTACATCATTTCATGTATAACGACTCAGTTTTTGGTGAAGTAAAATTGTTACAATAGAAAAAAAGTCAACTTTAGAAGAGTTCATTAATACTTATTGATGACACTAGATAAAAACAGGCACATATCAAATTGCATATCTTTTCAAGGTATCCACATGTATAATGGTCAGCCATGAATGTTAATAACATGACATCGAGTATAGTGTTTAAGATGAACAGTTTTTTCTAGCTTCAAAGCCATAAAGAATTGCCAGGTTAATTCAAATGTTGAGAACCAATACTGTGCAGAGAAAATGGAAGTAACAAATTTTGATCCAATTAAAATCAAGTATAACATTTGAGCTGAGTATGCCCAGAATAAGATCAAATAAAATGAAAATTCTGAAAAATGACACCTAATTTACAGTCTGGAAAAGGGCAATCAGGTACAATATGGTGTTTAAAATATTCAGATTAAAACTCCAGATTTGGGTTGGGTTAACTCAAATAACAAATGATTACATCTGATTAGTTCTTTCAAGTCAAACAACAGCTGCTACTCTTCTCTGCCTAAAATATGTGCGTAAAAGCTCACACACACACACACACACACACATTTAAAGTTTGTGCCTTTAACTGTACTTGCATATTTAGATATGTATATGTACATGCAGTCATAAGTACAAAGCTAACTGGGAATCTGGTTTTTCGAGTTGGATAAATGAAGACTTGGTAAACTAACTAATATATTATTAATGGGAAAGTGCATTCCCGTAGGATAAAAATGTACCTGGATTTAACCCAGATGTTGAGGTGGGGGAAGTCCATCAAATATTCCAAAAATAGAAAATAAAATTCTTCAATAAGTTGAAAAAATAAATAAATAAAAATCAGCAGTAGAGAGAAAAAGCAAAATGCCTAATGCATATTGGTTCCATGAAAAATGCTCACATGATGAAAGCTTTCAGGAAAACAGGAGAAAATGGCACAAGTAAAATGAATAGTTTATCAAGGACATTAGTCCAACGATGCATCAACATTCCACCTGCCATTATAACAATGCAACAAGTCTTACTTAGATCACTCATCTGTGACAGGCTGGTGGTCATGCAAAAGGAAAAAAAGAAAAGAAAAAAAAAACAAAAAAAAAAAAACCAACTTCCTAAAGAAAGAATGATCAGATAGATCTGTTCTTCAAATTTAATGACACCACGGAATTTTTTTAATTCTTTGAATGATGTTATTTCAGGTGACCATAAAGTCAGGGCCCAGTTCCACATTGTAATTTTTTTATTAGATTCTGACGTAATGGGCAACTACCAAATTTTGTTGCATTCTCTAAGTTAAAACACAATGAAGATGCAAAATAGATTTCGAGCATATTTGAGACAGACAGGCCAACTTACAGAATCTCTTACAGAGACTGGGAACGAACATCAACCGAAAGACACGTAATAACATTACAGACATAATTGAATTATCATTATGTAAAATTATATCCTCAAGTATAAACCCTAATAAATCCTGGTCTTAAAAATTTTTGTTTTGAGAACGACCATAATGCAAAATTGAAATCATGAAAATGCCTGACAGTTCAATTTTAATTTCATTAGAAAGGAGCTAGATCTAGCCCCAAAATAGCTAAATTGGCATTAGTGTGGCTATATCAACGTAAATAGTATTGCTCAATCTTATATCATGTTAGAAAATATATTGACAGATTTGATTCAATTAGGTCTGAACAATGTTAATATATTATTTTCAGTGGATATTCATTTTTGATAAGCTATCTATTTTCCATGCGTACAAATAAATTACAGTCTATTTATCAATGTCAAACAAACTCAGAAAAAATAAAAAGAAATATTTTTGTTCAATTTTTTCTTTCTTTGTAAGTCATCACGGCTTTTATTTATAAGAGAATGCTTGTTAAATACAAAATAAATTTTATAAAACATCTTCAACAAATATCTTAACACATGCAGTTGAACATGAAAATTTAGCATCTTCTAGCATCAGGGCATCCTCATTTTCACTTAGATATCTTTATAGTTCAATTGAATTGAAAGTTAAAATGTAGCATCTTGCAGTGTAGGCTTTTCTCCATGTGGGCAATTTTCATGCAAGCATCTTTCTGGCCACCAAGCATGTTCCAGAGGAAGCAATTCGTTGTGGTCACTTAGAACAGCTCTGGTCTTTCAGATAACAGACCGATAACATAAAGCGATATAGATATATATATATATATATATATATATATATATATATATATATATATATATATGACATCTATTGTGATCACTTTGAATAAAGTGTTTGGGACCAACTGATTTTGATAACAATAACTATTTGATAACCTCAATGATTATAGAAAGCAACTATACCTGTATGCTAAAGTGACTGGGATACTTCCTCAATTCAAAAAGTGTATACATTTGAGGCTCTTACAAATGAATTCTCATTTCATGGAACTTTCAATAAATCTTCCAATAAATTGCAGTTATTTTTTCAATTTCCTCCAAGCTCATTCATTGAAAGCAAACTTCGACTAATTTTTATTAGATTGTACTGACTTCTATCATCTTCAACTAAAAGTTTAATTTTTAATTTTAGGACTACTTTTTACAGTCACCTTAATTCATTAGTTGCTTTTTATCCTAACTTTTACTCACACCAATCACCCTTCAGCAGAGAGCAAGCAGCAGCAATCAGAGAATAAAGAATAAGCCTTCAAGATGAAGGCAAAAGTAAAATTAGAAATAATGATTCATAATATTTCATTGAATAAAAATAAACTTTAAAAATGTAATGAGAGTTTTCTTTTGGCCATAAAAACTTAATATGCTATTATGCATTCAACAATTGCAAAATTAAGGCAAGGGTAATATATTTAAAATCATTTTTTGGTCTTAGTGATAAATCTTTAGAAAACAAGACTTAAAACTATAAATAGATTATCATCATTTATAAAAGCCAACATTCTTAATGTATATATTAGACATCTTGAAACTGTCACACTATGTAAAAATATCTTTTCTCACCTTTTTATGAATCTGGTAGCATCAAGCACCAGTTTTGTATTGAAGTAATTTTATTTATTAAAAACATGAACAGTGATGGAGTCAATAATTTTATTGACAAATCAGTTTTATAAATCTTATTAAATATAGTCTTTCCCATACTGCGGATTCTGGAGAGCTTACAACATTAGCGTAAAAAATCAATAAAAATATGAGTTGAAGTTAGGGACCCATTCTAGGGATGAGAATGATTACATTGTTGGAAAAAAAATTTGCTATCATTAATGCAACGTTTGAGTTTAATTAGTTTGACTAACTTATAATGATTCACCAAATATCCATCCATCTGTGACAGCCTACTGTAAAAACTACTATATATAATCCCATGAAATTTTCTACAAGCCCTAGATAGATTTTGAAAATCACCCCCCACCCACACACACAAAAAAGTTTTCAGGGGGCATTAACTGATTCTCAGTAGAAAAATCTATATTGAAATAGACACAATTGTTATGCCTTAAGCACAAAAATTCGACTGACTGATGGCTTTTCCAGCCCGAGTCAAAGAGAAAGGAGATGCTTTGATGCTTCTCAAGAGAGAGAAAGACTGAGAGGGAGACAGTTGAGATTTTTTCTCTCGAAACAGAAAATTTCAATGCAGCCAACATTCTCTAACTGTCCCCCTCTCTAAGAACTCTGGCTTTAACTCTCCCCCTCACTATAAAAGTGTAAGGGCTTAATTATTCTTTTGTTTTTTAACAGCAACTTCTGCTTTGAATAAGACATCTTTGAGAAAAAATTTATTTACATTGAAAGTGTAGTGCCCACCTTTCCAGCTACAGTAAATTATTCATATACGGAGTTATCTACCCTTTGGGAAGGATCTACTTCTAACCCCTACATCTCTAAAAATGGCGCACAAATAAAAATTAACAATTTGATTTATTAAAAACTATAACAGTTCAATTTAGCTAAACTAAATATCCACCGTAATGGGTGGAATGAATTGATGTCCAAAAAATAGATTGATAAAATGAAAAGATCAATGAATGGAAAATCAATTTTTTGTTGTTTTTTTTTTTCTTTTTGAATGCTAAGAGATTTACGGGGGGGGGGGGTAATATATCAATATAAATTATATCAATTTTCTCTGATTCTTATAGGAGACATATTCTTTAGTCCAATTTACAATGTTGATTTATGTACTCACTTCTGAAGAGAACCAAGTCTGAGTTTAGTTGCGATAAAAAGCAACAACAACTAAGATGAAATTAAATAAGAAAAAAAAAGAATTGAATTGCTGAATTTAATTCTGTTTCTTTTTTTTTTAAATTAATGTGGATTTCCATAAAGCTATCGTTTTTTTACAAATTCCTTTTTCTTGATATCAATTAGGGCAGGTATTTAGTCTAGTAACTATAATATACTTTATTCAAGTGAAACCATTAGCGAAATATATATATATATATATATATATATATATATATTCTGAAAATTTAGCATCTCTGAAGTATTTCATGAAGCATGAACTCAGTATGCAAGTTACTACACCAGTACTGACCATAGATTAAAAAGAAAGAAAAACAACTAACAAGAGCAAGAGTGGCAATCTTGTTGAAATCAGAGTTTGTAAATAGCCAACATAGAAGCACAATAACCCTTTCATGCACCTGGTTGTTGTGCAACAACAATTTATATAGATTTTTTGAAACAACTGAAAATAATTAGTGCATGAAAGGATTAACACCATCACCAACATATTTTCACTGACATCAGTAACCCATTGATATGGATTGAGAAGAAAAAGATGAAGGAAAAAAAAAAGGGAAAAAAAAGGGAAAAAAATTTTTTTTAAATCACTGTTTATTATTTAAGAAGATAAACTTATCAATACCAATATAGTGAACAACTTATACTAAGTTCATACCATCAATACTGAGGATCGAACCCATTGAAAACAGCCAGTAAGATTAGCTTGCTGATCATTACTACACAACATGCCCCCAGGTCTGTTATTTTTTCATATGGATTTACTGGATGCCCCAAGACAAGAAAGAACAGGGGGTGGGGAAAAAAAAAAAAAATCACTGATATATTTAGATTCCCATTAGATGTTTGAGAAAGAAAAATGAGTTCATTTCACTGGGAAAGTCCCTATTATCAAACAGTGGGTTGGAGGTATTTTTATCAGCAAAATTGTTACCTTCCAGTGAGCAAGTCTTATTATGGACATAGAATCACACTATTCATAATAGACGTACTTTCTTTTCAAAATAAAAATTATGAAGAGTAATATCAACCAAGCACTTTTTCAACTAATGAATATTGCATGGATACAATTGAGGCAATTCCTATCCCTATGCAACATTCATATTTACAAAATCAGTTCCATGATTCTTTTTGTGTGTATCTTGAAAAATTTGAATTCATGGTCTCCATAAAAAAACTTAAAATATTGAAGAGTCAAATTTTGACCTATTTTTCATGGTTTTCTTTTTGGGTGTTGATTAATATCAGTGGACAGTCTTATTTTAATTATTTAGACAAGCGGAAATTATTTTCATTGTTCAACAAAAAGTTTTTCCAGAAAAATGATATTTTCTCATAATAATCATAAGATGCTATCATGCAAAATATTTTCATGATGACATGATTGTGTTTAGAACTGCTACTAAAAAAATGTCAAGCAATCTTGGTAGTTCCAACACTGTTTCAAGTAAGATTAGAGAGTCTGTGTGTGTGTGCATTATATATGGTGTCCATATGTGTTTGGGTAAATATGAATATCAGTCATAAGGGTCAATGCCAACTTCAGCAAGATGGTAGCTTGGCAACAGTATGTTCAAGTGTTTGTCTTCAAGGACTGGTCATTTGTTGGCAGAGTATAGCAAATGGCTAAAGAAAAAAAAAAGAAGTAGATTGGCTGGAATGAGGAAGTGGAAACAAAAAAAAAAAAAAAAAAAAAAAAAACAACTAACATTTCTGTCAATCCTAAATTTTTCTTAATTGAGTAACAATGGAGAGCAACTAAAACAGACAGCCTTTCATGTGTTTGTGTGTGTATGAAGTGCTCTCTCTCTAATATATATATAGAGAGAGGGAGAGAGAGAGTCTAGAAAGCTTTACAGATTTTAACACTAAAAAACTATGGAAAAATTTTTCAATTCACTTCAGTCACACATACATAAAACTAGCTCTTCCCCCCTCTCTGTACATAACAAATGCTCTCTATATATATATATTAGATGGATAGAGGAAACATTTTTCATAAAGCTTGATTTTCACTTTTGAAAGAGCAACATGTTGAACAAGTTTCTGTACCTAGTCCAAAACATCAGTCTAGATGTTTTCTGAGTCGGCACTTTAAAGCTGATTTCATTCTCCATGCCCCTAGATCCTTCCATAGAGCCTGGGTGATACCAGTTTCTTTGCTTAGTCTCACTGGGTACTTTAATTATAGAGGATCATGGTGCTGAATGTTCACCCACCTCAGTCTCAATAACTCTCGCGTCAGTCAGACTTCCGCTACAGAAAAGGTATGGCTATCAAGGTCTGATACTCTGTGATACTTAATGTAGGATGCTCGGTCTTCTTTTAGTTTGATTTTTTTTTATAACTTGGCAGTGCTGGTTTGAATGGCGTCAGGAGAGTTGGCACTGAATTTACATGCGACAAAATATGCGTATGTACATGTGCATTTTGTTTCCCCCCCCCTCCTATTTGGTGGACATGTCAGATGATAAGATAATGATCTACTCAAACAGCAGATTAAATTGCAGCTGCACTTGTAATGAATAAGGAATTAAAAACATCAGAGCATTTCAAGCTCTTTGCATTAGCAACACACACTTCAAAAATAATTTTTTTGCGACAAATTAAAGCTCTATTAGCCAAGCTAAATAATGTCATCCCAGCAGCTAAACTGACGCAGGAAAAGAATCTTTGAAAGATATACAAAATTATATTTAATTTCACAACACATCAACAAGATAGGCAACACATCAAAGTGTCACAACAGTTCGGAAAGCTCTGCATTACATCATTAATATTAGCCTGAAATTTCTTTCAAATGTTAGGAAAATACTGTGGTCATTTAACACCATTGGCTGTTTACAATGAGGTGAATATAGTTTGTCTATAGTGTATTCCTGCAGTTCTAAAATCTTTTTTAGGATGTTAACCAAAAATCAATGAAACTCATCTACCTAGCATTAAGGACAAAATCTTATTTCAAAAGTTATATACTAGCTCAGTTATCCAGAGATTATATGAAATTATCAAATTTTATACTTGGTTTATAATTGGAAAAAGGTTGCTTATTCAGGTTATTGAATTTTAGATTCAAATTAAATCAGAGCCATAAGCGCTTCCTGAATTGCAAGGTATGATGTGAAGCCAAGAACGTTGGTAAACCCTATTTCATAAGAAGAACACTGCCTATCACTCACTTTATTTCCTGTCAGATAAGTGGGTAAACAGGGAGGTAGGTGGATGCATGATCATTAACCACCCTCTGAGCCTAGACTTTCAGTCAGCTCAATTACCAGTGAAAAGATTGGACACCCATTACTTCCTCAACCATTGATGCCATTTGCTCATACTAAAGAAACAGGAAGTTGACAAAAAATTAAATAGTATGAGGTGAGGTAAGCAAATCAAGTCAAAGTCAGCTGTCACCAAGATGTGTGGGCAGATGATGAGGTAGCAAGCCTCAAATGTTCAAACTCCAAAGCAATTTGTCAAAAGATTGATTTTGTTTATTCCTGTAGACTTCTTGTGGAGTTAGAATAGAGAGCCACAACTACTCTGCTGCAGTTTCAGTACCAAGAAGGTTTTGCAGGGTAGAATTGCTAGCCCACACACCCAAACCTGCTCCTTTACCCCTGGTTTGGGACAAGATATGACAACTGCCAAGCTGTAGGTTTGTTTTTTTGTGTGTCGAAGTAACCTTCTATAAGATGGACTGCCTTACAGGGTTTAAGAGCTCCAACTGCCCTGCTATTTACTCATAGATTCGTGTCTTTTCCAAGGGCATTAGTGCAATTAGTTTATAGCTATAACTGAAACTTGAACTCGGTCTGCAGGTTCTGTTTTCCATTACACCACTTCGCACCTTCCAAATAATTGATAGTAGGTCATTATTTTCTTTTGGAAGATTCAACTTTCAATAGGTAGTAAGAAGGGAAAATATTTGTAGGAAGCTGCATCAAAATCCATGGTCATTTGCATACATTTAAAGAACTAAAAAGATTCTGCTATCGGGTCATGAAATATCTCAAGTAAACCCTATAATTAACAGCCAACATAGTAGCTAAATCATCATCAATGCATCAAGAATTCAATAAATTAATTGAATATTTATGGCTGTTTCAGTTTCACTCACAACAGAGTTTCATTCTTGCCTACAGATATGAGTGGGTGCATTGATTTCAAAATGTAATTTTTTTCAATCTTATAAATTTCAGATATGTCTGCATATGTAATTATAATAAATTTGATAATTTTCACAACCATGATTTATATGATCATTAATTTGTAATTTTCGAAATAATTAGATAATCATAGTTTGATAAAAATTAAAAAAATAAAAAGGAGAAAGACATATTCATAATTTGTACATGAAACACACAAAATGCATCATATTGCAAAAATCTTGAAATCTATTGTATGAATATACATTTCATTTGGGATAGCAACACACTATTTCCATGAAAAAGTGATCTGTTTCTGGAATTCAAACACTTCCTTATTGATAACTCAAAATGATATGAAGACCGAGTTACAAGGAATACGAAAAAAGTTAATGCACACAGAATGCAGGTTTTACCATTCAGGTCAAAGGCCGAGAAGTGTAAAGCTTATGAACATATAACTTTATACATATTTAGTGAAATCATTATTCATGTATAAAAAAAACATCAATCCAGTATTAAGACTAACTATATTAAGCTGCATAGAAGATGCATTATTTTCTCATTATTTTCCTTCAAAGATCTGACTCTAGGCCAGGTCATGGGATCGAAGAATCTTCCAAAGTAAGGTCCGCAACAGGAACTAGAAATATAACCTCAATTTTATTTCCCCCGAAACTAACATATTTCATGCTAAATTTACTGTGCATCCTATATGCCAGAATGCCTTATATGCAGCAAAATATGTTAATTATTTAGCAATTCGCAATAAAATTTTAAAATGTCTTATTCATCATATTTTAAATGATCAAGTAATGTTTGTAATTGATTTCAACGATTTTTGTATTTGGTAAAAATTTAGTTGCAAAGATCATTTTTCATGAAACATCTCCATTCTGAAGATAACTAAACTTTAGTCATCTTATATCTTTATGCTTCCATACCAATTCACATAATAGTTATGAGCTATAGAAAAGGATGTTTGAAAAGTTAACCAAACAAAAGCAAACGTACCAGAAGTAGAGAACTTCTGGTACTAAGCAACTATTTCTATTGAATAGGTTCAAGTGGACATTTGCAATCACTTTAGACAACATTGTAAAAAATAGACCACACCCTTAATACAAATGTCCAACGAAACAACTACTTACACTCTCGAAATTTGAGCACACAAATTTCAAGTTTATAAACACTTGTGTTAGAATAACTGGAAAAAGGAAGACAGCAGACATGAGGACAAGATAATTCAGGTCAGAAAGTGAGATCTAATTTGGAAGAGAAGCAGGAAATGCATTATCATCATCATCAGCTGATGCAGTCTTTCAGCATCCATCATTGAACATCAGACCTTCCCCAAGATTCACCAGAACTCTGAATCATGAGTGTCACAGAGATAGTACTTTTGGAATTTGCTTAGTTTGTCACATCTTAGTTTGTTAGCCATAATTTCACATGTGATCTGAGGGGATCCATGTTGTGAGTCATGACGTCCATCGGTTGGATGCCATTCTTGCAACATGTCCATCCCATTGCCATTTGAGTTTTCCAATGGTTTCTATATCTCTGACAGAGCTTTTGAATCCAGTTTCATTTCTACAATTCAAAATATAATCCACACAAGCTTTGAGCTAGAGTACCTGAAATTCTAAGTGCAAGGTGATCAAATGGGCATTTGAAAAAGTGTGGATCATCATTTTCCGTCTATCTAACATTCTTGGATTATTTCTCAAATGAAATACTGAGTAGAAGTCTCAGTTCAGAGACATTGCTGCTTGTAATTTTATACAGGCATCAGAGAAACAATATAACCTCAAGTATAATGCATTAAATAAACTGTACTAAATTAACAATAATGACTGTAATACTATATTATAATATGGTCTTGCTATACAACTTTCATAAAAGGAGGATTAATAAGTCCATAGCCCAACACAGAAACATTGAGTTAATCTCCCTGTTAATGCTTTTTTGTTGAAAAAATAAATATTTATGTAAAATAAATGTTTTCCATCATTGTGTATTATTGATGAACATATATATATATATATATATATATAGTGTATGTGCGTGTGTGTAAACTCACTTCCATTTGATATACCGAATAAATAATTGTAGTAAAATATATTTTTATACATGGCCAAAAAACTATACCCAACAAATTAGAATTCAAATAAACATTTTTCTAGGTAAACTTTAAATTTTGTGATAATAAAAAGGTGTGCAGTGGAGGGGGGGGGCATTAAAAAATCTTGAAGCAAATTTAAAAATATAAACATATTTATTCATCTGACTTCAAATCCCAAACAATCGAATAAAAACAATCACCATCTTATGTAAGCAAAGGACACAAAATTTAGCAATCATAACCCCATGTGACAAGACTTTTACCAAGGGATATTTTGATTCCTAGGACTTTTACAAAAACAAAGCAGCCTCATCACCTGACTCACAGAATTAACTGTTTATGAGAAGCTAACCATACTTATTCACACACACAAACCAAAAATATTAGATAATCTGAAGGTTTCCACTTGGAAAAGCTCGAAGTATAATAGGTTAATGAAGTATCTTTCCAAGCAGAACGCTCAGAGATTTCAAGGATAAAACCTCAGGACTATAAGCCATAAGGTCAGAGGAGCCAAACAAGTTCTAGAAAAGAAACTTACAAGTCTTACATACAATAAATATTCTATGAACACTCCAATACTTGCCAAGTTTATGAATGTATTAATCAGCAAACCATTTAAATATTGATCAAAGACTTCTATACCCAAAAGATTTGGAGTTCATCTCTTTCAGAGAATATTTGTACGTGTGAAACTGTCAGCAGCCAAATTCAAAACTAGCTTTTGGGATTCATTGCCCGATATCCAGTCTATTTTTCCCATAGGTACTTGTGTAAAACAAACATGTTGGAGACAAGGAAACAATGACCAAAATCGAAAATACAGAGCTGAAGAAAAACCATTACATCTTAGTAGGAAAACAATTCTCCACAAAATCCTCAAAAGACACCAAAATCAAGAGAAAAATCACTAGGTTGGCAAATTCAACTCTCAAGAAAAAGAAAATCCCATCAGTCCAAAAGGGTCTACAACCAATGCATCCTCCTGATAGTCACCTCTGGGGCAGAAACAAAGAAGCTGACCATGAGATTGGCCCTCAAACTGACAACAATCCAATGGGCACAGGAGAGGAAAATGTTCTATCTCACATGGGAAGTTCACAAGAGAGCACAGTATATAGATGGAAAAACCATTGGAAGACTCAAATGGTAATGGGCTGGTCATGTGGCAGACAGCTGCAGGACATCACGGCACATATTATCCAGAAATCATATGTGAAATTGTGGCCGACAGAAGATATGACATGACTAGCTACAAAAGTTCTGAAAATATTTGCAATGTCTGCCAAAGAGGTCTGGCAAATCTAGGGAAGGTCCGTGTCCAACAAAGAATGTTTAAAAGCCAACTCCTTCCCCCACCGTCCACAAGCACCTGATTATGGAGTACGCAATGTATATACACATTTGTCTAAAATATGATTCCCTAATTTTAGACACCTTGTGGTAGGCACTGAAATCAATGCAACAACAAATTCACGTAGTCTAAGTACAGACTTGTACATAAGTAGAAGACAAAGTTACATTTAAATGTTGGTAGTAATGGTTATTTTTACCTTCAAATGGATGTTTATACCAGAGGCATCAATCCATACTATGAATAGACATTTATTTATATTCTATACCCCCCCTTTTATTCACTTAGATGTAATTGGCTAAAGTTTCAGTAGCTTTTGTTGTTACACAATTGCTGGCAATTGTAATTACGCCAAAAACAAGCATTATTTGGAGTTTTCAGTTCAGGCAATGAACAAGTGGAGAGATTACGTTGATAGGCAAATGTGCTACTATGTTTATTTTTCCTCAATAAGTAGATAAAAAATTTATTGGCCAGCTTAGTTGGAAGTTAATTATGCTTACGCTGTTTTTCTCATTCAGCGGTCTTGAAACTAGGGTCCATCAAATAATGCTTGGGGTCAGAGCAATGTTTCTGGATCCGATATTGCAGATCATGTAACAGAAACAATAACATCCATCACACAGCAATCAAAAAACAATCATGATACACAGATCTTAACCATATATTAGAATTCAAAATCTAATCCATTGTACTTAAATATGATCAACACAAATTATACTTTATTGTAGTTCATAGATTAAAAACTAAATGCTAAAAATAAAGGTCCACTAGAATATTTCATTTAGAGAAGAGGTCCTCAAGTTTTCAAAGATTCAAAACCACTTCTCTAAGTAAAAGATTCAGAGTTTCAAGCATAGAGAAGAAATCTACAAATATTTAGAAGTAATAGTTCAAGGTTGGAATATTGTAAAACAACATACTTCTCGAATAGTTTTGTGCCTTGAACTAACCTACTAGCATGGTAGAGACATGTGGTCATTCAAACTAATGCTTAGAACATTAGTTTCATTACTTGCAAAATCTATGATAACAAAATGATACATGTCAACACATTCAATGGTTGTTTCCCTTTTCTAATTCAAAACACTATGACCATGGAATGATAAGTAGATACAAAAAGCAAAATTAGTCAAGATCACCAATCAGGTGCCTGTTTTACCAAGCTCTCGTACGTGTGGATGTGAAAACTGACAATGGTAATAAATATTGATAATATGGAAATGGAAAGACTGAGAAAACTAGTTCAGTGCATCTCAAAGAGAAAAAAATAAAAGAAAAAAATTTTTAAAAATTTTTTTTTGAAAACTATGTATTTCATCTACAATAATAGATTTCTTTGGGATAAAAGCGGAAAAGAAAATACTATTTTTAGTTTGATAACGAAAGATTCAACAGAATCATAAACTACAGAACTACTTACAACCCTTTATTATTTCCTTCATTGTACACATGTGCATTCGCTCAGAATGTAAATCAAACCCACCCTCCTAGAAGTTCATAAGCACTATACGGCTTAAACAGAATATCTTAAAACCAGACATTGGATTACTTAAAAGAAAAGAGGGGAAGAACTGTTGAGTTGAGCTTAGTCTTCATAATAATAAAAATATTTTGTGTCCTATTAAATACTTAAAAGAAGAAAAAAAAAAGTCTTTTGACAACATGACATTGCATTTACCTATTAAATGTTGGCAATCAAAATCTGTAGGTTTTGAAAAATTCATTTTCCTGTGTTGCTAATTTTCAGGTAGACAAACTTTTCAAGGAAATTCTTCTAAACCAGATCTCCTCTGGTGCCTAGAATTTCTCCATTTTCTGACAAGTTTCATGAAGTTTTTGTTTTCAATTTTGTTCCCAGGCAGACTACTAAATTCTTATTTTTCTTGTCATCTTCAGTAACTTTTTCAGAAATTTCAAATTTTTCATTCAACAGACATTCTTTACCGATTCTTTAATAATATCCTCATGAGACAAGTTCTCAAAACACTATGATCATGAGTAAATTCCTGATCATTAACCACACATTCAAAGAGATTATCTTCTGTTGGATTTCATCATATTCCTCCAAAACTTTTTCTTCAATTCTAATTTCTAAACCCTTCTTCAAAACTTTTGGGTCCCCTTTTTACAGGATTTTTTTCTTCCATTTTGGACTTTGTTCTTACATCTATGGTTTCAACTATTCTTTCTGGGGTCATTTCTTCAGCCTTTTTATCAGCATCTTCATTGACTGCTTTAACAGTTATTTTTTTGTGCGTTTTCAACCAAATTTATACAAAACATTTTGCCTAACTTCATGTATAAGTTGGATAAGCCATTTTCTGGACTTAATTCCACTGGGTTCATATCAAAAACTGCCTGTTTGGCTTTAACCATGAAATCAAAATATGCAGTGGCAGTCATTTTAAATTCTAAATTTGATGCTACCAGATATATAGCAATTTCTTCACACCACTTATAATTTTCTGGGGAATGGCTGGTAATTCCATTTTCTTCCAATATGGGAATATAAATAGCACTTGTCATTTTGGTATCCACATTCTCGATCTTTTTCAACAATGGTAAAAAAAGTAATCAAGTATGTCTGTCAGGTTTTATTTTCAGGGTTTTCAACCTCATTGCTAATTTGATAAATAACAGACGCTACAGAATTCATAAACAGAAGATTATTTGTAACCCTTTATTTTCTTCATCATAAACCCGTGTGTTCACTCACTTACCCAGAAAAAACAGAATGACACTTGTTCGCACAGAATATTAACATGTCACCTTAGTGGAAGTCCATAAGCACTCTCAGGCTTAAGGGGAATAACTCAATAACAAACGACAGATTACTTAACTATGTTAAACCAAAAGCTAGCGACATTGGATGGAAACCTGGATGTCAGTTGAAAAGATGTCAATCAACTTCCAGCCTCACAGCGGGAGGGGGGGGGGGCATTTGTGGAAGTTATTTTGTATCATAGATAAAATGCATAGGTTCTTTTTTTTTTCTTTCAGAGATGCACTCGACTATTTTTTCTCGCTCTTTTCATTCCCATATTGTCAGTTATTATTTGTATGTATATCATGTTCCACTTTAGTAATGACATGATTGAATCATTAGTATACAAAATTATGAAAAGATTTCAACTGATATTTGTAACTGGATCAAGGCAATTTTTCTTTTCCTCCCAACAGAAAGTTCATGTAATCATATTTTCTAATAAAATTTTAAAATGGATACACAAGTAATTTGTTGGCTTTTGTTTTTTTTTTCAAGAATAAATGACCAGCGCCAAGTTGAATAACTGAAACCGTGGAAGCAAGCAAGTAGATTAAATCTGATCTAATTGATTATAAAATACATCATCTTGATCACTGAAAAATGTAAAGCTGACAGATACATAACAAAAGAATGGAATATTCAACTTTAAAAAAGTAATTCTTTGAATAATTGTTCACTAACCACCTGACCAACATCTTTTGGCAGAATGCAGCGTTGGGGGTGATCAATTAAAAAATTGGGGAAAGAAGTGATCAATAAATGAGCTACATCTGCCTTTTGTTGAATTCAAAGGACCAGTTTTAACTCCAAATTCTAGCTCAATGATAAGAGTAATGCTAGATTGAAGCAGCTACCCTATCAGTTGCAGGTTAGATTCCTGCTGCAGACCCATTTTCTTTGATTATTGTATTTACATTGTCTTGGCCAAATGAAACATTAACGGTATAACAAGAGATCATTTCAAATAGAGTTTCAATAAAATATAAGGCAATTCATCATATATATATATATATATATATATATATGAATGAGGCACTTTCCAGCACTAACAAAGCTAGAGTGAATAATTCGGTTACAGGAAATTGTCATGAAAACATGGGGGGGGGGGTAATATAGTCTTGGAGTATTGGAACAATCGCAATATTTTATTTTTCATACATGATTTATGAGTAGAAACTGATTTGAACTAAGAAAATCTGCCATGGCCATATTTTGGAGTACTTACTTAGCACTAAGCTCAAGACAAACATTGCATAAAATACAAACGAAAGTAATGAGAAATAAAAAGAGCTACTATGAATAACTAAATTACAAGCCACCCTGCCACTTCAAAAATGAATTTAATAGTGCTCTGATATTAGCATTTCCCACGGAAATGGAGTCATCGTTTTATAAGTGTCAAACAGGTTCAATTCAGCAAGGTGATTATTAGAATCTTGTTCTACAAATACAAGGGAGTGGCTATTAGAAATGGTCGACTAAAATGGTCAACATTGGTTTCTTCGGTATTAAAATGAGTCTCTCTGGCTGGTTAGGCCCTACCAATGAAGCTAGACAGCTGAAAATTCAAGCATTTACTACTTATTATGGATGACTAGGAAAAAAAAAAATTTTTGTTCTTTTCAAATTCCATCCATAATGCATTTTTTGAGGAGGTTCAATTTGCAATGGAAATGTGTGCTAAATTGGTCCTTCAGTTTGTGTTGGCAGTACTCACACTTGTTTCTTGAAAAGTTTGACTTTGGTGATCTCTGCCCAACAGTTGAAAATTGAAAAGGCAGAAATAAAGTCAGAGGTACATAATGATCAGATACTTGGACTGAAAGAGATTTGGTTTGCTTGATTCATTTAACTTCCAGACCTGCTATTGTAGAGACAAAAGCATTAACAGTGGCAAATGCAGTTGCAATATTGATTTCAACAATTGAGAACAGTTGTTAGTTCATCACTAAACACTAGCTAGGCAAAAAAGAACCAAGACATTTTGCGGGCTAAGTAATGGCTTATGATGCTGTCTTCTCTATCAGGTCATCTCTTGCACTATTAACAACTCAACAATTCTGTCACCAAATATAACAGACTACTTAAATAGGAATTTCAATGCTAAGATATTTTTTGAAGAAGGAAAGAATGACATCATAGTAATTCCATTTCTAATTCTGCTTCTATTGTGGAATGCAACATTCGTATGTTCGACGTTTGAATCTTGTTTGAGTTAAATACTTTCATCTCATTTAATAACTGATGAAGGTATAAAGAATACAAAGATTTTCTACAATCTGAAATAAAATTCTCTTGTATAGACATCTACAATTTATTTAAACAAAGTCACTTCCTTGTCTATCTATATAAGATAATCAAGAATTATGCTCAATTTGCCTCTGATTAATTTAAGAATATATTCTTGTCCAACTTAAATTATAGAATAGGTAGGTCATCCCTTATGACTATCCCTAGTAGATGTGCTTGAATGCTACTACAAAAATCCACACGTCATGAAATTCAATTTCACTATTCATGCTGAGAAGTGATCAGTTATCAAAGAACTGGAAGTCAACTGATCTCTAACTGATCTTGAGTTACTCATATAGAGTCACAAAACTCTAAAACCCATTCTTAAAAGACAGTGCTAATTCAACAGGTTCAGTGACACAGTTGAAACAGATTCAGGGATGAACATATCTTGTAGCAGAGACAAATATTCATTATAAGAACCATTTCAAACTGCTCCCATATAAAAACCAAGCCTTCCATAAAGTTCAGGTTCAAGAGGAATTGAAAAGGATGGAATAGGCATTGTTTATCTTTCAACAGGTCACTTGTCTATAAGTAGGTAGGTAGGCTTGGCCCTCAAAAGAGCAGTAAACAAAAAATTATTAAGTGGAGGTAGGACAGAGGTCAGTACAAATGGACATCATTTTTACAGAGATAATGATCAACCGATTTTTGGCAATTGTTCAGTAAACTTTACAAGTTGACACTGACAGACTTGTATGTATATCATATACAGAAACTAGTTGATCCACTTGAAAAATATTTGAATGACCAATAGATGATTTTTTTTTTTTAAGAAAATAAACCATTGAATCTTTTCAAATGGATGAGTCTATTGTTTCAAATGGATATTTATCAGCTAAATTGTTAACTTAGGGGGCAAGAATCCATTGTTATGGACTGAAAAACAAAAATTATAATTCATTATATTAGTAGGTTCTTAATTTAGAACCGAATACCAAACCACTTTTGATATGAAGGAAATTTTCTTTAATGTTGAATAAATCTAACAAAAATGGTATTAGAAAACATAGATAGTAAAGGTGAATTGAGAATAATGTCATTTTGTAAGGCTCCTAAGATTCAGTTTCAACTGTTTCAAAATATTTTTTTCTCATGAAAGCTCAGATATTTCTAGATCTTTTAGGGGTGGGGGGAAACTTTGATATCTTTTTAGATATTTGTTCAGGCCTTTAACTCTTACAAATGATCTGATTATCAAAATTTGCAAAATCTCTAGTGTGGCACTCACTTGTTGTGCCGGTATTTGTTTCTCTCCTACTTTCAAGTAAAATTATGAGAGAAAGACGATTAAGGCAAAAAAAAAAAAAAAGAATAAGACAAACAAAAATCTTTGCAGATTGCTAGCTAGCAGAGTTAAATATCTCTTGAATATCTTAGATTCCAGAAGCACATGGATGCATTAGTTGTTAAGATACAGTAAGATTGTATAGCACCAATAGTCAGATCAGATTATGGATGAAAGCATTTTTCTAAGTTATGCTCGTACCCGGGCTTAAAAACTAAAAACTTTTGTGTCTTAAGAAAGGCAACCATAATCATATCAATTTTGAATTTTCCATTTTAAATCCATACCAAATGTAGTGGTCAGGACTAAAATTTAATTCACTATAAAAACAAGAGAAATAATCAGAATTTCTAAACAATTATTTATATTCCAAGAGCATAAGAATTGTAAGATTTAAAAGAGTATTGTTGATCAATCTAAAAGGTATGCCTAGCCTCAAATAAAAGAAAAAAAAAATCAGGAAATTTCACTTCCAACTGAACTGCATTATTGCAGGATGCACGAATGAAAGAAAAAAAAACCACTGTATCACATTCAGCGAAAAAAGTGTTTGAGACGTGGTCCAGAATTTCAAATCTGTTGCAACAGATGTGGGCAGAGTATCAAAATCAGCCTAAAAATGACAGTGTCACTTAAACTAGTCAATATCCAACAGAGAAAGCAATGGACAATAAAGAGAGAGAAACTGGCAACATTCTCACATTGTCATCTATTTTTTTTTTATTTTACTCAATTATTGAATCATGGACATGTATAGGTCCAAAGATTGAGGAGCCAAGAATTATATTTGATCTGCTGGTAACCCAACATCAAACATGGACAGCAATTTGGAGCAGTGGTTATTCCAAACTTCTGAAGTGCAAAGAAGATATCAATTCAACAATACATATTCATTTTGCAGGGGGAAATTTTATCTAGGGAACACAGCACACCCCAAGAATAGCAGGAGCCAAAAATATCAAGACAATCTGGATAATTTGGGATGAAATAATGAAAATGTATAGAATATCTTCCACAAAAGAGCTGCTCAGCATTTTCAATGCAACCTGGTCAAATATACAATGATACCCAAGGAAGAAAATCTCAAATCTGCTGATAGTAAGTCCAAATTCTTGCACAAAATGTTCTTGAATTGTTTAGATAGAATAAAAAGGCTCATATTTGAAAATTTAGTGATTTATTCACCTTTTGTGTTTAAAAACACTCATCTACAAATAACCATACAATCAGTAGTAAAACCAAGCATTTCAATCAAAGGACAAAAATTGCATCAAACGAGGCTTCTCACAATAAATCAAATGAAAAGACTAAAGTCTCATAAAGAAGCACAAATAAGTCCTACAGAGATATTTAAACCTTGAATACTTTATTGTGCAAGGCTCTACTACTTTTCACATCAATACTACAAGAATAGTTTTTCTGTTCGTTTACAAATGATTATACTATGATTTTGATGCAAAGAAAGTGAGTTGACACTGAGCTCAATGGCTGGCAAAGGCAGCCTTTAAGCTAGTTTTTATAATAAGGACTTGAAATATTTGTTGCTTCCAAAAGGAGGATAGAATTTAAAGATCAGAGGTTATGCTTATTCTTGAATTCCTTGAGTATGCAGCAACAACCAAAAATAGAACTAAGTACGTTTTATGATTAAACTAAGGACATTTGATTTCACCTATGTCAATAACCTAATTTAAGCTTCATGATATAATTAAAAAGAGTCCAATGTTGAAGTTAGTTGATGAACAAATTTGAAGAGAAGATGTCAATTGATTTACATGGTTCATCTAGACACAAGGAGTGATTGTTGAATTTTTCAGCCCTCTAGCTCCATTGGAGCAGCCCATACATGGGATATAGACAGATGGGCAGATAGCCAGCCAGATCAATTTGAAAAATGAAGAGAGTTTTGGTGGCAGTTTTTGATAGCCAATTTCTTATTTCCAGTCATTGTATTTTAGCTATGATATCAAAATGCCTCAGTGACAAACTCTAATAGGGTTTGGTAACAGTTAAAGTAGGGAAGCTAGGAGTCGAGATTTCAGTTCATGTCTATTCTATTAGAACAAAAAGAGAAAAATCTGATTTAGGTATACTCAAACAAATGTTTTTTTTTGTACAACATGGCAGCCTTCCTTTCCTATCTTTTAACGAGACAGAATTAGGTCAAGTCAATAAAAAGCCAGTTCTATTGTAGGGTCAGAAGAAGATCCATTAAACATTTACAAATATAGCTAATTGTAGGTAGATAATTATCCTAGTCACATGGGGGTGGTTATACACTGGATTATAATTATCACAATTTTACCAACAGAAGAGAATACAGTCACAAATTATTGTGGCTGAACATCGCAATGGAATTAGAATCCACATATCACAATCAAAAATGCACACAGGGACCAGATTATACCGATTGGGTTGTCTCAAGTCACACATAAAACTTCATTGATTTTTCCTTCAAAATGCATGTACACGTAAAACACTCATCATCTTAGCAGGATTTGAGCAGAGTTTTCAAATTAAATGAACAAAATGTAGATATTGCAGCTTTTGTAAAAAAACTGACATCAATATTTTGGTACAGCATTCCATCAATACAAGATCTTTATAGCTTGATAAATAAAAGGAGTAATATATACATTTTTTTTTTTCAAGTATACAAGTCATATCAAATCCTACTTTTCATATCTTGCGTTCAAATTTTGTAAAATTTTCATTTTCATGAACAGTAAAGGAAAAATCTGAAAATATTACAATAATTGATTGGCTCAACCAAATATTTTTCCTTTCTGTTAAATTTCCTGTCATTATCATTGTTTTTTATGAGGGTGGAGGTAAATGAAAGTGAATTAATGTTAAAACCTCTAATCTCATAGAGGAATTTAATCAAAAAGTCAATTTCAAGAGTAAAAAAATTCTTATGAAAGATCAATAGGAAACCATCATGTAACCAATATGTTAGGGGTGATCAATAAGAAAAAAAATTTGGGTTACTTTCCTTGCTCTTTGTTGGGAGGTGATCACTAAAAGCATGGATACTGCCAGACACCGAGAGATCAATTTAGCATGAACTCACACAGCAGATTGAACCACCCCCATTAAAAACATTTTTTTTTTTTTTTTTTCCTCCAACAAAAAAAGTAAGAAAAAAAAGAAAGCTTTATAAAGACAAGGAGCAAATATCTGAATTTCAACCTTTTGACTCCATTGGTGCAACCTGTGTGCATGACATATACACAGCAAACCAAACTTGAAAACTGAAGAAATCTATGTTGACAGTTTCTTTTTTTTAATATCCTTTTTAATTTGATAAATCTTCTGGATGTACCGAGCTGTGTCTTGGAAATGTTCTGTGCCTGGGTTCATCAGGGGTTTCAGGTCTAACAATATCAGACGCCTTTGCCCAGGTGACCCAGCTGTAATTGATCAAGTTGGAACTCTCATACCGACAGCAGCAGGCTACAGTTGTCCCCTCCATGCACCTTGTGAATGGGCAGCTTCACACATCAAACCATGTTATATATATTTACCTAATCTGCATACCAGCAGTACAAAAGCCATTAGGTGTAATCTACCGTTTCATTTCATTAAATGGATGAGGCAACACTTGGCTTTTGTTGTTGTTTTCAGACCAATATGGCTGAAGGAATAAACTATGTTGACATTACCGGTGAATGTTTAGTTGGTGCCAGGTACGTTTTATCCTCCACTTTTTCTTGAAATTTGCAATGCTCAAAGTTTTCTGGAGTAGATGATATTTCTCCCCCAAAATAATAATGCAGATTGAAAAAATGAAATAAAGAGATAATGGCTGTAAATAAATACATACAAACAGGAAACCAGACATGTGAGTATTCTTTGCTGCCTGCAAAGGCAACTTTTTTTTCTAATTTGCAATTTTCTAACTACTGGAACATTTAATCCAGAACCACTTGGATGCTCTTTCTGCTGCCTCTGTGATTGATTTCAATGCTTTCTTCTCAGCTGATTCCACTATTCCATGCTTGTTAGCACCTTGCACAGCAATTTCCCACGAACCATCAGCACTCCACCTCAGTTGGCTTGCAATGAGCCCGCCATCCTCTGTATTGGCAGTGTTCCACCAATTGTTGGTATTTCGTTAGTTTTCTTTCATGTGCCAATACAACGAATTCCTCCTAAGGCATGGTGAACTCTCACATTATCACCTGCTTGGTGGTGTTGGAAAAAAATAATCATATCTGGGTGGAGTGGAGTTACTATGATGTTTTAAGAAAACTTTGATCGTTTCCCCAAATCCACTTTCATCTGGCAATCAGGGCCTAAGGATAGCCTGCTTGATCTAATTTTCATAATGTATGATGTCCTCCTTCAGTTCTCCTAGGTTGTTATTTACTGGTCTGAATGATTTTCATGACTGAATCTATGATTGATTTAAAAACTTTATTCTTTCCACCATTGTCATTGGAACTTTGTACAGGAGTAGAGGCCATAGAATTCAGGGCAGCACGGCATGCTGATACATCTAGGCCTTGAAGCAGCCGAACAGTTTCCTGGAGAAGCCAAAGGGGTTTGAGATAAAATTAGCCCACTTCCTGGCCCTCTCTTTTCTTCGCCTCCTATGCCGGCTCTGCTCTGAGCGTTTTGAGTTCTGCTATAAGCTGGCATTTCTCCAGGTTAGCTAATCTATGGTAAGGCTGCTTAGAATGCTTTGGCTCAACGCTTACAAATATCACCCACACATAGCTGATGACAATAGTTGTTGAAATTTCCAGTCTATCTGCATCACTTCTGGATGCTGATTGTAAAATATCACACGTATCTTCAGACTTGCTACTCACCCCAGTTAGCTGGGGGTCCACTTGAATCACTTGAATTGCTGGCAGGCACATAGAGGGACTGAGCCCTGTGGAGTGAATCCTAGTCCTGCTCAATCAGGCATAATCCTGTGTGTTGCCCATCTTTCCTGGTCCAGGCACTTAGTCCTGATAGATTTTTAGGCCATGCAAATTCTAGCATATCTCTCCAAAAATGCATTCCACTGAATGCACCAGAATGCCTCCTCACTGATGTGCCTAATTCTTCTAAAGTAGCTTTTGATAAAGAGTTTCTATGTGTTTGATCACTTGCCTAATACAAACCTGATGAGAGTTTACAAGTGTACATACACTAGCAGTGATACCTAGGAGAAAAAAAAACTTCTAATATAACACAGGAAAGCAAATGGTATCTAATTTTATGAAATCTATAAAACAATAGATGAGGAAAAGATCTGCATTTTCAAACCTTAACAGAAAAAAAAAACAAAAAAAACACACACACACTTTTCCTGTTATTTCTTTTCTTACCAAGGAAAAAAAAATCAGGAGACACATCTGACCCATACCTGGTGCAGATTTTCCAAACTTGGAGTGATTCCATAGCTGAAATGCTGCAAGCATTAGATTTGTTTGTATTTACTGTCTGTATTTATACTTGGTACTGATTTTCTATTGTTGTACATATCCAAAAGTTACCTTATTGAAAGAGAAAACTTGCAATATATTTCTTGATATAAAAAAACGCTATCAGAAAAACTAAATAGTCATGAAATGGTGCAAGAACTCAAAGTGTATTCAATAAGTGGGAAGAATACCATCTATCTGGTAAGGACAGCACTTTTTATCATCCAACCATTTTAGTATGAAATTTTGGGGGCATATGACCAAACATCTGTGTACTAGTAAAATTCACCAAGTACTGTATTTAAGGACATATGACCCACCAGCACCATTTCAGCAAGGGATATATAAAAAAAAATAGAAATGAAAATAAAAATAAATGTATTCACAAGTAAGCACAATCTGATATTGAAATACTATATGTAGCTTAAGTATAGCAGAAAAGGGAACTTGGATAAAACATGCATCTAGGACAGCAAGAAAATAATGATCTTTACAATTATAAAGTTGTTAATTATTAGCAAAAACATAAGCAGCTCCAGATGCAAGTTTTATGATTATAACAAATCTATATTTTGGGTGGGGATAGAATCAATTAGCCAAATCATTATTATTGTCATTTCAGTTGCACAACAGATATTGGCTTAATTAAATAAAAAGACCAATACACATTGGTTTCTTTTCAACAAATCACTCATTTCTCTAGTCATATCTTCAGATATTTTTTCTTTGTCAGGGAGTGCAAGTCCAAGAAAAGGGTGAGTCCATGGAACTGAAACAATCTATACCAACCAAGATTGAATGGAATGTTTGTATGATGCTGTAATCTGATTAGTTGATTGTCACTTCAGGTTGGTCAGTCACTTGCACAAAAACAAGAACCATAAGTTCAACAAGGCATCCACCATCTATGGTAGTAGTATTAGGAGGATGAGAAAGATGGTTCACCTGAAAGTTTGGACCAAGTTTCATATCAACCAAACATGCTACAGCTAAGAAAACTGATGTTTAATATATTAGGGACTGACAGGCCAGCTGACTAAAAGGTGTCTTATAGGAATGTGTGGATGCATGTAAAAAACTCATGTTTGACAGTACAAAGAAAAATGGAGGCATCTAATTCCAATTTGTCCAGTGTTGGTGAGCTTCAGCCTTTTTGCCTTTGTTTTGTAAGGATACATTAGTCCCTTCATTAAAATATTTACATGATACTATAATGACACTACCATTTCACATTCATTCTCCCATACTGAACCACATATTTTGGTTTAGGAAATTAGCACAAGCGTCTTTCAGTTTGCAAATGTTTGATTGAGTAACTTCTATCGGAGACTATCGAATAGATGAAAGAAACAAGTACATTTTTGCCGACATTAATTATTGATTTTTCCAATAAAAAAAGAAGCTTCAAGTTGAACACTGCAAACTTCAACTTTATCAAAGAAGTTTTCTCCTTAACATGTTTTGACAACGGATATATTCTGGCTTGCCATGCCATTTTCAAAGTCCAGTCAACCAATTCTACACAAATTCTGGTACTTGGTCAAACATTTGCAAACTGAAAGCTTGAGCTAATTCCAATTAAAATGTAAAATAGTTTTTAGCAAAGAAGTGAATAAAAACTGATATTCTGTGGTTTTGGTGAAGATTCCATAAATACGATCCTAATTCACTGGATTTTAGCTGCTTTTACAGTTGTACCTGTAGATATTCAGTGTCCAGATAGAAAATGTGATAAAACATTGAATATGACAAATTAATGAGCTGCAACTAAATCTAATGATTATACAAACTTGAGGCACTTCTTTTCTCTCCTATTTCTACAGAAGAAATACATGGATTCCTACCACTAAGTAATAGGTAGGCTTGCTAGTAAATGATTTTAGGACTTGCATCATTCATTTCAACCATCTTGGTGTTTATTCTTGCCTTTCAGATTGATTGGTTATCGATCAGTCAGAAGTGATTGGTCAACACATTCTTATCGATTTCACACCAAACAAATAACCAGCCAGCATGATTGGTAGAAAATCTAATCCATGCTGCTCCTTCCACTTAAGAAAAAATAAATAAATAAAAAAAATACTTGCAAAACTACTTAAGGGGATTGGATACTTGCTGCCAATGTATGTTCTAAGTATTCAAATGAATGGGATTGACATTAAGTGTACTGTGGACATAAAATGTAGATAAAACATTTGAACATCTTTTTTCACTTCAATCTCTGAAATTCAAAGATTACTCTACAAGAATTCAAGATTTGAAAGCAACTACTTGATGGGATCCTTTAAATTAGTGGATCATTTAAATGAAGAGAATATAGAAAGTAGGATTCCTAGCTAAGTTTGTACTTTGTTGTGATAGGTTGTCTTAGTGTAATTCAGTGACATTTTTTTACATCTTAGTTTATCTAGTTGGAATAATTTTTGCTATCATTGACCTTATTTTTTTTTAATTCAGCTTTCCTTCCTTTAGAGCTTTGAGCTTTCCCATGAGAATTGACAAAATATGGTTTTAAAAATTGTTTCCTTCCTTCAAAGAGATTGTTCGTTTTGAATAAAAAGGTACATTAAAATTAGACCTGGAATGTGGGATTTCTTAGAGAGAAAAAAAATTAGGCAGCATACAAGCTCACTAAAAAGTTATTATGCAAGCATTATTCAATACTTATGAAAAGGATCACAGAAGATTGGAGTGTTACCTTGTATGTCAAAATATACAATATAAGCAAAAATTTGAAAAAAAAAAAAAAGCAATTTGGACTTAAACAAGCCTTTCTCACTTCTGCAATAAATGACTAAGCATGTTTTTGTTTGTTTTTTTTTTACAATACCCAACAGAAATGAATAGATCCAATGATATGTGAATACAAAATTTCATGATAAAGAGGAAGCCACTTATTGTGGCCGCTTTGGGTTGTTTTTTCAACTGACTGATAAAGCAGAAGATATAAAAATTAGAAAAATTTACAGTCATTTTCGTGCTCATTTTTATCAACAAATTTACTTTACAAAAAAAATTGATGCCATTTATTTCATTTTTTTCAACTTTTCAATTCATTTTAAAGGTTTAAAGTGTTTGGGACCAACTGATTTTGATAGCAATAACCTTCATCTTGAAATTTTCAAAAAGATTTCTTCATCTTATCCTTCAGAATTTTTTTTATTCATTGGTTCGGTGGTAAATTTCATTGATTCTTGTCTATTCTATTGCTAAATAACTTCAACTCAAACGTAAGTGAAAAATGCTGAATCAAATACTTACCTGTTTTTGTTTCCTTTTTCATGAACTATTTCTATTTGTAAAATTTAAAGTTGACTTTGTTTTTCTACCATAACAACAAGAATCCTCACCTAATAGGAGGAAACTTACAGGAGTAAACTCTTCACTGTTTATCTGCTTCGTCAAATTAAACTAAACCAATATATAAAGCTCAACCCTGCAGCACCCAGGCTTGTTATTACGGTTGTCATATTTTTCAATTTAGTCACCAATTTATTTCTATTTGCTTGTTTTTCTCTAATATTTGCTCATGAAAAGGTTTAGCTGATAATTGAATCTTTCAAATTAACATCAACATAACATTTCTACTGTTTGCTGGGATCATGCCAAGTGTATGAGGCATGCAATATATTATTACCAGAATTTAAAAAAAAAAAAAAAAAGAATGAATAAAAATTTACTTCCGCTTTGCAATATACAAAAATAATTTCGGGCTAATTACGAAGTAATTTTTTTTGACAGGAAATAGTGAAATATAATTTTCTTGGTTTATAACTGTCCATTTTAATTATTCAACACCTAAATTTGAAGGAAGAATAAAAATGCAATGGTTTGCTTCAAAACAGTAATCAAACATAACTGCAGAATAGAGGTTTACCCTTGAAAGTCATGAGGCATGTATAATTCAATACCTACGGCAGGGTTCATAGTGAAAGGTCTTGCCTATATAAACAATGCTAGCAACTCTACTTGGGAAATTTGCTGACTAATATTACACAAACAATTGCAACTGGTTTGTTTTGGGGGTTTTTTTTACAGAACACAAAAATATTGTACCTACAAATAAATGAATAAATTCAAAAGTAGAAGAATATGTACAATTAGAACCTCAATAGAAAAAAAATTCAGTTGGAAGGTATTTTCTAGTTTATAATTTGTTTCACAAAAATTAAATTATAAACTCTAATTATAACTGAATCAAACTATAAAGTAAATATTTATTTGAATCAGCAATAAATTGATCATATGTCATTTGATGACAGCTCATGAAAAAAAATTTTAATTTACATTCCTTACTTGAAAATATACCAAAATAATTTTTTTTTTTTTTAGATGAAGATAATTTGTGGAAAAAAAACAGATTTTCATCATCACTAAAAATTTTTGCTATAAAGAAAAAGGGAAAAAAAAAAAAAGAGCATTTTTAACACATTATGATCTTTCATGACAAATGGCCAAACATAAGAGAAATAATTATCGTTTGCTTTGTTGAATATTTTATTCAAGCAAAATAATCAGTGCTTTGTTCCAAACATCTGTTATTTTTACAATTTCTTCCTTCAATTTATCGCCGTAAAACATAATATATATATATATATATATATATATATATATATATATATATATATATAGTATGTGGCACCAACACAGAGGAATATCCTGTGCAAAAGGACAGCAAGAGAGACAGGATGGATCAAATGAGTTATAACAGGTATTGAGAAGCAGTATCACATACGTCAGGTTCTATTAGTGTTCTATCTAAAAAGTATTCAAAAGAATAGAATGACCCTAATCTTTTCTGCAGTCAATGTTATGACAAAAATTTTGTTTTTTCATCTAATATCAAGTAGAAAATGGACAGCAATATAAAAAAATTTAAAAAAACAAACAACATTTTTTCAAAAAGATTGGCATATGTTTTTAATACTCTTTCTTGAATCTATTTTAAGAATAGTGGGTTGCAAATTATACTGCTTTAATTATCATGTAGCTGTTTTAGAAAAATAAAAAATTAGAATTAATAAATAAATATCAAGATTCTTGCTCAGCAATTTATCAAGCAAAATGTTAATACTACCCGCGTAGTCTTGGCTTACCTATCTCAACATAGTGGTCTTTCTCTCAAACTTATTACCCTTTCCAAATAGATTACAGGAAGTCTCATAACACTACCCTCAAAATGAATTAAAACAAACATTCTTTTTAATGACAGTCCAAATCTGTGAACCTTTCATCACAAAAATTAAGTGGCATATGCAGGTTCCTAGGCAATGCCCAAGAGTGAGGATTAGATGGTTTTGAGTATGCACGTACAAGATTTCCTCTTGTAAATGTTTATCACAGGGTCACCAGCATGCAGTTATCCTATTATGTGTCATTTTGCATTGTTTAAATATCTTTTATATCTTTTTTTTTTTCAGTATTTTTTTCTCTTAAGACTACTAAATCAACCAAGGACAATAAACTTACCTTACTTTGTTATGCAAGTCTGTTTTGCAATATTTTACAGCTAAACAGTAGTTTAGAGGCATTTATAGAGATGGTTTCTCAAATGTATTATCCAGTTTGCATTCAAATCAATTTCAATATACTTGGCCAAGAAACTAAATGGAAATATAACCTTCCAGAAGGTGATGTACTTCAAAGACTTCTGAATCCCAAAGATTAGATTACTGAATACAGTAAAAATCTTTTACACTCAAAACCCCATTTCATTATGCCAAATGAAAAAGAAATTATGTCTTTAAAAGGCAAGCGATGAAAACAATGCAATTTTCATTCTGATTTTATAAAATGTTCATAGCTTGAAGAGCCAATGCTTGGCTAGAAGAAATAAGAAACCAGAAACAATTGCAGGTGAGGAGGAAGGCTGGAAATATAGTGAGGGATGAGCAATGGCTTACAATACATTTTAGCTTGAGATAGGGGATACTAGGTGATGTGGGATCCATATATTTTGCCAGTGCAGTGGTCAAAGGGAAAAGACTTACCAAGGTGTAAATGGTTTAAACCAATTTTTATTACAACATTAGTGCTAAAGTACTTACCAAATAGCTTTGCAACCCATAATAGACTGTCATATTCTAAGCCACAACCAAAATAGCTGCCCTGAGAAGGAAGAGGCAGCTCATGATTAGGCAATAACAAATGTAAAAAGGAAAATTCAAATACTCAAGGTTTATAATGCATAAGAACAAGTTTTAGTGTGATGTTTTTTCTTGTATGGAGTATATACTTTCAGCAAAACTTTGTCAATTTGGATATTTAAACCCCTGTGGACATACAGACAGCATACAAGTGAAGTTTACAAATGATCCATTTCAATCCATCATTTGCTGTCAGTGCCATCTTTACACAAAACTTTTTCCATCACAATAAACCTTTCTCAGAGATATTTTATCAAAAGAACAAGATTTGGAGATAAATTGGTCTGATTACCAAACATTGAGATTTTTACATACATCTATTTACCTCATTTCATAGTTGTTTAAAATCAATTCCTGATTTGATAACTAATATAAGAAAACAAAGTTAAATAAAGAGCAATTTGGAAAGTATGCATATATGTATGATCACATATACATATTGTACTTCACCTATTTTTTCAAGACTAGAAGGATTTAAAATGTCGAAATTAAAAAAAAACTATATAAAAGTTAGATATTTATCCTTGAATTCTGTACACTAAAATTTCTTCCTGAACATTCCATTTTGATAAACATGTTATTATATAAACCATCAAATAAGGTATTTTGGTAAGTATTTTTCTAAAATGACAGCATCTCTGATCTGAAATAAGATAAATTGATAATCAGAGGAATAAACTCAAAATAGAGTAACTAAATTCAAGAGGATTTGTCTTCAATGGATTAAATAAGCTTAGTTACTGTCAATCTTTCAAACTTTTTGCATGTTCTTGGATTTTAATGAATCACAAAATGAATTACCAATTTACATTCAATTACTGCCAGACAATACAATGCATTTTTATGGTCTCTATCAAAATACTTGGAATTACTGCAAGTTTTATTATTTCCCAATCAACAAATGCTTCCATGCACAAGGAATTTATCTTTCACCATTTTACATTACTTGAAGCCATCAATTTTATCTGGTTAACAATACTTGAATTTTTTTTTCTGCAGAGAGAAAACACACACACACAAAAAAACAACAAATATTTAATTTTACCTTCTACGAGGCCATACTACGGACATTGTTGATTAGAAACTAAAGACATTATGGGGGTATATATATACACACACACACACACACACACACACATATATATATAATCTATACATCTCTACCAATATTTGCTTCTTTTTTTTTTCCTAGAAATGAAGTTGTTTCACTAAAAAAAGTTAAGAGACAAATCTCTCCATGAAAAATTCCAAAAATCAAAAAAAGAACTTACTATACTTTTAGTATAAATAAGCATTTTCCTTTATAATGCAAAAGTTTACTATCCAAGTTGAGCAAATTGGACTCAAAATGAAGATTGTTATAAAACCACAAATTAGACAACATACTGAAAAACTGGTTTTGTTTTTACCATTCCTTCTCACCAAACCTGATACAACACATGGAAAAAGACGTGAAACTTAACTTCCAATATGCACTGTTTACTGACTGTCACAGATTGATAGCCTTACTGAAGTAATGACAAAAGAGAAAAAGAATAAGAAAAAAAAAGAAAAATTAAGATGAAGCTAAATGAGTGGTCAAAAATTAATGATGATGGTTCACAATACTTTATCCCCATCCCAAAATATTATAGAATTACTTTCAAGTTGACCAGATTTAGCTTCACTCCAGTACCAAGTTGTCTTTACTATGAACAGATCTATGTTGACTTTTTGTCAATAAGAAAAGGGAAGTAGTAGAGGAAAGCTTTGCTTTACTAGGAGATAAATTTCATAAGATTTTTGTCAATGAGAAAAGAGGGAGAAACAAAAATCTCCACGGACTTGACAGCAGTGAAACTAACAAACCATTACTCACAATATGTTTCAGAATAGATTTTATTGCAAGAAATGTATGCCATTGGTGAGAAGAGTGAATGACAAAAATTCTGGTGAAGATTTTTCAATTGATTCTCCATGCCAAATATCAGGTCAATCGGCCTTGCAGTTTTTGCAAAGGAGAGGCACAAACAAACAGAAGGCTCAAATATTAGGATAGATGATGAAATGCCATAAGTTAATCGACAGCATAAGCTTCAATTGCAGCAAAATGAAAGTGTTCGCTTGGATTTTATTATCAAACAATGCAAATTATAACCTGTAATGTTTTGGTTCCCTTGTCAAAACATTTCGTACTATCCTCTCAATATTTCCAGTCCTATGAGTTGTGTAGAAATAATTTTTATCTCAGATTTTTCTCCAATTTTCCTTACTTATAACAAAGATTTCAACAATAAATTTTTACATATTTCACAATTGAATATATATTATATATATATATATATATATATATATATATATATATATATATATATATATATAATGTGCAAAAATTAAATACGGAGGAAGCCGTTATTGTTATTAGAATCAGTCAGTCCCAACCATTTTATTTAAAGTGATGATAAGCTGCTTCCTCTATATAAATACCTTGCTTATTATCAGCCATTTATTGTTATCTAAAAGATCCTGTTCCTGAGTAATTGCAAGTGGTTACCCCTTTAGTTGTTTTTCATCAGCCAAACAAGACAGAAACATGTGTTCAAATGAGATGAAAACTCTCCTCATATTTGGTAACATTTGTGTAGGAGGCTTTTCAATATAGAGTTGAAGTAAAAAGGAGAGTGGGGTGTTCTTCACTTTAATCCAGGTCATAGCTAAGAGATTAACCTTACCATGGAAATTGTAAAGAGCAGCAAATGAATAAACTTGCTCAACTTGTACCCAGTAAACAATACAGGTAAGCATTAAAGGGATTTTGTTGTGCTTGTCAATTTGTTTTCTCTCTTCATAAATACAGACAAGAAATTCAAGTATAGTTTATTCAGCAAAAATGCAGACTTCAAAAATGATAAAATAGGACCACTTGGAGAAGTTTGTCTTGTGGATTTGTCTTCAAATTTCTGTTGAAACTGAGTTGAACGGTTCTAGAGTTATCACATGTGTGCATCTAAAAAGGAGCACTTATAAAAACTTGCTTTCATCATGCTAAACTGGTACACGAAAATGCTATTCCTGTATTGCCAGTATGGCAACAAAGCTTTTAGATTTGATCACGTCACACACAGGTATGGTAATCAAAGGTGAAAGAAATTATATAAAATCTAGATTAACGTTTATAGCTCATTATACAAGCGTATAAATACTTCACAAATACAGTCAAATACTTTTGTATAGAGACAAGTGGGGAAAATAGTATGCACTTTTTGCCACCTTGCATTAATTTGTTTTTAAAATTACATCTTAACTTGCTTTGTACTGCAACCTGTGTTTATTTTCTAATTCTATAATAGATAATCAAGCAAACTTAGCATCCAATGAATTTTCCAACTGTTTTGTTGCACCATAGTAATACTGTACAGTTCTCCATTCACTTTGAAAAGGAACAACATCTTTATAAACAGTTTAATCTTAAAATATGTTCAATACTTTCAACAAAGCTGTATTTATCATATTCTTTCAAAGGCAAGAACTGATCATTTTTCAGCCAAAACCTATAAGTTTAAATTAGAAATTGCATTGTCTTATTGGTTGTGTTGGTCAACTAAGTATATGCTTTGTGAAAAGCAAATCAATTACAATTAATGATTCATAAACTTAACATTCTTTTTCAAAAATAATTATGAATACAATTTTTCTATACGCCTACAATATGGCTTCAGTCTAAGTGAGAAAATAACTCGCTATTTCTTGATGAATAGAGTTTATTTTTGAGGGTCAAATAAGAGTAATAGAACAAAGAGATTTCTCCCATAAACCCAATTTAGCAAAGTTTAATGAGCCATGGACTCTTGTAGCTGTAAATATTCACAGCATAAATAACTGAAGACTCAGATTCAGATATTTTTATTATATCAAACATTCTGGTTGATAGCCAAGATAATTTGAGCTTACTCTTAAAAGATACAAGAAAAAGGCAAAGAATAAAAAGATTTCTCATAAATATTTTAATATCATTACATATAAGCCTAACAACTAGGCAAGGGAATAGCAATTGTGCAAAATTTCAGTTAAGTAAGGATTCAATTCCTAATTTCTAACTTTGTCACCAGGTCTTGCAGTAACCTTTATTTGCTTGATTGTAGGCTACCATTTTTCAGTAGATTTTGTAGTTCATTATGAACAGAGGCCAACTATTGTGATCATCCAACACCAAGATATTAATCTATCAAACTGCCATGTCATTGAAAGCCTGAAAGTTTTTATTACGTTACTAGCATTTGATAATATAGTTCAAGAAAATTAAATATAAAAATAACCCTTCACTTAAGTCTACTACTTGTAAATTCTAAAATTCAAGAGCTGCCATACATTGTTAGTTACAGGAGAGAATTTCATAGTCAACCAATTTGATATTAGATTGTGAAGAATCCTGGTGGAAAAAATTTAACGCACAATACCTACTATTGACTTATTTTATCTATTGACTGTTGTGAATTCTACCCTATTTTGATTCCTATGGATTGTCTATTGATTAAATTTATTGTCCAAGTTAATGTCACGCATTTCCTTTCCACATTCATAATACAATGAAACCACTTATTTTTTCTAGAAGAGCCTACAACTATTAAAAAGTTAATAATTTCTTCTTGGACATTAACTTCCAGGATATTCTTCAACACTTGCTCTGTTACGGTGCAGACAAAACATATCATCCTTCTTTTTTTTTCTTATAGACCAGAACCATTAAATTTTAAAGGAAGCATTTACATAGAGTATAAATACATTTCCAGCTCAACTCGGCAAAATGCAAGAATTGCTCATTTTGGCTAGAAGAGATGTAACTCCCGTATATCTTGAATAATAGATGTCAGGTACACATTTCAATATGTATAGAATTGATTGGTTGCAAATAACAAAAATTAGATACTTCTATGAAAATATTCTTTTAAAAAGGACACCTTATAAGCTACAATCATAACCCTTGAACAAATCATTTTTCAATATTAGAAAATATGGTTATCCAAACCATCTTTGAAAGGTGCCTATTAGGCAGACTCACAGGAATCTTCGGCACCCTATTTTAAAACTATTAAAAATTTTTTAAATGTGTTTTAGTTTTTTCTTGTTAGAAAGAAAAAAATCCAAGTTATAGACAAGCAGACAGAATTTTTTGAGCTGAATTTAAAAAGAAAAAAAAAATCCATTAATTACAACATGGAATTCAACTTGAAATATTTACTTTTTAATTGTTAATTCAATAATTTTGACACCATTTCGTTGACAGGTCTTAAAGTGCTTATAATTTAATTTACAAAATTGGTTTCATTACTCAACTAAATTGTGATAAAACTTGCTGCCTGGAGAAAAAAAAAAAAAAAGAAATTTTCACGTAAAATAGCTTTCTTGCAACAGTATATAGTCCTTCATCACAAATTGATTAATTGATGACACGTCATGTCAACAATACCAGGACAGCATGTAGGAGGGGTTTGAGCATTGAAAGAAAAGGGAAGGAGGGGGAGGATTCTTTTTAGGACCGAAAGTCACGATCAGCAAGTCTTTATTAGTCATGGCCATCCATAACCAAAATATTGTCCAATCAAAAATTGAAAATGAACAAAAAATTTTTAAGTTGAAACTTTTTTTAAAATTTCATCCTTTAAATAAGTTCCAAAAATTTCAAATTCCAATGAATATTCAATTTTTCATAAAATTTCTAAATGTGTTCTGCTCATCAAAACTTGGGAAAATTTTCAAATGTTATTCATTGGATGGAATTTTTTGGTTCACATCATTTGTTTTCAAAATATCTCAACTTCTATAAGGTGCACACAAACCAGATTTTTTCCTATCTTCCTTCATAAGGTATCAATTCCTGGTAAGTATTTCAGTAAAGTCTGTGAGTCTGCCTACTATTCAAGAGACTATGTAATCGTGGCGTGAATTCTAGGAAAATTTGATTCCACCTGTTTGAAAAAAAAGTTTCTCTCCCTTTAAATCTTCTCTGTAGCTCATTTTTCTGTAACAAATCAAAGTAGAAAAAGACAAATGAATGCTCAAAAATTGAAACATTTGACATGACCATGATTAAATATAGCCACTGAAAGAATTTAGAAAAGAAAAAAAAGAGAAAGAATTAAAAAAAAAAACAAAAAAAAACAGATGCCTCCACCTCCTCGTGATATCACTTTCAATGTTCAATGATAAGTGATTTAAAATATACTTTTGATATTAACAGTTAAGATATTTTTAAAAAGTATTTACTTTTGTCATCTCCATGCAGATTTTTTTATACACCAAAGAATAAATTGATCAAGATATGACTTCATCTAGGAAAAAGAAGAATCTATACAAGCAATGAAGGTAAATTCAGGATGAAAGGAAATATTTGCCATGAAATAAAAGAAAAGCAATTTGAGGTAATTGCAATGTAAAGAGAAAAAGAGTTTGACTGGTGACCTTGAAAGGGCTTGGTTTAGTAACATAAATCTTCAAAGGGAAAAAAAAAGAAAAAGAAAAAAATTAGTAGAGAAATAAATTTTATAATTCAGTGAACAAATAGGATTTAATGAATACAATATCTGAAAAACATGTCCAAGATCTACATGTAAAGAAAATATTCATATGGTTGTTAACCAAAATAAGAATGCTATTAAAACATTCCTAATTATTCAGTGTATTAACCATAATGCTGAATACAGAATTAGTAAAGAGGACCATACAGTAACTATGACAACTGCAATGAAGACTAGATAAAATTGATCAGCAATCCAGGAGTCAATCGATACTGGTCGTCAGTAATGTCATCTCATTAACAAGCTTTCTTTTTAGAAAGAATAATCTCATAATGGCCCTAATACCAGATTTTTTCAAATGCAGTATTAACACTGCTTCATTAAAAACCGTCAACCTAAATTTCTTCAGTTTTCAAGTTGTTCTGGCTGGCTGGTTATGTAAGTATGCATCACATATACAGGCCACACGGATGGAGCTATCGGGCAAGAAATTTCAACATTCACTCCTTATAATGTCCACAAAAATGTTTTTCTTTCTTGAAGCCACCCCCAAGTTTTTAGTTGGGGTTCAACTTGTAATGTAAGTTCATGGCAAATTGGTTACACACTTGTTACTTTAAAAATTTTCCCCCTCAGTGATCACTGCTCAACAAAAGGCAAGAAAAGTAACTTGTTCATTGATCACCTTTTTCTAATTGCCAACATGGCGTGTTACCAAGAGACACTGGCAGCATGATAGTTTCTATTGAGTGACTAATCTGATTAGCCTATTCACTCTCTTAGTTGCTCCCGATACAGGAAATAAAATGTTGCAATTTGATCAATTATAAAATGCATTTAACACCTTTAGCACCAATGTCTTCTAATGCTCAACAGGTAAAGTAACAAACATTATATTGATATCCTTGGGGCATTGAACATGTTAATTGCAATACACACCAGAAACTAAATTTAAAGTTTATGATGCCTCTGTATAATCTATAATATTATTTGGCTTATTTCTACTTGCATTCAAATGTTGCACTTCCAGTAGTAACACGAGGGAAAGTTAGGTAGTACAAGAGAAAGAAGAAGGGGGAAGAAAAGTAAAGTAATTTATTGCGAAAGAAGAGAGAGGGTAGCAAAGACAGTTACGTAGGTATTGGTAGAGTAGAAAAAGTTAGATAGTTCACCAAAAGAAGTAGTAAGATTTTTACATGTGAAACTAATTTGTGTTTGTATAACATTTAGATAAGATTTGAATGGATAAGAGAAGATGAGAAGATATAGGCAAAGGGTGGGAGAAGAGCAGAGTTATGATTTAATGGATAGTCCACAGCCATGGAATTTCCACAGGTTCAACTCAATCATTATGATACTTGGCACAACTTTCTTCCAATATCAAAATACAGTACAACGTTCATATATTTATCCATCCCAGTGCTTATGATGCATCTCCAATTTTCAGTGATTTCAAGAAAATTATACACTAGATGCTAGATGTTACATGCCTAGCATTTATGTCTATGGCATGTAAGAAACAGGAAAATTTCCAACTATTTTAGGTGGAGATGTATCTCAAACTGGAAGATACAGTAATGAATATTAGAGAAAAGCCATTTTTATATTAAAGCCCTAAAATTTTATGAATTGTAACTATCAAATGGAAATGACAATTTTAATTAGTAGTAATTGTCACCTGAGACTTGTGTTTGTTTATAGCTGGAATGCATTATATCAGAACATGTAACTAAATACCTTTCAGACAACAAAAGCAGCATTGCTTCACTAAGTAAAGATCTGTAACAAATCTTTTAGAGGCACTAAACATGTGTGGGGAAGCACTCCCACAATTGGTGGATGTTATTTAGATCTAGAAAAGCTTTTGACAAGGTCCCACGCTATAGTCTTATCCTCTCCAACGTAGCATTCACAAACAGAAAATTTCTTAGGCAATACCAAATAATCAGTCCAGATTGAAGGTTACTCATCACAAGAAATAACTAACATCAAAAGTACCGCAAGGATCAGTTTTAAGACAGGTCCTTTTCATGATCTATGTCAGTAACCTCTCTAGCAATTTACAAAATTTTGTATTTGTTTTCAGATGATACAAGACAGTTCAGTTACCTTTGAAAACTGACGCTGCATTCAACAGCCTCCATAGCAGATTCAAGCCAAATCTACATTAACAAAGTAGCACAATGATCTGAGAGGATATAATGGGCCTCAACATAGAGAAATATCACTCCCTACATTTAGAGATAAAAACAAAACACCAATATACCATACAAACTAATAAAATAACGAGAAACAATACCAAATCATAACTACACATTCTACAATTTGATACAAGTAACTAAAAAAAGGATCTAGGGGTAATAGATGAAGAGCTGAATTTCAATAAATATTGGAGAGAAAAAAAAATTCAAAAGACCCAATACACACTTACAAAATAACAAACAGCATGGTAGAAATTGACACAGATACTCACTGTGAGATATGCAAATATTGTAAATAAACCCATTCTACAAGGAACAAACAGAGGTCACAGTCACAAATACATCACCATCCTGGTATAAACAGATTTATAACACCAAGATCCCTTTCATACTGAAACTCCTTATCCTAAGAAACAAATTACTTTTAATAACATGGTCAAAAATAACTTAGGAATTAATAGCCGACCACAAAAATATAACAATTTATAAAATACTCACACCTTAAATACCAACCTATTACCTATTACATCATTTTGATGTATCTTCAGATGATAACTTTAGAGTAACAATCTTATGAGAGCAACTTGAAAGAAATTTGCTCAATAAAAATGAACATTGGCTCAATATTTTACTAATTTTAACTAATTTTTTTTCCTTCATCTTGAGTTTCGGTTGTTTTTATACCAACTTCAACTCAGGTTATCATATGAAGTTACAAGAAGAAAAAAAAAAAAAAAAAAGCAAATGAACATCCAAAAATTAAGATGAAGGTAAAATCACATATGAATGGGATAAGATTTTTAAAAATAAAATAAAAATAAATTAAAAAAATGTCTTATTGGTCATAATCATTATCTGCAAATGGAAAACCATACTTGGATAGAAAGAAGAAATTACACTAGATTATTTAATCTTATATAAATCTTAAATAAATATCCTTTTCCTACCGTTCAATAAAACCTGAATATTTATACTTGGAGACTAATATCATTAGTTGTTCCAAGCTTGTTTTTAAAATCAATTAATGTTATCAACTGGTTGCTGTTAAAATACCTGGAGCAAAGCAGTTTCCTATTTAAAAAATTAGGATAATCTGATTATAATAACGCGTTTTTCTCTATTGTATATAAGCTCTTTCATCCCCAAAAAACTTATTTCCAATAAAAAATCTCTTTTTAACTGAATCAAAAACATGTCAGAAGTGCCAGAACGATTGTTCTGTTTTGATATTCAAATTATTCAGTATGATGTGACGTAGTAACTGACGTCAATGGTATTAAAGGGGGGAGGATCTTTTGAAATAAGCGAAATCTCAGTCCAAAACAAGTTAGAAGCACCAAATTACCATAATATTGTAAAAAAAAAAATAAAATAAAATAAAAAATTTAAAAAAATTTTTTTTTCAAATCTAAATTATCTAAAAAAACATAGTACAAGCAATATTTTGTTTTTCAATATTATCTGTAAAAGATCCCATTTAATTACTAGTTCAGAGGTCACTGCCTAGAGAGTGAGACATTTAGTTCATTCATAAGTTGCTCATTACAGATAAATGAATTTATGATAAAACCATTATTAAAAACTATCAAATAGTTCGCAGAACACCAAAGGTTCAATCTCATCATCTTAACTTCATTTCACACTTTCTGGGAGTCATAACGTTTTTATTTTTTCATCCAAAGAAGGCTTTCCGTTCCTAATTACTCAGCAGGTAAGCAAAGAAACTAAAATTAAACTAAATCATTCAAAGAATTGAGTTGAAAATTGAAGAATTTCAAGAATCTTTTTTTTTTCTTTTTTTTTTTTTAAAGATGCATCTGTTTCCAATAACAATTAGTACAAGGCAAATATTCCAAATAAGTGAAAATTTTTTAAATGTTGCTGCAATATTTTTAACGCTGATTGAAACTATTAATTTTTGTCACACTCCAGTCAAAGTTAAAGGCTGGAGTTGACTGATTTCTTACCTTAACAAGAACAAGAACAACAATCCTTACCTAACTGGGGGAAGAAAACATCATACCAAACCAATATAAAATTAACATTTCCCTACTGAGATTTGGAATTACAACCAAGTGAGTGGTAGGCTGAGCCAAACTGACAAGTCTTATACAAGCAAAATATTATGTTAGAAATATTTAATTCATTCTAATACATTTATACTAAATTTTTAATTCATTATACGGAAAGTACAAAAGTAGCAGAAATCATCTTCAGTCAGAATAGACGTAGAGTTTGACCCTGCAACAGCCAGGCTTTTTTCCATTTTGGTCATTAATTTTGGCTTACAAAATGCTTTCCAATGGATAACATTTTCTACTGACACATAATGTGAGAAAAAGTCTAATTACAGAAACACTGCTAAGCTGTTAAAGTACATTATGCAGAAATGATTGCTTTTAAAGAAGGGTAATTATATAAAGATGTAAATGCACATGTTAATTTGTACAGGTTGCACCTCTTTAATCTAGCAATTCTGGGGCCTGGCCATTGTCAGGCTTCCAAAAATGCTATTGCACCTTTTGGTCAATATCTTAGAAGACTAAAATACAGCTGAATATGAAAAAAAAATCATCAAAAAACTTGGCAGCAGTTGAAACCAAATTTGGTGTCTCTGCAATGCTAGTGGCACTACCTTGGTAAATTTCAAACAGCAGATTATGGTTTCAGAAGTTTTATTTTGAAAATTTTTTTCTTTCAAAATGAAAAGGGCTTCATAATACTATTCAATCCACATTCAAAAACATTAATTGTAATCATCAAATGCAAAGATATTTATCTTTTTTTCTCTACATCAATTATCATTCGATTTAGAGAGTCTGTATATAAACAGCTAAATCACAGTTCAAACCAGGTTTTGAAACCTAATCTAAAAAACTCTAATGGTAATGGTGGCAGATTCAAGCATGCTGGAAAATAAAAGTTGCTGGATCACAGAGAGGTTCACTGTAATTGAAGAGTTAAATGTTAAAGTAATGCAGTTCCATGTATACTATCCATATGTATATTTATGTATATAAGTAAACAAATACAGGTATTTGTGCTCTTGTGTCTTTAAAGTGAATTATGAAAGCAGATTTTTATCAAAAGAATGAAGTGTGTGCAAGTGTATGTGCATTTAACTAAAAAGAAAATGAATTAGGTATATGCAATTGCTTATATAAGTGAAACAAAAATTATAGAAGTATGACTAGTAATACACTGATCCCTTAGTATCTAATGGTTTTCCGTTTGCAGTTTCAATATTTCTCGGTTCAGTCTTGAATAATATGAAAATTTGGAGGCGGGTTTTGTGGCATACCATGAAAAACCACATCATAGAAAATACATTATGCAGTACGAACAAAACATGGAAAGTTTAGGAAATCATAAATGCAGCATAATGTTTATGCTATTAATTTATTCATGTAGAAAAACCAAGTTGATAACTTATAGTCGAAAACTTGAACTTCTTCAATGTTTACACTGGCAAACTGATTTGTTGAATAGAGTTTTAGACCTTTATTTTTTTTTTCACATTCCCAGTGCTGTAAACTAATTTATAAGTACATGAAGTATTACAATTCATTAATTGTTTTCATTTCTATGCAACCATATAGCCTTCATCTTAATATTTTTGAGTCTTTTTATCATAACTTTTCAAAGACCGGATAAAATTTGAAGAAAGAAAAAGAAAAAAAAAAAAAAAAAAAAAAAGAAAATTATTGTAAATAGTAGCATTAAAAGGGGGAAACTGTTACAGACTGTGATTTTATGAAATTTATGGTTTTCATCAATTGACTTATTTTCTTTTCTTTTTTTTTTTTTTACTAGTATCTACTGCACACTTTTATTAATAATCTCAAAACATACCTCCATAATTATATACCTTCTTCAAAAGTTTAATTTTGGTTATAACAGTAAGAAAACAGCATCAAGTTATAAGAAAGAAGAAACATACTTTTGCGTACTCATAGGATTTCTAATCAGATTCAAGCTGCTTCAACATTTTTGACCTAAAAGGAAATATTGATTCCGCCATGATTGTCACCAGAAAAAAATGAAGTCTATTTTAAAAATTTCACTGTATGCTCTACTGTATTCATTCATTTATATATTTACCATTCCCAAAATTGAAAATGTACAAAGTGTTTGTATATGGTATAAGATTTATCGGTTTTGGGGACTGAAAGAGTTCAGGAAACTAAGGGGGGGGGTCAACAAAAAAAGAAAATCATTCACAATTGCCTGGTGCACCTAATGCCATAAAACATTCATCAAAATTATCTGGTGATTAGTTAAAATATACTGAAATAATTGAAGCACTGAAACCTTTTTTCCTAAAAGGACAAGTGAAAATAGAAAGTCTCTTTAAATCAAGCATACAAAGAATTTGAGTACATATCTCCCAGAAAAAAATATTTAGAAGTATTAAATTCATGATTCATTGTGAAAATATAAATGAATGAATATTTGTGTTCTTGTAATCACAAGTCTTTTTTCTAAGGATTATGAAACCACTGGTATAGTACCCATCAAAAAAAAAGAAAATGGCAGGATTATGAATGGGTCAGCACTTCAGCCTAGGATCAGAGTATAGTATCTGTGTGCTCATTGAAAAGTACATCTTAGTCTCAGACACATGTGAGAATTAACTCCCTATTAGAATGAATGGCCAGCATAAAGCCCTGACTTCACGCCTGTAACTTTTTCCTATCGTTAAAGGAGGAGGAGCACCACAATCTCAACAGGAGGATATATGTGGGTAATAAAAATCAAATACTGTCATTGTAAAATAGTTGAAAAAATTCAGAAAGAAATTGTTAAATCGAATAATTTGTTAGCCAAGAACTATCAATAACCAATGTCATCTGAATTCAAACCAATCCCAAAGTCCATGGAGTGTCCTGTTCGAATGTGTCTATATAAGGCTGAAGATGAGAAAGAGGGAGAGAGATGCCCATTTTCAACTGGTGCCAGTTGGGCAGTGTTAAAAAGATAAAAAGCTAGAAATTTGAAGTTCTCTTCACTCGGAAGATTAGTGCTAGTGTCTACAACCTCACAATTTTTTTTTTTATTGTGTTATACCTGTGTATGTGCATACATGAATAGTATTTTTGAGTTTATAGAAATGTATCACCATTACAATATGGCTTGTTACAGTAAGCTTTTCTTTTAATTTGCTGACAAAGTAGACAAATATCCATCTACATAATGTATAAATACTTTTTCTATTTGTTCCTCTGTCCATAATACATAAAAGATAAAAATTTATATTTTGCTGATAGAAATATCTCCTACCCACAATAAGGAACAATGGGCTCTTCCACTTGAACAAATTCAGACATTTCTTCAAATGAACTCCAAATGAAATTGATAAGATGAAAACATTTAACACTATCAACAGCTTTGAAGTAGTGGGCTATCAAGTCTCCAAGTTAGAGGATGTGAATAAACTTCTTCAACTCCATAAATCAAGGGTAGATATTCTTATCAAATGCATTATGGTTTCCAGTATAATATATATAAATGGGTAATTCCATGTCAAGTGGACCAATGGTTCTCATTCAACCATATCTGATTTTGCTTTAACATTGGTCAGTTTCTTTTGAGTCTGAAATGAAGTTCTACAATTCTGACTAAATATTTCCATCTTGTCACGTTGGATCCTAAAACAAGGACTACTTTGTTTGGGGGTGAAGGTGGTCCAAATATTTTTTTCATTTTCAACTAGCCATTTTTCAGGACCTGGCCCCAACTTGTAAGCTCTCTCTAGCAAACACAAAAGTAGTGATAATGCACTACAAAATGTCTCAATCTGAATCTTCCTAGCTTTTCTAGACCTTCAGATAGATCTCAAAAATGGCCTGAATTTAAAAAAAAAAATAACAAAAATGTACCACTTTTAAAGGTAGAAATGAACGTGAAGTCACTTCTTCTATAGCTTATTGCTCCACAAATTTTCAATGGCATTCATTTGTAACTGAGATACAGAACAGAACTAAATAAAACTCATCAATCAGAAATTTTTATACTGTTCTCTCTGTGTCTGCCCATACGATAAAACGAAAAGTTCAATAAATCTGAAGACATGGAAGAGACGATAAGTGATTAAGTTCTGGAGCAGATCCATGCAAAATTACCCTGCCTACATCATAGCTATCTGTCCATATCACACAATATCTACATAATTTCTAAGAACATACAATATCTCCAGAGGTTCTCAATGAATTTCAGGGAGATTTTGTGGAAAGATGGACAATAGACTACAAAAGATTGCTTAAATTTTGGAGTGGATCCATGCACAATAACCTCCTAGTTAACTATCTGCAACACACAATAGTTCCAAAGGTTCTCTATTTGCCCACAGATTATCTCAAAAAGTTCAATGAGATTTTGAGGAAGGGTGCACGATAGGCTACAGGAAAGATATGATTTTGGAGTGGATTAATAAACAATTACCTCCACTATGTTATAGCTATCAGTTCACACAGGTATTTTAAGACAAGGCTTTATGATATTTGATTGAAAATAGCTTGAAATGACTTGCTCTGGCACCTGGTTCTCATGTGAAATTCGTTCAGCATGAAATTTACTGTTCAATGATGAAAAATATGTCCATATTTGATTTTTAAAAATCCTAATTCTGACAAGGGCACCACAGCAAAAATCAGTTAACATGAAAAATGGCATTACATATTTTTTTTTTTTCACAACTTATCTGGAATATATACCCATTAGCAAGTACAATTGGTTTCATTAGTCAACTCAAAAACCCTTATAGGGCTCTATTACAACACCAGGATTATATAAACAGATAGGAAACCTGACGACCTTTGGTATCTTTTTAGATGCTATTACCAGGACAAAGCTAGTAGTTGTTTCATATGGGGTATTTCCGATACAAATTCTCTAGGTCTTAGATCAGAATTCTTTTTTTTTTTTATACTCCACCTATTTGACATAAGGATCTTTTGAAACTCAATGTTCTCATCCAGACAATATATTTTGGGGAGTTGATCAAATAAACACATTCTGTATTGAGTGAACATAAATAGGCGTTGTCAGAGATTGGTAAAACAACAAGATTGAGAATACATTTAAATTTATGGTCAATGCAAGTTTTTAAAAACATCAACAAAACAAATAATGGTAGGCATTGAAAGAAAAAAATCTTGCCCAGAGGTAAGAGACCTACCCTGTACAGATTTTTTCTAACAGTGCAATGATTTTACTAATATAACTTGTTAATATGTCCTTACTCTTGCATAGGGACCAAACCTACATTAGACTGAAAACTATTTTTCTTTCTATCCAATTTTTTAAAATTAATATTTTATTCTATTCAAAAACGAAAAAAAAAATTTTTTTTGATTACCATCATTGTGTAAAACTCAGTTGACCGAGTTTCATTGATACTTCAATAATTTTTCTGTTTGATTCGGTGTTCGAACAAAGTAGTCATTTTTATTAACACTGGAAGCAAAATTATTCAGAAGACGATAGAAATGGGAAGGAAGGTAGAGGAAGATGAGCAAAATAATAATTAGAGAGAAGAGAAAACAAAAGAGACCTGATCCTTGGCAGCCTATCACAAACAAAATAAAGATTATTAAATTTTGGATTCTCAGGGAGCAGTTTGTCTGATTCAAGAATAAAACATCAGTAAGAAAAGAAAAAAGAAAATTGAAGACAAAGGATTTGACACTATGATAGTTCAACTTAAAGGATGGCTTCCAAAAGATTAAGATAATACAGGAAAGCAGGTATATTGGCAAGATAACAAAAGACAGGATGGGAAAAAATTTAGCATCCAACGCATCTCTATAAAACATTTTTCTGTCTCTCAGTCAGTCAGTCAGTCAGTCTCTAATTTGTTAAATGAGAATTTTCTCGGCTGCATCACATTGGATTGATATGAAACTTAATCCAGATCTTCAGTTGAATATCTTCATCTTCCTGCTACTACCACTACAACTAGTAAGGTTCAATATCAATTTTCCCAGCCATATCATGTCAGATTGATATGAAACTTAGGCACAATAGCACTTTGGAAGACCTAGATTTGGACAATGCAGAAGATTACTTTTTTTGGTCTTCACCAGTACCAATTTATTTCATTACACAATCCTTGTTTTGACAATCCTTGCTCTGATTAAGGTTTCCTAAATTTTGTGACTTTATTTCTTCACAATATTATTTCTATACAGTTGGGATTCTACATTCCATTTTTGTTTTGATTGAATTTGGATTGTGGCATCCTTTTATTTTGAAGGAATCAAATTGTTGGTAATAGAGAAGCATGGCATAAAATTTACAATTTCTATTTTGAAATATTTTTTCTATAAATCTTAAGACCAAATGATTTCATTTATTAACTTTTTGACTTTGAAATTGGAAAGAGTAACCAAACTTATATTCCCCATCTTGTAACATGAATTCTAATATGTTTCTTCATTTTAAAATATATGTATATAAATAAGTTTATTACAACTTCAATCCCATTAAATTATCAAATCTGCGAATGGCAAAGGATAACTATATATTTACTAAATTAAGACATTCGCATAAGATATATAACACAACTAACTATAGGTATCTCAGATCATCAATAAGCATTTTTTTTTCCAGATCATTTAAGCTTATGATTTTCATCAAGTGAAACTAAAAATAAAAATTTAATTTTGTCAAGCAACCAAGCTGTAATGTTAATAGTTTCATACAAGATTGCATGTCTCATTTTGTGTAACAATGAGTAGACAAATAGTTTAGTCAGATGTAACTTTTACAAGTTGAACATTCTATAAGGTGTTTCAGAGACATTTAGAAAGACTTTATCAATATATTATAATAAACTGTAGTGTCTGAAGAAAAAGTCTTTAAGCATACTCACTCAATATAACAGAGCACAACCTACTAAGAAGACTCTTATATAAGTTACATTTTAGTCGACAAGTATAACACTTGGCCAAGTCTAAAAGTACTCATGTAAAATATAACAAAATGTATCTTTTTTGTGCTCATATTTAAGAGGCTTATTTGTGTATGAAAATATCTAAATTAGACACAGAAATCAAATATTTTTTTATTTCTGCCAAAGGAAATGATTGTTTTCCTGATATAATAATTATTTTGGTATAATACGAAAATTCACTACAAACCTTAAGGCTTTATTATTTTCTTGTGCAGCTAGTAGTAAATTAATACACCTTTTTGTCTTATCTCATAAATATAACAATTAACTATGAATAATATAACCATACACCAAAACCTAAAATCCAATAAGTAGTTTTTTTGGGTCATTTTTAAAAAAAAATATGTTTTTGTGAATAGAAAATCAGAAATATTTCCAAAACAATTTCCCCACTGCAAATGTTTTGTTTACAAGCGGTAACATTTACACTATATAAAAAATATCTCTGATTCTATAAAAGGGGTGCACAGATAATTTCTATCTCATACTTTTTGCCAACTTTTCATCTTACTAATGACAAAGATTCCGAAGATAAAATTGAGTTTTAGGATTTTGACTCATGTTGTCGATTTTCCAGATCATGTCACATCCACATAGATATCTCAATTTCTTTTTATTTCTCCCTTCGATTTTCTCAATCCAATGTATGAATGATCTTCATATTACTCAGTTTGTGTCTGTTTGCCGTGCAGTTGTATGAAACTTGCGATGTGTGTGAGCGGGGGGGGGGGTCAAAAGTTATTTGCAGATTTTCAATTTCATGAAGGTCTTAATGTATCCCAAAGGCAGTCTGTTTTACAAGCCCTAAACCGAGACAAACAAAGTTGACATGTTTGAAGTACGCTATATAAACTGTAATATTCTCAAAATCATACCAAGAACAGTATATTCTTGTTTATGATATCATTAAACAAGGTTGTTGCAAGAATCCTGAAAAATGTCAGGGGGGGGGACAATACAACTACTGAACATAACATTGACTAAATTGCTTCATTTAATAATTGCAAATTGTTTTTTTGACTTGAGAAAAATTAAATTTTGAATATTTTTCTCCTGTTTCAACCTTACTCTGGTGAATAGGCTCAAGCAGTTTTATTTATATATAACAACTCATTGTAGAATCTGTTAATTTTGCTACATTATTTCACTTTAAAATCACAAGTGATTTGATATTGACTTGAGATATTGCTGTCAGTATAATAACCACAATACTCAGAACTAGAAAGCATACCTCTACCAACCACATAGTCACTAAATACTCAGTTTTATTTTTATATAACACTTAAACCATAGTATACACTCACCAAAGGACTGAAACAAAACAAAAGAATGAGGATAATAGTATGTAAAGACTCAAAATCTGATAGAGTCACTTTAGTTTTGTTTTTTTTACTGTGAATATATCTAGTAGAATGTAAAAAAAAAAAATCTTCCCCCCCCCCCTACTTTTTTATGATAGAATAAATTCAGATTTTGCCATCAATTTTATTGGTGGTCAGGTTAAAAAGTATTCACAATAGAGTCTGTATATTCTGATGTATTATTTCACTTCACAAACCACAAGTGATTTAGTATTGACACATTTTTATTTTTTGAACCTGCTATCTAGACCATTAGCTGCTTCACTGTTTGGTTCCCTTTCCCCAATGAATACAATCAGACTGACAAACTTAATGCTTAAAAATTCAAGATCTGTTATTAAAGTATCCATAGTATATTGGTAAATCATGCTAACGTCAGTGATGCAATTCTAATCGCGTCAGTTCCACACTTATATACATATCTGTTTCCTTCAACGCAACAGAAAACAAATACATAAAAACAATTGGTAATTATGATGTGTTTCGATTATTCAACAACACAGATAAGTTTAGATTAGAGCAACAGATTGTGTATTTGAGATATTACAGTCAATATATTAACCACAATACACATTAAAACCAGAGAGCACATACTTCTGCCAACTGCATTGTCACTAGAAATTCAGTCCAGATAGTTATGATGCAGGGAGGTAACTGTACAGGTATTGCACAAAGACAATCATTTTCCCAACTACAGCTAGAGACCAAATTATTAATGATGAAGCAATCTATATGAGACCTCTTCCCTACTTACCAGTCTCTCACATCAGTTTATGTAAATTAATAAAGTCACAGAAAACTTTTGCATAAAAATTCTTAAGAAATGGATATTCAACTTATATCACATCATCATAATCCAGGAAGAGAATTGTTTCAAAACACCTGCTAGATAATGATAAATTTACAAGATGATATTTCTTGCTTGTGTCTCATTACTGAGAGTGGGAGTTGTGAAGTGGGATAAGCCATCAAAATGATATGGGAACAGAGAGATTACTTGAAGATATACAAAGAAATTTTTTTTTTATTTGCATGCTTGCTCACATGTGTGAAAATGTGCTTCCATTTGGGCAATTTTTAGTATTTTTTCTACTAATATGACTAATCTACATGGAATAAGACTATTTGTTAGTTATATATTTTGAAATAAAATCAGGTAAAAGTACATATAATCAAAGTAGATAACATGCAAGTTCAACTTCATTGCAAATGTGAATATGACACTGGCTATTAAACCTAGAACCTTCTACTCTCTACAAAATACAGTAAACACACATCCATAAAGTCATGAAAGTAATTAATGAATAAGCAATATGAACAGACATAGATCTTTTTCATTATGAAATATCTAAGAAGTTTTGATATAATCTCTTAATACAGTTCCAAGATTAAGAGAGCTGACCAAATAGCCATAAAGCAAAACAATCAGGTATAATTTGTATATATCAAAAAACATAAATAAATGAAATCAGTTTAATACATTTCAATTTTGTTATTAGCTTTCAAATAACTTAGATTTATCAAAGGTATTTTTGTTTGAAAAATACAAAAAGTGTTATTTTTAGTCGAGATTCTAAAAAATATTGCTCTTCCAAAGAAAGATGTGGCAACAAGCCAAAATTTTTGAAAGCTAATTTAAAAGTTACTTCTGAAAATTTTGGAATTAAGCCAATTCTTTCTAGAAATGATTTTTCTTTTTTTTTCCAAAGTAGCAATTTTTTTTCTTGGAGTTTTCTACATTGTATTCTTCAAACAAAAAATAGCTTTTTTAACAGAGCAAATTTAATTAAATGCAATCTAATACAATATATAAAAAGAACCTACAGGTAAGTGTCAGGGCTGCCGAAAAGCTTTTTAATGAAAGTACCAAAATGTCTACCAAGAAAGAACCAATTTTTGCAAGAAAAGAACTAATATATTTATCATAGCTTAACTTGATAATAGATATAAATAATTAGATAAATACACAACAATAAATCAGATTCTGCAATAAATCTGCTAGTATATAATAAAATATATACGCACCAGTGTTGCTAATCTAGCTCCAAAAGAGCTAAATTGGCAACCCTGCTTTGCCTTAAATGAGACACTTCACACTTATAACACAAAAAGCATTTTAGAATAGAATATTTTTGCAAATTTAATGCAAAATATCAAATATTTTTTATATATCATGATTTTAAATTCAATTACTGTAAAATTAAAAAGGAAAAATACAATTTTTACAATGTCAATGAAAAGAACTAAATTCAATAGCCGAGGCAACTGGCATTTCTACTTAATTATAAATACTTACTAGCTGATATTTGTAACCATTATGTAGGAATAAAATTTTTATATTGTAACTAGAAAGTTCTAGAGGCCGAGAAGTTCTGAAGATCATTAGCCCTTAACATCATTCCACTTGCTGTAAGGTTCTTTTCAGAGTTTGAATGACAACAACAAAATCTCATTCCCAGAACATGAAAAGAAACAGCCGATTTTGATCTTCATCAAAGGTAAATTTACTTTGTAGATGACATATCAATGCATTGATCTTGAAGCCAAATGCAACAGATTCTCCTCTGTCAGCATTTCAAAGTGTGTGTGGTATTTATCAATTCATGCTCTTAATAAATCATGACATCTGCCCTGCAACCAGCTCTAATAAATATTAAATCAATCACCTAAAGCAAACATTAAGCCCCACTAAAAGCAGTTAATGTCTTGTACACCTTCTACAGGGTGGGTGAGAAACTATTAAGAATTACATGTAATTTTTGTAAATATTGCTCTATTTTTGTGAAAATTATATTCTGATCTTTAGAGTGGTAGAATTTATGATATCAAGTATCAGTGAAGAGAGCGGTCCAAAATGGTGCATCATCCGACAAAGTGTAAGTATGGCAATTCACCATTTTGAATCACTTCCTTCACCAATGCCAGTAATCAGAAATTAAATTGTACTATTCTAAAGACCAAAATTATTTAAAAAGTAAAGTTAGTTTGACTACAATCAACCAGTAAATAAAGTTATCACCAATTTTTGATAGGGAGTTTCTTTTCACCTATCCTGTAAATTACTTTTTACGAACTATATATTTCAGGGAGGAGGGAGAAATCAGAGTCACCCATGTATGATTTTTGAAAATAATTTCTAAAAAACAACTATCAACAACAACAACACTGATGGACTTTTCCAGAAATGCACACACATAGAAAAATGACTGGTATGGTATCAGTGCCATAAATAATCTGCTCAGGTCGAAGTGGAGTCATTTTAAAATACTACTTTCTAACACCATCAGAAGATATTCACCTAACTGCAAATATCACTAAAAATAACAACTTGTCTGATAGATAGAAATGCAACCATTGGTTATTATGGATATTCAAGATTTAATAAAACTTGAACACAAAGCTTATCCAGGTCAAAAGTTTGGAACATATTCAACCTTAGCGAGTCTGCGGCAAAGATCACAATCAATTTATATCACAGGCGGTACAACTTTACATCGACTTATTCATTATTATTAGAATGTTAAATGAAACTGTCCCCAAAACTGTCAACATAGGTTTCTTCAGATTTTAAAATGTTCTTGCAGGCTGGCTATGTATATATAAACAATGTTCACTGTAAAATTGACGATGGAGAAATTTAAAAACACCTGACTAATTAGCATATTATCAAATTAATAAATAAGTATCAAATTTTTCAAATGATTCCTACACCACCTTTTATCATTGAGGATTTATTTCATTTATATATTGATGTTATTGATTTTTAAACATCTAACATAAATCCCTCAAAATATTTAAGTAATCCAATTTCTGGTGTCAAGTTATCCCCCTGATGCCAGAGAGGGACTATGGACTTTAAGTAGAGCATCTTTGCTTATATTCTGAGCAAATGAGCACCATACCATTTCCTTCAGGACGAAAAGTTAAAAGTACAGATTCGAAAATTCATTAAAAATGGATGAACAAACTTCCAACAGAAGATAAACTATTTAAATGTGTGGTTAATGATGTAGAATCTACTCACAAAGAAAGAGACAGCATTGAAAATTTGTCTCACAAGGTTATTATTGAATTCAATAAAGAATAAAATGACACAATGTCCGTTGGAAAAAAATTTGAAATTTCTGAAAACAAGTTATTGAAGATAAAACAGACAAGATAATTATCCAAAAAGAGAAATACCCACCCCAAATAGTGAAAATGGTACTAACATCAGAAAAACAAAGTACCAGTATTAGAACAAGAATTTAGTAGTTTGACTGGAGACAAAACTGAAAACAAAAACTACATGAAACTTGTCAGAAAATGGAGAAATTCTGACCACCACCTGAAAATAAGCACAGACACAGGAGGGTGAATTTTTTGAAACTCGCAGGATCTAATGATCTTAAATGTCACTGCCAATGATGTCTCTGATCACGAGAGTGCAAAATTGAGAGGTTAGAACCAAAAAAATTAATAGGCAGACAAAGCACTAAAGTCGCTGTCACAAATATCACCATGTTGGCCAGTGATTGCTGCTCTGGACATGTCCACTTGCTACAGGTGCAGAAAGGTTGGCTCCATGGTGTATTACTGCTATGCTGTGATGAAACACAGTTATACATGGAGTTGGCATGGCCATATTGACAATCAATATGACAAGGAAATCAGTAATAGATTTCAACTGCAAAAGCTTTGGACATATCGGGCAAGATTGCCTTGCCATGGACACCAGGACTAGTTACTGGTACAGGAAATTCATCCAGATTACAAAAGGCTGTCCTGAATCACGAAAGTTCATCGATACACCGGAATATATACCACTGTTAATGGGCCCCCAAGCATACAAAAAGATCCGGAACCTGCCCTGGATTTTAATGAGGATTCCTATTATTTATTTAATAGGCCAAGTAACAAAAGAAAGCATCACATATCACAAACACACAAAGATAAAAAGCAGAAGAGGAAAAAGGGTTCTGGGAGAACCCTCATTGATTTCCTTGAATGTGAATGTCTGAAGATGTCAGACGTGCCAATTGGTCTTGAGGAGCCAGACAAGATGAAAAGTTGAATGTCTGGAGGCAGACTAAAACTGAACTGATAAATGGAGAACGGAGCTAACTAGGATTGCTGTGATTGTTGAGATGACCAAAGTTATACACAACGAAAATTCCCAATGCTAGAAAAGGAATGCTTGCTCATTTCATATACATTCAACTTTTACCTAAATTTGATGAACTTGAATGTCATCTTAAATGTAACCCAGAAGTCAGTGAACAAATTCAGTAATAGTCCAATATAGTTAAGGATGCTGTCAACAGATGGCCAGACAATGTGTTCATGGATTGAGAAATTTTTTTTTGTAGACAGCATGAGAGACAATCAGATGGAAATTCTAAAAGATTCTAATTACACTTGCCAGAAGGTTGGAGGGATCATATTGACAATTGTAGAGAAAAAAAGTTTCTCCTTCTTCAAAGTATTTAGCAGGACACAAAAATTTTTAATTATCATCATAAAGACTAAGCTCACCTTTAAAGAGAAGACAAGAGGAGAAAAACTCAAGTAATCCAATTTCTAATAGAGAATTATTCCCCTTAAGCTGCAGAGTGCTTATGGACTTCTGGTAGAGCAACTTTGTCTGAGCAAGTGTGCCCAATATTGGTTCTTGGGTTGACCAGACAAACATGCATGTGTACGATGACAAAAATAAATGGTTGTAAATAATCTTCTGTTTATGAATACAGTCAAGTGACATTTCCAAATCTAGCAATATTAATTACATTTACCTTCAAGAAAAGTACCCCACAACTGCTCGAACTGGATGTAATGGATAAAAATGACTTTGTATTTTTACTTCAAATACCGACTAAAAAGATTTTTCCCCAGATCAAAAGCCCAAATTATAACTAATTGAATAAAACGAAAAACTGGCTAAAAGACATATTTTCCTTAATTTGCCTGTTTTTCAATTTCCAAAGTAAGACTCCAAGTAAGAGTAATTCCAGAGAGCTTTTCTAGAAAAGATAAACATAACATCTCAAAGGATCTGTTAAATCTGTGTAGAGTCTTTTTTAAAATCTACCATTTGATAAATAAATATGTAAAATTTCATAAAGATTGAATAATATACTGATTTTTGCCAGATTTTTAAATTTCTCTGCTTTCGATTTTTTAGTGAAATTACATCTACATTGTTCATATCTATATATATGGATCTATCATGCATATAAGTCTCACCCATGGAGCTTGAAGGCTGAAAATTCAAACATTTACTCATAGCTTGAGGGAAAAAAAAAAAAATTGTTCTCTCAAAATCCCTCCCATAAATAGTTTATACTTTAGGGTGACTAACCAGACCTGTTTTAACAGTTGATTCATATCTCTAAAGCTAATAGTAATTACTGTAAATATCTACGCACTAATGCATTCATGATTTTACAGGAAAGGGGAGATTAAAAGAGTCCTCATAGCATTAGTTTCAAGCAAAAATATCTTTATCCTCATTTTTTTGCAAAATCAACTAAGTACTACTGATGGAGTACAACACTTCTCAGGTATTAACTAGTCCATAGTCCTAACAATTTAAACAAAGAGAAAAAAAACCCAAAAAAACTATTATTGATGAAACAAAAATAAAGTAAGAATATTCTTTTGCTTTTCTTCAAATCCCAGTACTAAGTAATAATGAAAAAAAAGTTTTAAATCAAGATTGTATAAATAAAACGACTTGATTCCAAATCAGTTACCTAAATACTATGTGTTATGTATTCAAACTGATTCATTAAATGGATTGACTGCAACCGGATTGACTGGTCGGGCTGTGGGTTTGGCTGTATTACTGATACTTGTTTATACATGAGGGTTGAGTTAAATGTGTCAAACACACTGAACTAATTTTATTGAAATATTCTATTTTGGTGGTTAGAACATGTTTGAGTCTAGGCAGCAACCTGTTCACTTTGAAAACAATGTCTGCAATGTAGTTAGAGAGTAAATTCAAATTCTATTTGCTTATATAAGAAAATTTTTATATATAATTGTGTATAAAGTAATTACAGTATACATGTCAAAAGTGTATTTAAAAAATAAACAAGCATAAATTCAATTTCTAAGCAAAATTAGGAAAAGGTTTCAAGAAATTTCTACAAAAGCTAGGTATAACGGAGACAAAATTTTAGAAGAGACAAAACACTGCATTTGATATACAATAGTCACTTATGGAGCTGAAACATGGAACCTAACAAAGAAACAGACCCGCAAATTGAGAACCATGTTATGTGCACGTGAAAGAATTAGGCTGAGCCTCACATGGAGAGACCACAAGACAGCACAGTACATCCAAGAAAAGATAAGAGTCAGGGACATCATAGAATCCATTAAAAATCTCAAATGGCGGTGGGCTTGCCATGTTGCAAGAATGGCAGACAATCGATGGACATCACAACTCACAACATGGAATCTCCGAGATCACATGCGCAACCAAGGCTGGCAGAATATAAGATAGAGAGACAAACTAGACAAGTTCAGGAAGTACTGGCTCTGCGACACCCATGATAGAGAAGTGTGGCAAATTCTGGGGAAGGTCTATGTCCAATGACGGACATTAAAAGACTGATGATGATACTGTTACTGAAATCGCAATATACTGAAGATTGAAACCGCAACAACTGAAATATATCATGTAGAGTCACCCAATTCAAATGATGCACAAATTAAGAAACTTTTGATTTCCAGTATCTAATCAACGATACCAAGTCTCAATGGAAAGGTTGTGCTATTAATAAGCAACTGGTTCAAACAAAAAAAAAAAAAAAAAAAACAAAAAAAAAAGATACATCATTGTTACAATCCTATACATACTTTATGTTGCCATTATTTATGTTGCTCAAAATATTTGTAGTTTATTTTTCATTAGAAATTATCATGCGCCTTATGCATTATTTCTGTTTATATAGACCAAACTGCTTTTTAGAGAATATCAGCATGTTTATCACATATATAAGAATTGATTCTTAGTCTGAATTCAGAAAACTCTCCAACAAGCCAAATAGTCCAGGTTTACTTTGGTTTGAATAAAGAGAAGAAAATTAAGAAAATAAAGAGGCCTACCAATTTGACTTCTAAAAGATTTGAGGCCAGAAAACCTAATGTTCATACAAATGACAATATATCATTGGAAGATAATTTTGTCAACTTTTTAAGAGTGTATCTTGTCAATTTGTATGTCACACAACAGAAGGTAGGTATTCAAGAACACACCAATTAAATTATCTTCCCAATATATTCATATGTTCCATTCCAAATTTCAGTATATAACTTTTTTTTAATGATTTCTACCCCACCTTTTATTATTCTGATGATTCATTATATTCATACTGCCTTGTTTTCATAGATTTTTTTTTTTTTTTTTTTTTTTTTTTTTTTTTTTTTTTACACATTTAGTAGATAAATCTCAAGATAATAATTATGTTCACCACTTTTTTTTTTTAGTTTAATTAATTTGAGCTTCTGATCTGGGAAAAAAAATTTTTCACTCATTTTTATCAATTATTCAGAAATGTATTTTTCTTGTTCTTTTTATAACTGACTGAAACTGAAAATTATACAAAAATATTACAAGGAAGAATAATTGAATAGCAAAATAAAGAAAAAATATCTTCCTGCATACTTTTTTTTTGTTTATAAAAAAAGTAACCTTTTCAGAATTAAAATTTATAATATTGTTCAAGTTCTCTTCCTTACACAGGAGAGTTTGTTTTATTCAGAGATTAGGGAAGCTGCCACATTGTTTCTTGGATTTGAATGAAAACACATGTGCAGTCCAATGTTAATGAAGAAAATAAAGAGCTGTAAGTAATCCTCCGATTGTTATTTTCCCCTCCTCAGAGTCTAAGAAGAGAAGAAAAAAAGAAAAGAACATGACAAACATTGATATTTCTATGAATGAAGTGAAATAACCAATCTTTTTCTCAGAGAATTATTGTAATGGCATGAAAAAGAATGGCTATATATATTCAACAGCTTCAAATATAGAAAAAATCTAAAAAGGCTCCCACTGAATATTTCAGCTTAACTGTTGTAGCAAAAGAAGTGGTCTTAGACCCAACAGAACTAAGTTCAGAAAATGGTAAACCTAAGTTTATACAAGGAGTTGGACAAATGTTTTGTCCGAATTTTTTGAAAACACTAAAAATAATGATGCAACATCAATCAACAAGGACGTCAATAAGGATGCTGGAGAAATAACTCCAAAAAGAAAAGTTGAAAATTCACGAAGATGAAAAAATTCAGTCAAAAGCAGAAGAAAAGGAAACCAGGTGACAAAAACAAGCATAAAATACAACCCTGGAAAGAAAAAAAAAAAAGAAAATTCTTCAGAACAAAAAGTTGAAACTACCAATTTGAAAATTCATCAAATAGGTGAACAAACTTGCAACAGAAGATGAACTCTTTGTCTCACAAGATTATTATTGAAGAATTCAGTGAGGAATATAATGACACAGAACATTTGTTGAATGTAAAATCTAGAAATTTCTGAAAGGGTCATTGAAAATAACAAAACAGACAATAGGCAAAATGATTCTTCGAAAACCAGAGCATACAATCTATATAGTGACATTATTATAAAAGTGGATGATTCTGAGGTATAAGTACCATTACTGAAACAATATAGTTGTTTGACAAGAGACAAAACTGAGAACAAAAACTACTTCAGAGAATGGAGAAATTCTAACCACCAGGTGAGATCTGGCCTGAAAGAATTTCCTAAAAAAGAAGGACGTCAATCTGAAAATAAGCAGGGACAAAAGATGAATTTTTTCTAAACCCATATGATCTATTGATCCTAATGTCACTGCTGTCAATGTGACAACTTGATATGATCTATGATTGCAAAAATCAGGAGATTAAAACCCCCAAAACTAACAGGTGAGAAAATCACTGTCACAAATGCCATCATTGTAGGCCATTTAGTTAATGACTGCTGCTCAAAACAAGAAAGGTTGACCACATAACGCATTATTGTTATGCTGTGATGAAACATTGCTATATATGCAACCAGCATGGCCATATTGCTTGTCAATGTGACAAGGAAATCAGGAATAGAGGTTATTTTAAAGGCAGAAGCTTTGGGAATATTCAATGAGATTGCTTTTCCAAGGACAGAAGGACTAGTTGGAAATCTGTCTAGATTACAAAAGGGTATTCTGGACTATGAAAGTTAATCAATACCCTGGAAGTCGTACCACTGTCAGTAGCCCCACTGCACACAAAATGATCTGGAACCTGCATTGGATTTTAATGAGGACTCCAATTATTTAGTATGCCAAGTTACAAAAAGATGAAGTAATTGAATGGAAAAAGAAACTTTGAATCTTAAAGCTGGAAAGATTCATCTGAAGAGAGAGGAGCAAGAGACACATTCTGATTAGATTTTGATAGAGATCAACGTTGGAAGAAATCCTTACTATTCTTCTGTATGATAGAAATTGTGCGCCATTTTACTTCTGTGCTCTTTCAAGAAAAGCCAACCCAAAATAACAAAAGGGAGAGATGCAAGGTCCTGGGCCAATTGAATTCAAAAAATTGACACACAGTGAATGTCAGGAGACACCAGACACTGCCTTAAAAGGTAATGCAGATCTATGTTGAAAGTACCAACTTGGGGAGAAATCAAATGTCTGGAGATAGACCAAAACTGAACCGATATAGGGAGAAAGGAGCTAACTATTACTAAGTATTACTATTGGAATATGTGGTCAAAATAACCAAAGTTATTTATCATACAATGGAAATTCCTGGTGCTGAAAAAAAAAAAAAAAAAAAAATTATATATATATATATATATATATATATATATATATATATATATATAATTTTTTTTGATTATAATTATTTCACTAAAATACCATAACAATAGGCCTTCCGAATTTCTATCAGTATAAAAATTTCATGGATGACCTGACTTCACTAAAATTGAGTTTGTGGAAACAATAATTCTTTTTCTTTTTTTAACTCTTTCCGATGGTATAAAAATTTTAAAAGATTGAAGGAGCCAATCAAGTATATCTGGGGAGGTAAACTGAAATAAATAATTTCCATAGAAAAAAATGGATTATGTCCCCTCTTGTGTATGAACAGATTTTGATTGATCTTTGAAGTCATAATTGAATAGATCAACGTCTAAGATTGGAATGTGCAGATTGGGTTGCAAATTCATTTTTCTTTTTTATGCAAAATATACCTCGGCCAATCTGAGCGCCATTAATTTGACTGGAGACAAAACTAAGTATCATTTAAATCTGATAAAAATCTAGTTGACGGAAATTTTAATTTGGAAAAAAATTTACTCTCATCGATAATGGTAACTCATTGATTTTCCGGGCTGTACATCAGAAGCATTGAATTTATGATAGTAAAAATCTACATTATAATGAAAATGTTTTTGTTTATACCAAATTTTGGACTAATTTATTTCTAGAAAAACATGTGGAAAAAGAAAAAAAAAAATTTTTTTTCCAACATTGAGAACAGATTTTTTAGAATTTTCATGAAGTTTTCAATATCAGGTGGAAAAAAAAAAAGTTGTGTCTATACATTGTTTACACCTAACTTTTGGTATGGTTTTGAGGGGGGGAGCTCCATAGAAATGCATTGTGGAGGGAAAAAAAGAATAGAAAAAAAAAAAATGTAAAATTTTTTTCCCTAATTGAACTAGTTTGCCTGAACTAAAAGCTGGTCTTATTTTGAGAATATTAATGATAATCTGTGGAAAGAATGGTACACTTTTTGAGGTATACTTTAAAGAACAAACATGGGATTAATATCCCCTTTTAAAAAAAGGAAAAAAAGAAAAAAAACGAGGATAACACAATATCTTTAAGTTCATTGTTGGAATAGTTTTGTTCATATTACACGCACACTAAGGTCTTGAACAGAAAAATTAATCTTTTCATTGATAGAATTTTAAGATTCTGTAAAACAGAACAAAATTCAATCAAAAATAGTTAATATAAAAATTTTTTTAAATTTGAAAAAATAATTTTTTTAAATGTCACTTTTAGATCAAGATAGGATGAAAAAAATGTTTTAAACAGTCAGAGAGAGGGGTAGGGTCTTAAAACTATCAACAATTTAAAAGATTGAGCAGCAAGACTTTAAATGGTAACCACATTATTGACTGATGTCATCATACAGCTGATGTCAGCTGACGATAACATTTCCCTACTACAAAGTATGGATGTCAAAAAGTACTTTTTTCTTGTTTGATATGTTTAGTTCGAGCATAGCAGTAAACTAATACTTGATAATTATCCACACTCAATGCCATAATACAATAAAGTTGGCTTTCATGATATCAAATCTGTGCCAAAAAAATGAGAATTGTTCACATAGCGTCTTCTTAGTCACATAACAAGATAGGGGATGAACAGAAAGGCAAAAGGCCATTAACCTGGTTGATGCTATGGGCCTTCATAAGACCAAATAAATACCTCTAGTCTGATTTTTTTTTTAAAGAGTACACACAAAAATTAATTCGGAATACTTCATAATTATGTAATTTATTATTCGAAATCGCTATTTAATGATATTTTGTTCAGGTATATAAGGTGTAAGGATTAAACAAAAATTTAAATATCTGATAAGTTCTCATTCTTGCTTTTAGAAAATAATAAATTTCATTACGAACATTGGCAATTGAACAGGTGCAACAATGAACTCATAATTATATAATCCTTGGTGTTCCAGGCCCTAAGTGGGTACAGTATAATTTGCAGGATTTTTGAAAAACTTTTCCAAAAATCATCACGGACATACTCATAAAAAACGAGCACAAACGCATGCATGTCTCGTCAGTAATGTGAACAGTAATACATAACTTACGCAATTTTGAAAAGTCTACAACACCTTATTTTGAAAACCTATCTCAAAATTTTTTTAAAGAGCAGGAAAAAAATGATGTGATTTAGACTATTTTAAAATGAAAACATCAATCAAAGCGCGCTAATTAGGTGCCGACAGATTGACAGCACCTGTCAACAGCCTCGTTTTCGGCTACTGTGGATGGCGGGCAGAAAGGCAATAGATGTAATTGAATTTGAAATCTTTTTCTGAGAGAAAAAAAAATACAGGAACAAACTATTGAAAGACTTTACAATGGCTGTATCGACAATTGTGACTAGAATGACTCTTTCATAGCTAAAAATTAGACAAAAATGAATATACATAAAGATATTTCGAAATCAATGGTTTTATATATTTTTTAAATTCATTTCTACATCAGTTTATTTCATTAACAAAATCCCAGCTGCGTCCAAATATTAGAAGAATGAAACAAATTCCAAAGAATTTCAAATTAAAATAAATTGAAATGAATTTTTTTTTCTAAATCTTCAATTTTCACGTTGATATTTTTTCTTCTTTTTATGGAAGATTGCCATGAAATATAAGCTAACAAGTAAAACAACTGAAAATTTGCCAAAAAGAGCAATAACTTTATTTTCAGTTTGTTTTTTTTTTCTCATTTTTAAGTAAGGCTCTCATAAATGGAACCTCTTGAACCTTTTGTTCCAAAAAGAAAAGAATTTATTTTTCCATGGACTCATCTTTAATATCTGTAGAAGTCATTAACATCCGAAAATTGTCAATAGGCTAATTTACCGACTTCATTGGGGGTTATAATCAGTGTATAATCACATGAAAAGATAACTATTTTCCGAAATTTTGAACGGAGACTTTAGAGATTTCACTATTTTTTATGTGAAAAAAAAAAAATGAATCCAATAAATGGGCAGTTTGGGATAAAATTTACGTGTTTATCGCTTCACAAATTTTGAGCATATTTTCGAATATAGTTCATCTGTTTGGGTTTCAAGTCATAACAGCCCATCTCATTTTATTACAATCGTTTTTGTTTTTTTTTTGGTGTGTTAATCTATTTCACATGGACCAATCCATTATAACTGAGGTTATAAAAGGAAATGGGACAAAACATAACCATACTATTATACAAATTAGTTCATATATACGGCTTTATGGATAGATTTTTCGATGTCATTTGCCGCGTCCATCAAGATGAAAAATAGAATCCAATACTTTATTTTGCAGTTTTTACATTTCCAATCTAAAACATTCGTCCAAATGGAGGACCTTACAAAATAAACAGTTTATTTTTCGGTACATTGCAAAGTTTCACACATTTTCTCATTCGATGTTGAAAACGACATGCAAATAAAAACAATTTGATTTATTCAAAGCTAAAACAATAGGATTTATGTATTTACTTCAGTTTTCTTTCATTAACTCTTTATTTCTGCATAGTTTTTAACATCGAGTGATCACCTTTCTAATATTGTGACCATTTTGCAGCCTAGAATTAAATTTTGGAAAAAAAAGGAAGAAAAAAAAACGTGGAAGTAGTTTGCGTGAATGTCTAATCAAACTAGCGCAGTGATGACGAGAGGGTAATATTCAACATTAATCTGATCACCAATTAAATAAATAGAGTAGGTTTTGCTAAAATCCAATTTTTATAGTTTTTTCCAAAATGTGGAGGACGGTGAATCTGTAGCTAGCGTTTAAAATTTTTGCTATTGATTTTTTTTTGTTTGAACAAAACTTGTAGCACTAATCTGGTTCTCATTTTTTCACCAATATTCCATTTCTAGTGGCACAAAACTAATGTGCCTCACAAATGAGCTTTCTAAAGTCGGAAAAAAAAAAAATGAACCACAGCAACTATTTCTTCAGATATGTCCATATTTTATATGCCAGAGTTGGGGTACAAACTCCAGAAACAAAAACAGCATATAATATTGATTTAATTAGAAGCTCAACCATGAGTTATAAAACAAGAAATTGAAGATTAGAACACAAATACCCAAAATATTTTTAGAAAATGAATAAATAAGGGAACAGCGACAGTAAAGAAGCAGCTTTTCAAATCCTACCTTCCTACTCACAGAACGAGGAAAAGGAAAAATGTTTGAGTTTTCTAATCAAGCAAATGAGGAATACTAAGCTTAAGTGTTTAGTTCAATTTGATAAAAATTTCAATTAGTTTTTAATCATTTTTTTAATAAGCCTTAAAACTTTCCAGTTCATGAAAACAAAAGTGAAAATAGGTGAAAATCATCGATTTAGTTTTCCAATTTGTCTTCACTGCATTTGTCAATAGTGCATAGAAAGTTGTCATATGACTAAACACAATATTGGTAAAATGCTTCAGTTTCTGAAAAGATAATGAAAAAAAAAATAGAGGCTCGTCTGTCCGTCAGTCCCCATTTTGTTTCTCAGATGTTTCAAGTCAGATTTATTTGGTTTTTGGTAGGAAAGCGTCCGCAATAAGATGTTTCCTACCTTAAAAATCACCCACTCATGTCGACGTGATCTGGCAATAATGGCGTTTAAACTTTCTGGTGAACTCCTCATTGAACTTTCAGTACTTGGTTTTTTTGTTTGTTTTTTTGTTGTTGTTCTTACGTTCTGCTAATCAAAGCCTCAAACATTTACACTTACATAGCCTTTTCAGCCTACATTAAGGCAGTTCAGTTTACTTTTCTACTTAATGCGTATCATATGGCTTCCTTAAATTGCAAGGTATAAAAAACAAAGCAAAAAAACTCGAACAATATTTGAGCAAATAAAATAATGAAAGAACTTGCACAGCGATGTAAACAAACATTCATTTTCGACTGAATCCAACTCATAAATATTTAAAAGATAGTTACAGGAAGAGGGATGCCGATATTTTTTTCCACATTGGCACAAAAAGAAATTCTATTCAAATTCCAACAGCACAAATATGAAGATTACCCAAAAAATATTTAAAATCGTAAAATATGAATGATGATTTAGGTTTAACCTGGTTGCTTTTCACCATCTTTTTTTACCATATCATTTTCAATACGAAAAAAAGATCGAACCCAAACTGTTTTATCAGCTCTCAAAGTAAATTAATGTGGGGATTTTGTATTCAAAATCCATCATCAACATTAAATCAAACACTAAGTTGGATAGCGTGGCTTTAACGAAAGACTGATGGCGTTGTTTCTTTTGATTTATTTAAGAACGTTTTAACCCAAGTTTTAAGCAAAGGAACAGGAAACCCTCTACCTTCCCTTGGGCAATCATCCATGGAATCAAAAATGTTCGAGACATTTCATAGAAACGAAACAAAAGCTCTATAAAAAAAATTTATTCAACACATCATTCTTGCAAGTATGCAATTGGACCAAAATAAGTGTCACTGCTGACCGAATACGTTAAAGCGATATATCTAACCTCTATTGACAGAACATATAGAACGATAACAATTTAGTTATCGAAGACTCCATATAAACATACGCAAAGTTTGAAAGGGTTAAAAGGTGTAAAGGATAAATTGCAGAAAACGATGTCCGAAATAAATACGTTTTTACAATTGATAAATTCAAAATCAGTCATTTAAACGCTCAAAAAAAAAAGTTTGAACGAAGCACTAAAATTAATGCCCACAGCAAAAATGAGAACAAGACTCCTTTTTGTGTTATCAAAGGCCAGCAAAGAAAAAAATCTTCAAAAGGCTACAATAGACAATAGTATCATTAAGAGTAACATATATATATGTAGGTGTGTCTCGTTACAGGTAACGTTACATGTTAAGTCACAAATATTGTTTTTTTCAGCGATAGTAGAAGCGTGTGCGCGCACTGTTGCAACCAGCAACACAATCACTAAAAAAAGAATACTTCACAGACAGGCCCGTACCAAGGGAAATAGGTGGGGTGGCAGGGAGTAATCAAATCAAATGCAGCTAGGGATCTGCGAGTAGATTTTCAGGAATTCTGGTGTGAGTCAGACGTAAGAATGACTGATTGAATAACTTTGTTTCAAAATGGTTTATTCTTACTTTCATATTATGAAGTATTCTTAATTCCTTTAGCTTTACAAAAATTTGGCGGTCGAAGCCCATGACCCCCGCTTATTACGGACCAGAGCCTACTTCATGGATACATGAAGTGCATATTTTGTATACCACCAAAAACTCCCAATATTTACTCCATCACCATCAATACTTTTGTGGTGGTGGGGGCGGGTTTGTAGAAAGCATACAAGACTATTCAATGCATCTGTACTACAGAAGGTATCATTGACTTTACAAGCACACAAATCCGTTGTTCAAAGAAAGGAAAACAAAATTATACTTCCATCTCTTGGTTTTAAGCTCAACTTACTGCAACCCCACTGTTGGTTAAAAAAAAACTCTTTTCTTGAATGTGACAAGAATTAAGCTGACCTCAATAACAGCACAAATTTTCGCGGATCTTTATATGCAATGCCAACCTTTGACATCCACCCTAATAAAATAATCTTGAGAGTCGAGAAATAAATGAAGTTTATAGTACATGTCGCATACCTCTAATTCGAAATACCCGGGACCAGATAAGTTTTGGATTTCTGAATATTTTAATACACATAATTGAACAAACGATTGTTACTCACAAGTTTGTTTTTTGTTTTGTTTTTGTTTTTTCAGAGCCTTTGAAATTTCCAACAGTCTTTGTACAGATAAGGGGATGGGGCAAAAATTGATTATTGCATGCAAGTCTGGTGGTTTTGATTGGGAATGTTTCACCGTCAGCGATGTAAATATAGATTGAACGTTTTCAGAGTTACTCAGAGATAACCAAGCTTTCATTGTAGCTAGAATGAGTTGAATACCTAAGAAATCTGCCTAATATCTGAATTATACAACAGTGAGGTCAGGTGTGGAATTTTCCACTTGTGACGTCATGTTAGCTTAAAGTTTCGGGTTTGGGAACACTTCAGACAAGAAGACTCAATCTGTATTTAATACACCCACTGACAGACATACATCGAGATGTAAATTAATACACTATGATCGAGAGATTAATGTAAGAAAAAGAATAGATTTTTTACCTCTAGTACCCTGTACCCATGTGTGACTATCAAATTCAATGTATGTGCTGGGTGCATGTCATCTGCATGTGTATGCATTGCGCCTAGCCATACGGAGAGTGTATTCATTCATAGCATTTGCAGCTAACTAGATGGTTTACGCTTTAAAAGGGACTAGTCATGCTGTCTTGAAGGTTCCATTATCAAAATATAAAACTAACAAAATTAAGAAATAGCCCTCACTGCTGACAGGCTGTGAGAGATACTTCCGTTAGGTTATCAGGTGTAAAAAAAACTTTTCTTAGAAAGATATTACCAAATAAGCGAGGTCAGATAATGATAATATTATTTGCAGCTGTCAAATTCAACAATTTCCATCATTCCAGTTAACACTGCGACAAAATATTCTGATTTTTAGTACGAGTGTCAAAATACAATACATTTTTTTAGATTCATTGATTTAATACTTTCCTTTGCTTATGTATTTGTGAATTCATGTAGTCAACATAGTGAGTGTACTACACAACACATCATTGATCGAGCAACATAGTAAGTGTAGCCGACGCGCGTGCGTGTCAAAAAGAAAGAAAGCATAATTAATTATGTACACAAAGAATCTACTCGTAACCAATCCAAGATAATAAGAGTGAAGTGGCGGCAAACACGTGAAAAGAAAAGACTAAATGAGGGAAAATATGCCCAACTGATTACCCCAATATATCAACATCTGAAAACACTAGTACAAAAAAAAAAAAAAAAAAATGAACGAATACGACGAGATTTCCTTTTTTTTTTTTTAGATCTAAATATATAAGTAAATAATTGTTGTGATTGATCTATTGAGATGAAAAGGAAAAGAATAAACTACACTGTCATTTTTTTAAAGTTTATTTGCAACTAACAGACCTCATTACGATTATAAAGAAACTTGACCGTAAATTTGATTACAAGAAATATTGATCATCAGGTTGTCACAATCATTCTCTTTCCATTTTCTTTTTTAGGAAAAATTAAATGTTGCACTTTACGAATCAATCTTTCTTGTTAGAGGATAATAAGGTGGACACTGTATTCTGAGCTTAGACACACTTAACATAACGAATTAACGAACAAAGGTTTAGTATAAAAATTTGAAGAAAACAAACGAGTTTTTAGTTTGATATACATATGTTTATCAGAGAGATTAATTAAATGAAAAATAGTTAAGACAGCTGTGGTGCTAGTTTGTGTCTGGTACTTTGTCCGGGCGATAAGAGAAGCAACGAGAATGATAGAAAATCCAAAATAAATGAAACCTTCAGTTCCTCCACTCCTCCAACTGAAGGAACAAGGAAGTGATGTGGAGAATGGAAGAAACAGATAATTCAAACTCCTGGGAAATACTGTGACTGTCGTGAGCACAAAACAATTATCCTTTCCATTGTTTTCAATACCTTCCCCTCATGTATATAGTATAAAAAAACTTAGCACCAGTTTTTTTTTCTTCTTTCTGTAAACGCGGAAAACATTTTTTAAAGGAAGGAGGGGTCCCACGTTAATGAGTTTTAACAAGGAATTGAAAGCAGCTTTGAAAATTTCCCGAAGAAGGCAACTTTTCTTGCCTGCCTACAGTAGATTTACTGTATGGTAATCACGTGATCAAACACACCTCCTGCCTCATGATTAATGACTAACTCCTGCCACATAGTGTTCTGTCAATTCTCTTTGTACGTTCTTGAACGTTTCAGTCGTAAAAAAGATTTTTTTTTCAACTTGAATGCAGTCAAAAGTTTTTTAACAACGTATAAATTGTATGCTATGCATGATTAAAAGAAAAACGTAAATATAACTAATTGCACATTTATTTTTCAGTGTTTTTCCGCATATGCTGTGTGAGACAACAAAAAGAATTAAATTCTGAATTAAAAGGAAAAAAATAAAGTAAATAAAAGAGCTAAATAATGACCCCCTCTTCTCTTGAACTCTTACCGACTCCTTTTATGAAATCTCGAAAAGAATCGTTACTTCAATTTACAACAGAAAATAACCCTAGTACTTAGCAATATTTCGCACTTCTATTTTTTGGCAAATAGACACTTAAATGCTGTTGTACTTTTGGTGGTGCCTCGTTAATGTGAAGAGGCGAACTCAAATTTTTTTTAAATTTCTAAAAATACATCCAACTTTTGTTAAAAAAATCCTCTTTTCGACTCGGGAATAGGAAGGGAAGTTATTATCAAGATTTACAAGGAAATTAGATAAGAACAAAAGAAGAGAGAAAAAAACAAATACAGTAGAAACAGTGAAACACGAATCAAATTCAGACAAACAATGAAGCAAGAATGAATAAATGTTTGGATAGATGGAAGAATGTCTATATGAAATGAGGGATCAGTTTGCTGCCCAAAAGATATCGTAATCTGAACCCCCAATTTATGGCCATCCATAAATTTTAAAGCGTTAGCATCTGGAACTGTATCGACCCCAGAAAAATAATACAGGAAAAAAATACTACCAAATGGCTAGGAGTAAGTAAATGCGACAAACAAGGGAGACTTGGTTTCTGATTTCATCTAATTTTAATGTATAAAGACTGAAGAGACACGAGTTGAGAAATTTAAATTTTGGATCTCTTTCGAGAAAAGGGGAAGCTTTCTTTTTTTTTCTCTCATTTTCCGGAGAAAAATGCGATCTTGAGCATAATCTAACTCTATTGAAACAAATAACTGTAATAAGTGTAGTGCTAACAGTTCATAGTGTTCATTTATTCAATAATAAAACGGTTTTCTTATATGCACTTACCTGGTACCTTGTCTCTTCTGCGGGTCATCAGCAGTATCCACAGTAGCCATTTAGTCCGAGATGGTTTAGTTTTTGTTTTTTTCCTTTAACTATGTCCTTAAAAACGAAACCTGACGGCCAGAGATAGACTACAACAAGAATATATAAATCCTTGCGTCAAAACGAAAAGGGATCGTCAAAGTAAGCGTTAAACAATTTCACGACGAAAGAAGTTGCCCCGACGTCGCGTGTTGTTGGACCGCCTTGTCAAATGTATGAACAATTTTGTTTTCTTCCGTCCTTCTTGGCTCAAGCGAGATCGTTAAGTCCGTCTCTCTTTCTTTCTTTCTCTCTCTCTCTCTCTCTGTATTTATCTATCTATCTATCTTGTACTAGAGGGTGGTGGACTATCTTTTTCTTCTTTCTTCAGCACTACCCACTTTCTGTTGTTGCGGGGGCTGCGGTCGGGTATGTAGTTTTGAGATTGCTTTTGTTCTTTCTTTCAATCTTTGTCATGTGCTAATCTCTCGACAGGGTTACTGCATTTGTGGCGACACTCGGCCTCCGTACTCGTCTACCACTCCCGTTCCGCAATGCAATATGATCTACTTTGTGGCCAGACCGACCTGTGCTGTGGATTGGATTCTTATAAAAATGCAAACGAACACGAGATAAGGATAGCACCAAATAAGTCGGTTCTTCTCACTGATCTCTGCACGTAAGTATTTAGTGGTTAAGGACTTTTGGTCAAGAGTGTAGGCCTCCTGCTGATTTACCGATCTTAAAGAGGAAAACTGAAACGAGCATGCAGGTTACAGCGTGAGATAGGAAGTATGGGTGAGCAAGATTACTATAATTAATTAAATACGCGCATTTGCGAGGATAAAAGATTATTTTGAGTTCAATCTGCAAAGAAAAAAATGAACATCAAATTAAGCTTTCTCATTTAATTAAAAAAAGAATTATATTTTCTTTCGTCAAGATTTATTTTTGTGTGTTAATTGAGACTAAGAAAGTTAGTTTAAAGTAGTTGAAAAGGGTATGGTTCTCAATTTTTTAGAACCAGTTTTATTTTTATTTCGGTAATAAAAGAAAAATTAAAGTAGACTTCAACTAGGTACGTCACAAGTATTACTTATAAATTTTGAGTTGTGAATTTTGTTTCTCAATTACAATTACTGTTCTACCATACAATAAAAACGGGAGTTGCTGGGGGTTGGGGGTAGCTTGCCTCATTGAGGCCCCTCTCCTACTTGTAGTGCAGAAGGTTTCCAGCCTGAGGTCCATAGGAAATTCATTTAAACGCCAAACGATGTCCTCTGTGATGAAAACGTTGGAAACCCTTATAAAAGAGAGGAGTGAGATTTGATGAATCTCACCCCATC
>OY735202.1:52722850-52747850 GCA_963457665.1 Thysanoteuthis rhombus
TCTCTCTCTCTCTGGCCAATGCACTCTGTGTGTGTCTCTCTCTCTGGCCAATGCACTCTGTGTGTCCTCTCTCTCTCTCTGGCCAATGCACTCTGTGTGTCTCTCTCTCTCTCTGGCCAATGCACTCTGTGTGTGTCTCTCTCTCTCTGGCCAATGCACTCTGTGTGTCTCTCTCTCTCTCTGGCCAATGCACTCTGTGTGTGTCTCTCTCTCTCTGGCCAATGCACTCTGTGTGTCTCTCTCTCTCTCTGGCCAATGCACTCTCTCTGTCTCTCTCTCTCTCTGGCCAATGCACTCTCTCTGTCTCTCTCTCTCTCTGGCCAATGCACTCTGTGTCTCTCTCTCTCTCTCTGGCCAATGCACTCTCTCTGTCTCTGTCTCTCTCTCTCTTTCTGGCCAATGCACTCTGTCTCTGTCTGTCTGTCTCTCTCTTTCTGGCCAATGCACTCTCTCTCTCTGGCCAATGCACTCTGTCTCTGGCCAATGCACTCAGTCTCTCTGTCTCTGGCCAATGCACTCTGTCTCTCTTTCTCTCTCTCTAGCCAATGCACTCTGTCTCTCTTTCTCTCTCTCTGGCCAATGCACTCTGTCTCTCTTTCTCTCTCTCTAGCCAATGCACTCTGTCTCTCTTTCTCTCTCTCTGGCCAATGCACTCTGTCTCTCTTTCTCTCTCTCTGGCCAATGCACTCTGTCTCTCTTTCTCTCTCTCTGGCCAATGCACTCTGTCTCTCTTTCTCTCTCTCTCTGGCCAATGCACTCTTTCTCTGTCTCTCTCTGTCTCTGGCCAATGCACTCTGTCTCTGTCTCTGTGTGTCTCTCTCTTTCACTCTCTCTCTCTCTCTGGGGCACGTGCACTCTTTCTCTTGTGCTCTCTCTCTCTCTGGCACATGCTCGCTCGCTCATTCACTCTCTCTCTCTCTGCGCACACACAATCTCTCTCTTTCTCCCTCCCCTCACTTTCAAATCTCCTCTCTCTTCTTTCCCTCCCACTCTTTCTCATGTATTGATTTCTTTCATTTATTTATTGTTCCCTAATTTGGGAAATCTTTTTGAAGCTGCCTTTTTGTAATTTCCTTTAGTGGAACCATTTTATATTTTGGTTTCCTTCATTAGAATTTGCAGCTTTTCACCCACAAGTCTCTAAGTGGTTGTTGGAAATAGATTGGCAGTTTTAATTAACATTTGAAGGAAGTATGTGATTGAGAACTTGTAATGCCAATCAATGGCATCAGTCCTTCAACCTCAGATGTTTACTGCCCTTGACAGATTGGTAGAAATAAAGAGTCAAGCTACAGAAGATGTTTTTCCTCTACCACTGAACCAACTAATACTCTTATGCAAATTTGCATACACATGTGTGTATACACTGCAGATTGTGCTGTTCTTTTTGTATATCATCAGTAGTATATATAGAGACGATAGTAAGAGAACTGTCTATATCTGATATATTATTACAACTATACTAGATACCCACCTTAACGGGTGGAGTAAATTGCTTTCCAAAAAAGGAATTTATAAAAATAGATAGAAATTAGACAGGAACTTACTCCGGTCATTAGGATGGGTATTTAGTCTAGTATAAAAAATGATCTACTTTGTTCAAACATAAATTATGATTTTACACGATCTTGAATTGTTTTTACAACGATTTTTACAGCTAGTTCGAACGATCCGTGTATTCATTTTATTGAAAATAAGTTGCTTTTTTAAAATTCCACACATGTCACTCTGCAATGTGACCATTAGATATCGTAATTCATTTTTAAATTTGAAAGTAACATTGATATTTAATACATACATAATGAGTATTAAGATTTGTTTAATTCTAATTTATTCATCTAACGCATCCTTTCATTTTTTTCTAAATTGTGTGTTTCACCTCACTTTGGCTTCAGAAAATGAGGAAAACAAGTGACAGAAAATTGTTAATCCCTCAAAAGCTTATTTGCTGGGAACCTTTCCCTGGTGTCAGACCTATTTTAGCATAATCCCATTTGGCAACTGGCATTATGATGATAGGAAAATAATGTTGATTGATTCATCATTATTCAAAAGTGAAACTTTATTAATCCTTTAAATTGTAAAAGTAACTTTATTGAAAAAATATTTTTGTGCTATGAATAAAATGTATAGTGAAAAAATTAAATGACAGCTCCTATCTAAATTTACTCCTAAATTCAAATTTATTTATCGAACTATAGAAAACTGTCTGTACCTGCATCATGAATGATAGAATGAAAATACATTAGCAGTAACCCATGGCAATGGCACAGTTAAAAAAATATTAAACTCAATGAAAAAAAAAATGAGTTGATGCTCAACTTTATCGTCCTCAAAATTTGACACAGAATGAAAAAAAATTCCTTCCTATCCCACCCAGTGTTGCCAAGTATGATTTGTTATAAATAACTGTAAAAATCACTATAATCAGTTTGATATTTTTTATCAATTTCCAGCTAACTTATATATCATAGATTCTGAAGGTTCTTATTTCAGTTAATAACTTTTATTCTAAGCTGAGATATAGTGCTTTAAAGTTGACGATGAAAAACTACAATTGTTTTTGCACCCACCTAAAAACAGATAAAAGATTAGAAGTTATGCCCCTTGGACATCATGTTAGCTAATCTGAAATAATTTGACAGTTGAGTTCAAACTGATGCTCCTATTAATTTCAATTACTCTATTACTAGAAGAATTTATCAAGTTTCTTCACTCGCACTTTGAAGAACTTCTGAAATATAGTGAGTTATGGTACTGAATATGTTATGAGGAAAAAAAGGTACATTTTGACTTTTTTTTTTTTTTTTCAATAAATTTTTTCCTTGTCTTAAAAAGATGAGTGGGGAGGGAGATTCATATTGGTTAAGATGACAACAGATAATGATTGATTCTGTAAGTTGTTGAAAAATATCTGTAGATTTGAACTTGGTGTTTATTGCCAAGTTGATTAAAACATATTCTATTTATATGATTCACTGGTCCAGGTTAGCTTACTTAAGTCTTGGCTAGAAAACCTACCTTGGAGTAAAGGTCATCATATTAGTCTTGCAAGCCATTGCTCATAAGTTCATTATTGACTTCTTCATGTATCTGCCACTGAACTAAAATTGGATTAGTCCTTCAAATATGAAAATAGCTCTAGAGAAGAATCTCACCTAGTTGGTATTTTTTTACATATTCTTTAGTCATACATTCAATTAAAATTTCATGTATTTCACTAGTTTTTCTTTACTAATTTCCATGTTGATTCTGGTGTATGTAAAATTACTGAAATAATGTTAGGCAGAAACAGAATGGTTTGGAGGTGATTATCAAATGTATTTAATAAACAAATACATTGAGAAAATTCAATTTGTTACAGTTTAATGCTTTCATTTAGAAAGTATTTGATTATACTTTTTTAGTAAAGAATCACAAAAACTATTTTAGTTTATTTGTGTTACATATATTTTTAAAATGCATTTGAATTTATTTGGTGTCCGAGAAGTAACTTGATTTTTAGTTCATTATAAGATGATCAACCAATTTCAGCCATTTTGTTCATCAAATCATGAAACGAAACGTTAGCAGATACTTTGTGGCATCCATCCTGGTGATAATTTCTTGTAATACTACCAAATTTGATTGAGATAGCTTTCAAAGATCTATAATATATAATTGAGATGCCTAGCTCTGAATGAAAATGATATGCATTATTTCAAGTGCCATGAGAAAAAAAATCAAAACAAACTTTCATGAATTTTGAACTGTTATATCTTTCTTAGCAATCAACATTCTTGGAAGATATTTCTAAATGCAGCTCAATCATGATTAAGTTTCATGAATTCAGTATTTTTTTTAAATCAAGCAAGTCTTTCTCTTTTAATGAATTGTGACCAATATTGAAAAATTTCCAGCTTCTGTTTTAATTAATTTTTTGGTCAGTGTTTCACTCTCATCTAATTATTGAAATGAAATAAATGTAACGATAGCTCTGGTTGATATTGATTATATAAAATCAATTAAAAGATGTTTAATTTTTCTTTGATGAAATGTTAAAGAAAAAGAATAAAGCTGAGAATTTGAATTAGGAATCCAATTTTCACTGAAGGTTGTCAATACAAATAAACAAAAGACTCAACAGACTTCAAATGATCTTTTCTTTTTCTTCAATTTATTATAATCTGATTTTTGCTGAAACAATGTAACGAGATTTTAGGAATGTTATTCACTGAACAACTACACTGTAAAATTTTATGTATATTCCAAGAAACAAAACTTGGATATTTTGGCAGTTTAATGGTTATATTAAATTTAAAGTAAAATCTTCCCCTTATCCTAGGTTTTGCTTTCCGCAGTTTCAGATACTCACAATAAGTCCTAGAAATAAACAATTTGTAAGTTTTATTCAATAATGGTTCCAAAGCACAAGTGTAATAATGCTTGTTATTCGGCAATGCCAGAGAAAAGCTGGAAAGTGCTTCCTTTTAAGGAGAAAGGTGAAAATTTTTAATCAAATAAGAAAAGAAAGAAGAAAAATTGTATGCTGAGGTTGCTAAGATCTATGGTAAGAAAGAATTTTCTATCCATCACTTTTGTTACAGTATATTGTTAAAATTGTCCTATTTTATTATCAGTTGTTTTTAATCTCTTATTGTGCCTAATTTATAAATCAAACTTTCCCACGTTTTAGAAAAAATCATAATACGTGTAGGATATGGTACCACCTGCACTTTTATCGTATTCATCTATTTAGAAGTGAGAAAATATCAAAAGGAAGGAAAGTAGCTTGCACATTTTGTTATGTAAAGGCTCTATCTTGCTATTTTCACGTACCATGCTGACATGGTTCCCTGGTGATGAATTAAAATCAGGTAGTTGGTGATGCTACTCTTATTTTTGTGAGCCATAGAATCTTTTGGTCTTGAATCTAAGGATGGTCAAATGTTACCAGTTCACAGAATTCATGTGTGAAACTCAGAAGAAGCAAGTAAATAAATTCTTTTATATGTATCTCATATCTGAAACTGAACATATTGATTTCAAAATATCCTCTGGGTGTAGTAATTAATGGTATTTTTGCTATTGGTCTCTACTGATTCTGTTTTTATAGCTTAAAATAACCTCTTATGCCACAGACGTTATGCATGCTTAATGTACCAATTATGAATATAGTTTCAAAGGTAATTTGCTTTTTTTGTCATTGAAAGTAGATCATTCCGGCATTTATTAACTCTTACACGTGTAAACATTACTTGTTTACTGAAAAACTTATAATATTATACAGAAACTTTGAACTATAACCTAAATATACTGCTAATATTTTCAAAGATACATTCCAGTGATTGCCAAGGTAGGCTCTTGTTTGGCTATTGATAAGAAAATTTTCAAATGTAACTCTTTCTAATTATAGGTTTTCTATTCAGTTTCAAGGCAAGTTTTTCCAAGGGGAAATAATAGCTTTCTCCAATCATTCTCAAGGATTTAGGATCCTTTGCTGGTTGTAGTAGCGTTAATTTACATGCAAATGTCTTATATACTATAAGGTTATATTTTTTCCCTAAGAGAAACCATGACATAAGACAACCATGGAAGATCCTACTTGAACAAAAAAAAAAAAAAAAATGGTCTGAGTAATCATTTTCATGATCAAAAGGGATGCATTATTCAGCCTTTGTTCTGCAGCAATGTGTGTTAATGCAGCACCAATGAGCAAAAGCTTGTTAAACTTTGACTGAATATATGATGAGGAAATACAGAATGTTGCATACATTACCTCAGATTTTGATCTTCCATTAATAGGTTATGCTCTGTAGTTATTGTGACTTCAGAGTATTACATTCCTTGAGGTTGGTGGAAAATAAAAACTCGTTATATAACCAGTTGCATAATATGATTGAATTCTTGGCTGTATGTTCATGCTAAGTTCTGTTGAATGATGGTAGACATATTGTCATCACCTGGCTTACAGCTCTTACTTCTTCAATTCTACTACTGAAAAACACAGAAAATTTTGCTTGTTTCTCTTTTTATCATTTTTGGGATTTTTTGACTGCAATTTCACAAAGTTTATCAGTATAGGACACCCAGTTTATACTTAGTAATTTTTAAAGCTTTTAGTCGTTTCATCATTTTTTTTTTCTCTCCAGGAGTTCTAGCAGATGAAACCTAAACACCAATGGGCTGTTGATAACAACGTAATCGACGTTTTAATAGAATATCCATAACTAGTTTTCAAGTCAATTTTATTGGAATAATCTTTGTTGTTCATAAAAATTGGAGAACATTTTCGTCTAAAAATATTTTGGTTAACTATAACTCTGAAATGATTATTGAAAACTCATGTTTACAAATGCTTAAAAAAAAGTGGTGTAAACATATTAATGTTTGGCATGTATTTGACTATTTCTAATATCTTTTTGGCTATCTTTTAAAATTAAGCATTTTTTAGCATTCAAACTTGTGTGAAAAATATTTTTTGAGTTGGCTTTACTGATCTGATTTGCCTTTCTAGTTTAAATATATCTGTGCTACTGACGGCCAAATCCAGCATTGATGAGCCCAGAGTTCTTTCTCCTTTCGTAGTTTTCTATTATTTTGAGAGCCAAATTTAACATTTTGAAAATTAGGGTCCATTCTCTGATTACATTATAAGTGATTCAACATTATATCAAGCCATTTTATAATGGATCTACTATGTACATATTTTCTTAAAATACAAAGGCTAAATTTTCTGAATGTGAAAAATCACATACCACTATATCTCAAATTTTCAACCACTATCACGTCAGAGTTATTGTTTACCAAATGATTTTTATATGAAAGTATACTCCAATCTTTCATTTCTTTAACAACACAAAGATTTTTCCAAGAAAATTGACATGTATATCAGTTTCGGGCATTGTATCAAAATGTTGTTGTTTTATCAACAGTCCATTGGTCTTACTGATTTTAGAATGCCTAAAAGTTTTCAAAATTTCTTGGTATAAATTGGGTGTCCTTTACTGTGCAAAATAGCAGTTGATAAAATAAAAAATAAAAATTTCTGTTGTTTTCCTGTTATTCTACTGTAAAATTAAAGAGGTAAAATTTGAGAATCCAGGTGATGATATCAAACTTTGCCACTCTACAGAGTGTAAGGTTATATGTATAGGTAATGTGTGCATGTATATTGTTTGTGTGAGTGTATACAAATATGTAGATATGCAGAGAGAGCTGTATACAACTGAGTGAATTCAGAGCTGCTCTCTCAACCTTTGTCATCAGTTAAGCCCTGTTGTATTGGAGCTTTTACAGGCTCACTCTGATACAGCCACTTTTTACTGCATATAATAACGTTGATGTTTAATGTGAAATAGAACACTATCAGTGACAAGTGAGCAATTTGAATATTGGGAGGGCAGTTTGGAATTTGGGTGTGAAGAGCAAAACGCATTCCAGGGCTAAAAAACTGAATTGTGTTAAGGCTTAACTGGTTAATTCCTAACTACACAATACGATCAATTACTAATTTTGTCATAGATTCTGTTGATTAACTCCAGTTTCTGAGATAAAAGAGTGATGAGGTAATTATTACTAAATTCCACACCAAAAATATTCTTTGATACTCAATTTAGATGAATTTTGAATTTAACTTCATATTTTATCTATTCAGCACCAAATTTGTTCTATTATAGTAGGGGGGGGGGGCGTTAAATTTGGGGGACTGTCTAGGCGAACTACTGTTTTTAACAAAATAATTGAATAAATTATTCTCATACAAAATATATTTCAAAATTTTTATTTTATCTCCTCGAAATCACATTAACTATAGAATTTTAGCTTCTTATTCACACATTACAGCATCTTTAATTTTAAGACAAACTTGGTTATAGTTCATGTGTACTTTCTCTTGGTTAGTCAAGTTTAGAGTGTCAAAGATTTATGGCTCTTTTGTTGAGCTGATATTCAAGTTGAAATTAAATCCATTTCCACCCTACAAGGTTGTTTTTTTGTTTATTTTTTTTGTTATTTTTCAAGTACTTTGGCTAGCAGCAACAGCTTTTCATATCATCATAAAGTGAATTAAGATTCACTGATATTGTACAAATTCAAGTGATTTGTCTTGGGTAATCTTTCCTGTTTTCATATGGGTAGTTTTGCTGATTTTTATTTTGAAGAAGCGATAAAACTCTCAATTGCATAGATATGAAATGATAAACTGTTTTTTAGCTATAAAATATTTAGATACCATAGAAATATAAACTCTCTCATACATGTATGCATGTGTGTATATATGGAACAGAGAAAGTAGTACAATAACCACTGTAGGAAACAATGAGCAAGGAGCACCATTGCAAAATAGATAATAAAAAGCGGCATATATGCTGTATTGAAAAAATACAATTTGTTAGCTTAGTTAGGAACCTTTAATAAGAGATGAAACCACATTAGATTTAAGGCTCCAAAATCTCAGTGCCGGAATACAAGAGTTTAATGGAGAAAGATGACATTGACAATTACTGTCAATTAAGTCTATCCCTAGGAAGGATGCCAGACATGACAAAGGATTTCATGCAGCATTCTCTGAAGTGGACAATATTGTGATAAAAAACAACCAAGACATGGATGTAAATTTGAAAGAATCATGGTCTAATAGAGTCTCGAAATTTAGAAAAGGATTTCTTGCACAATTATGCATGAGACAAGAACATACACAGGAAAGAAGAAATTCTTCCTTTCAGAGATCATTAGTTTTAGTAACAGCACATACCTCCTTCACTATCCCAATAACTATTATTACAACTACTGTTTTTTTGGCTTTATCAGATATATCAGGGTGTTGGGGATTAGATGTAGTATCCCACTTCATTGCTTCTATCATCAACCTCAGCTGCTCCTGCTGATGGTTCCTCTTATTGTAATGAGACTTAAATACTTTGAAAATTGATAGCTTCACCTTCCGGTTACTGATAGGCACCATCTTGCCTGTGTCTTTGGTGGTGGTCTACTATACATGTATAGTAAGTGGGCATGTATAAAGATTAGAATTCCTTGAGAGGGACAGGATGATTATTGGTGCACTAATATGTGAGTGTTCTTTGCGTGCCTGTATGAGAAATCACAAGCGCACACACATGTATATAGATTTGCAACCAGAGTCACATCAATCTAGTTTACTCATTTATGGCTCCTTTAGCATGTGTGTGTGTGTATTTACAAATCAACCAAATTACAGTTTTTGGTACTTCATGCTGTATGACTTTCACATAAATGTGTGTACTGGCACTCCTCAATTAACATAGATTAACATTTATGAAATTTCTCATATTTTCCTTCATTTCTAGCCTCATGTCTTAATTAGTTATCCAAAGTTCAAAAAGCTGAAGAAAAAAATTAAAACTTTTGAGTGTCACTGTATATCCATGTATTTTATAAATGCTATCACATCGATGAAAAAACTATTAGTGATGATAGTCAATTTACCCATCTTTCTCACTTTTATTGTATTTTTACTAAATTTCACTTCAGGTTTAGTTTATTATACAGTTAACATTAGATATTAATTTTGACTTCTATCTAATTGGAAAATTTGTAAGATCTTTTGAATTGCTCTTCAGAATAGATGATATTTTTTTTAATACATTCATCTTGTTTTGACAGTGTGAAAAAACACTGAATTTGTGTGCTTGAACATATTGGCCACTTTTTAACATGTTTTCGATCATTTTTGGTATCTTTTTGGTATTTTAGTTTCATTAAGTATTCAATAAGTATTTGCACTGAATAACTTCTAGAGCAAAACAATCACAGATTTTAGATTTTAAACATTAATTAATGAACTGATTTCAATAAAATTTTCATTATCTATTCATTCATAAATGAAGTTTATGAAAATGGAATTTTGAACAGAAAACTTATGGAAATATTTTATTCAAGTCTAAATGGCCAACCTTTTGGAATTTCAATGACAACGACTTTGGGATACTTGAAATAGTAAATGACTGACACATTGTTGAACATATCCATAAGCATGCCAACAAGAGACTTGGATACAAGTCTGTCTTCAACTATCTGTAAAGAGGTAATTGAGCTTATGAGTCAAAAGGTATTGTCTTTGATTCTTGATGAAATCAAATTGGCAAAGTACTTCTCAATATCTGTAGACTCCATGCTGGATGTCATGCATGTTGGTCAGCTAACAATGATTGTTGGCTATGATCTACAATCTAGCCCTATTGAACGGTTCATAAAGTTAACACCAATGTTTTTCCATACTGAATCAGAAATCACTGAAGCTATAATTCATATCTTGAAAGAAAATGGCATAAACATTTAAAATTTGCCATGGCCAGTCCTACAACAATGCTGCGGATATGAGTGTGAAATACAATGGCACCGAGGCTACCCTTCAAGAGGAGGGCAGTGTTACTCATTATTTCCCTTGGATAGTGCATTCCCTTGATTTGGTTGGTGAAAATGCAGCAGAAAGTTGACTGCTGCAGCTGGATATTTTGATTTTCAGCAATGCCTTTATGCTTGGTTTGTTACATCAACTCTTAACAAGGCCTTGTCTGACCCAAGATGATCTGCCTTGGAGAATTGGCATCTGATGATAATCAACCATGAGACTTCAGACTCAGATTTCTGAAGAATGTCCTACAATTGGAAGTCGCCATTTTACTTGAAATATGGGACACAACCTTAGTAGGATTTCAGGAAACTAAATTATCCCCATGAGAGGGTTGACTGTCTTTGAATTTAGCAGTTCATTTGTTAAAACCTCTTCTCAACTTTGTCAAAAGCCAGCATTCTGAATTTGAATGCTACGAAGTGAAAGGAAAAATGATATCTATAGTCAAAGAGTTCAAAGACTCTTCAGAACAACCACAGAAATCATCAATTTGAAGTGGGTCCATCAACTAAAACAGAATTTTAACCCAGAGAAAACTATCAAGTTAAGGTATTTCTGGTAATAATTGACAAATTATCTCCAGCTCTCCAACATCATTTAGACAAGGACATCCAGGGCAGGTTTGGTTTTCTTTCCAACCTAACTGAGCTTGGCAATGATGACATCTGAAAGGCAGTGAATAATTCAATTGAAGAACATCCAAATGATTTTGAAGACAGCTCTCTCTCTCTCCAAGTGAGACCAATTTTCAGAGCTTTTCAATGGTTTCAGTGGACAGGAACAGAAAGAAGCATAGCACAAAAGAGTTGAAATTGCTGTTGCTGTTGAATGACGAACTACTGCGAGGAGCAAACATTTTCCAAGTTAAAAATAATGAAAAACAAAGTTAGAAGTTGCATAGGATAACAGAGACTCAATCTGCACTCTCCAATTGTTTTTGTGTTTTGTTACAGCAGCTTTGATTAATACTATACTTTACGGGTCTGGAGTATAAATATGCATCTTTGTTTTGTTTCAAGTGGGATATTTTTCTTGTGATTCAATGTAAAACATAAGTTCATACAGGTTTGCTATACCCTTTTTAACCAATACAAAGTTATTTTTTTAAATAAAGACACTAAAATGTTTCTATGATAGCAGATAGCTGAGAATCTGGTCATTTTCTCTGAAAAATAACTGATTTAATTTTACTTCATAGCTTACTCAAATATGTTTAGCCAAAAAGTTAACCAATAGTAGAAGTATAGCTATTTTTAGTGTTTTTTTTTTGGGTGGGGGGTCTTTTGTTTATCAAAAAAAAATCAAAGAGGTCCCCCCCCCCTTTGGAGCCGATTCACTTCCTTTCCCCAATAAAAGTTACTTTTTTCTAGAAATAAAAAATTTCAGGAAGAAATGAAGATCACAATCAATCTAAGCAAATCAAACTATTTGGGAAAAAATTTTTTTTATAATATCAGTAAAACAAATTTAACCAAAACTTTTGCTTTGACAATATTTGTTCTGGAATCTTAGTGTATCATCATTTTATTTGATTATTTGGCTTTAAATGAGTATAACATTTTTAGCTATAAAATTAGCCAAAAGTGGAATAGATTTTTAACCAAAAAAAACAAAATACAAATTTGACTTTGCAGCACTGGTATAGAGGGGAGGGTCTTTACCTCTTCTATGGCCCTGTCTTGCGAAAGCATTTACTTGAATTTACAGAATCCCAAAATCTTTTGTATATCAGAGGAAAGCTGTGGTTTTTTCTTTATAACACAATGCAGATAACATTTGAATTAGTTCTGGTTGCTTTAGATTTCTTTTTTAAGATTTGAAAGATTCGGGCCTTCTTGACATCGAGCTACAATGCACAAATATCAGCAGGGAAAATAAATGTATGTCTGAAAAGAGTATTCAATTACTTGTGTACTATATACGTGCACATGCTTACACAAGCAGTGTGTATATATTTATGCATTAGTAACATATAATGACCATATAAACTAGATGTATGTTAGTTACAAACTGTTATCTTAATTTGCTTATGTGTTCACTGTTTATTGTACGAGTCTCTCTAATTTGAGTATTGGTTCCTGAGGGATAAGATTACTAACATGTGGGAATAATTTTCTAAAGTCTCAAGTCGTGAAGAGAATATGAATAGATGTGTTAGTACATGAGTCTTAATAAAAATTTGTTTCAAACATTGGATAACATGTTTTTATTTTATTTGATTTATGAAAGGGGTTAAAGCAAACTTCTATTTTATGTTGCCTTTTCCAAATCTTAACTTAAGTCAGGAAATATTTATTTATAACTTAATATAGATTTTTCGGAAGGGTGAAATTAAAATCTGGAAGAAGTTGAAAAGTGTAGAACAGTTGATATTAAAAGCAGTGTTAGAAAACTCTGAATGGGCTTTCGGCTTATTGTACATTGACAAGCGCTTATGAGCAATTCCATTTTATGTGATAAAGGTTTTGAATGATATCCAGAAATTTTAAACTTTAATCATATCAATTGTCCAAACATCAGTCAATATTTGGAAAAATTCTTCTTCCAGGATGACTATACATTTTATTGAAACGATATCTCTCTGATTTTATGATTCCCTTGCTACTAGAGCACCAGGCTTTGCAAAATGATTGTAAAGTTATTACTCTTGTGTTTTTTTTATTGTAAATTGAGCTATCATTCATCAGTGTATCTTTAATAATATTAATCTAAATGAAATAATGGTGTATATTTACTTGTCTTTGCATGTAGACATTTATGATAATGTACAATTTTAGTAGTATATTGATCTACTAATTACAGTGTTAGTGATTTATCTGAAACTTAGATTTCAAAATTGAACTTGAACTGGAACTTATTTCTCAAAATATCAGTCTCTACTATGTGAGCTCCAACCAAGTGTTGTGAAGTATTATTTTTCAATATGGATAGATAATGATAAATACTATTAACTGCAGATGCTAATGTATTTGAAAGACTTATCAAACACTTGGCTACCAAATCTTGGAAATATTTGTCATTATGAGTACTTAATTTTTTATTTATAAAAATAGCAACTAATTGTATGTGTTATGCTACAGAAGGTTACACTGAGCTCAGAGCATCAAATGATGATAAAAGTAAACATTTGTCTTGCAGGGAGTAGTTGGAGAATTTTTTGATGATAGATGATGTATGAGAGAATTTTTTTTTTTAAATTTAAAAAAAAGAAAAGATACACTCTTAGGTCCTGCAAAGCTATGGCTGCTTAAGTTTCAGTCTTCATCAAACTAACATTGTAATCTAATCTATTTTCTGACATTTTATGATACATTTCTTTCTGAATGACTAGGTAGTATTGATGTCATCAATTACGTTTCCAACCTGAAACAGAATATCTTGATCTGAAACATTGGAAAAAAGATGCCTCTGAAAAATCCTTCATTTGTAGCAGATGTACTGGGCTTCTGGTGGGTTTGATGACCTGAAGAAGAGACTCAAGCTTCTTGGCAAATTGACGCCTTTTAGCTCTCCTTTTTATTAATGAAGAGAGTGGTTCACATTTACAAATGGGAACAATTTATGACAACCCACTCTGCCTATTCCTTACTCTCCATATTCCTACTGCCTCCCACTGGTCTTTCAGCTCCTCTAGATAATCCCACTTTTCAATTTCAGTTTCCTTTATTACCTCTGAAGAGAAGATGAGCTTTGTCCCATTATGTACAAGTTAGATCTATTAACTCCTGATGACAATTCTTTTTAATCACATTTTTGCCATTTTTTTCTTTTTGTTTTGTTTTGTTTTGTGATAAAGGTACCTCATATATCTGCAATTCCTTTCATAGCCCATTGTCACATTTTGATTCTGCACACTGCTTTCTGTTTCAACCATTTATTTGAGTTCCTTTCATTCGATCAAAAGTCTTGAACTTCTTGTAGAATATAGAATTATTTCTCATCTTAGATTTTCTACATTTCAAGTTTTATTGCATTTATTTGTGTATGATCTGATCTGTATTTTTGTATCCAAAGCACATGAATATGTTTGTTTTATTTCTTATATCATTACCTCCTCATTGTCTCATTTTAAAATCCAACTTAAACTCCTGTCTTTGATTCTTTTTATGTGACTACAAGATATCTAAGATGAGGGTTTCTGCCATGAAAAAGTCCTTGCTTGCCAGATTCACATAATGACCATTCATGAGACATATATTAACATTGTAAATTATTATAGCTAAGCAAAAGCAGTTACATATGCTGGTTATGGAACATTTCAGAGTAGGACCATTGTCTGTATTTCTCTCTGTGTGAAGAAATATTTGGTACATATTCAGCTCAAAGATAGTTTATTAACTGAGATTCTTAAATATATATATATATATATATATATATATATACACACACAAACACTCAACTGTATAAGAAGTTTGTGTCTCATTATTCTGCTGATGAAGTCTATTTCTCTCATTTTTTTTAGCATGATGTCTGATTAAGATTTAGGAATCTTTTTGCAGTTGATAAAGATTTAAAAAAAAAAAGAAGAATTCCTTTCATTTGCTGCCGAGAAAAGAAGAAAAAACTTTGGGCATTGCATACAAATCTTTCACTTATGAACAACAAACTCAATATAAGAAACTGTCAACAACAAAAATTTTCACTGAAAGTTTCTTCAGTTTTTAAGTTTGTCTGGGTATGACACATACATGCCGTACGAATAGAACTAGAGGGCTGAAAATTCAAACCTTTTCTCCTTGTGTCTACAAAAAAATTTTCTTTTTTTTTTTTTCTTTTCAACTTCCCCACCACCAGTTGTGGAGGAGCCAATTTGTATTGTAAATTTGTAAAATTGATCAAATAGTTTCTATATAGCAGCCTTGATGCTTGTTTCTTGAAAATACAGGCCTTTTGAATGCCAAATAAAATTCAAGAGAAGTATCTTATTCATTGATCGTCTTTTTTTTCCAATCTTTTAATTGATCACTCCCAACTCAGCTTGCTGCCTAAAGATGTTGGTCCCATGATAGTTTCTATTGAGTGACTAACCAGACGTGTCAATTTTGAGAAACAGAAAAGTCAACTTTTCAAGCTTACCTCAATCTAAAACATAACGTTTTTATCAGGTGTTAACTATTCTTAAAAGCAATTTGCTAATGAAGTTACTTTTCTTCTAATTCTTTTAATTAAACCTCAACTTTTTCAATAATCTGATATGGATGACCAAGACTTTTAGCATTCATTTTGTAACAAATTGAAATAAATGATAGAACAAAGAAAACAAAATAAAAAACGGATATTATGGATTTTTTTTACATATTTCCTTAACTCGATTATTGGAAAAAAATCCAATTACAAATTCCATGAATAAAAGATAGTGTCTAATTTTGTCCATGGATTTATAAAACGCTATAATTGTGTAAATATATACATTTTTATTTTTGTATGTCCGTGTATAAATATGCATCCAATTACCATTCATTATATCTTGTCTGTTTATAGTTTACTCTTTATATATGCTTCTCAATAAATATTCTTGCGTGTATGTATGACTGTATAGATGCTGCTTTCTCTGTGCACATATGCATATTACTGTATTTGCGTCTATATGTGTGTCAATATCTGAGTATCAGTGCATGTAATGTGTCTGCCTCTTTTTGCTTGTATTTGCAGAGATTGACTCTAATCTAATTGCTGTTACTAAGAAGAAAGACACTGAAATGATTGTAGTTACTGCTTTCATAAAGGGACACATATGCATGAATTAACATGTTTACATATTTGTATATAGGAAGAAACTTGCATGAATAAATGGCTGCTTTATGAATTATTGGGATGAATCAATGACAATGCAATTATATTTTGAAAGATACAAGCACACAACTTTATCAGGGTCATCCAATGTGAGCCAAATCAAAATATCTTCTAAAATCATTCTTGTTGGCTAATTTTATTATCTTTTGAATAGATTTACCATAAATTTACTAAAAAATTGAAAACATATACACACCATAAACCTGTTATAACTCAGTCTGGATTCATTATTTTTCTACTGCATTATTAGTCTGCATTGTAACAATTTTTCCATTTTGACAAACCTTAATCCAGACAACCCTCCTGCCAAACTTCTTAGTGACCAACCTTTGTAAATCTCAATATCATTGAAAATGTATGGGTATGGTGAAAGGAAGCTTTTTGAAGGTTGGAAGCAATTTAATCCTAGGCAGGAAATCAGAACTGCCATATAACAGCTTGGTATGAAGTGCCTGGTAAGTTCCTCTATCATTTGGTTCAGATAGGATTTTTCAGGTAATCGACAGTAGTGCAACAAGGATTAATAAGTACATTTTTCTACAAAAAATTCAGTAGAATTCCTAATAAAACAATGAAATTAGCAATGAGTTTGAAGATTTGGGAAATTGCCTTATTTATATCTTTGATCTAAATAGTTAATTTTAACCTCAATATTTTTAGATTTTTTTTTCCTGCAGAATCTCTACATTTAGATATTGTTGATCAGTTTTGATACTTTTTTTTCATGAGGCTCATATATTTTTGATTATTTTGGCTAAATCTTGATACTTTTAGATATTTGAAGTTCAGTTTCTGATATCTAGATATTTTTTTGGATAATTTTTTAAATTTTCTTGAACAGCTAGATATTTTTTAATTTGTTCTTTTGCCTCAATTTTTCAAATTTTTTGAAGATAATCAGCTCAACAGTCTGGATCCACCCCTGCTGTAAGAACAACCCTTGACCAACCAGTATCAGATCTTTTTCAAAGTGCTTTCTCATAGATGTGTATAAATATTAAAGAGCATTAAACTCTTGTTACTTGAACACAAATCCAACACTTGGCATTCAAGTTTTTGCTCTTTAATTAAGTCTTTCACTCTTACAAACAGTTCAGAATAACTATAAACTGTGCTACTACTGAAGAAATAACAATCTTGCTTTGCATAGCAATTAGCAAAGTTTTCATTTTATTTAAAGTAATTTGAATGCAAGCAAAATAAAGGTCAATTCAAATATTGTTTTATCATATAATGTCTTTTATAGAATATTTTTATTGCATCACTAGCTTCTTTTAGTCTTAGAACAAACAAACGTGAATATTTATTCAGTTATAAATATTTTGCCTTGATTTTAAGCTTCTATTGAGCCCTAAGCAGGATTTTTTAGAATTTGTGACTTAACCTGACTATTGTATGAATGTAGTTTTGTTTGGGGTTTTTTTTTTGGGGGGGGGGGGTTCAGATGAAAGAGCAGATATTTATTACTATTAACTTTTTTGTTAGTCTGTCACTTTTGTAATTTCTATAAGGTCCAAAATAATAATACTGTTGAAGGTTTGTATGTGCAATGTGATAATTTTTAAACATTAATTGAAAAAAGGAAACATTTTAAAGTAAGCTGAATCTTTAAATGTGCAGTGAATACCTATCATCCTTAGCTTGTTCACAAGGAAACCCAGCCAAACTTTAGTCTCATACAGCTTTATGTTTTTGTTTTGTTTGTTTGCAGGTGGTTCTTGTAAAAAAGATGACATTTCAACTTTCCGCTAAAATCGTAGGCAGACAAGTCGGCCTGAACAACTTGGCTGTAAATTTTCTACCTTGAACAATTTGGCAGTGTTTGGTTTTCAAAGGCAAAAATTACTAACTAGATAGAATTTAAAATGAAATAGACTCAAAATTTATAAATCTAATACAATTTACAAGTTACTTTATGTTTGTTGTTTAGTGTATCATAGTTTCAACTTTTTATAGCTAATTTTTGTTTATTTTATGTAAAACCCTCTCTTCATGCAGAAATTTGAGTTTTTGCATGACTGTTATTTAAGTTATTTTGATTTAATTAAAATGCTTTACATTTAGGATCTTACTGTGTCAAATATTTGATGAAAAGAAAAAAGCTTAGTGCCCCTCTGACTTTTTGACAATTAAACTTGATAAACATTGCTGAAAATCTTTCTATAAAAATTATTTGTATGAAAAATAGAAACTGATATATTTGTATTTGAAATGTTTACAACAAGCAAAACATTAAAACAAAAATCTGCATTAGAAATTTTAGCAATCTTTTGTTTTAGGTAAGTAAGTGCTAATTCTACCCATTGATCAAATCAATACACAAAATAGTTAAGAACAAACACACGTAACAGTGTTGATTGCAATTGATCAAAAATAAAAACAAATTATTTCAACTTGTAATATTTGGTATTATCTATTGGCTCATTCTTTTTATTTATTTGTTTTTTGGGGTTTTTTCCGTGTTAGCACTGACTTTCAAAGTTTTATATACTACTTTACATTGAGGCAAATTGGCACCTCTGTCCCTCCCTGATATTGGGAGAGCTAATGCTTGTTGACAATTTTTGAATTTCACTCTAATCGATAGTAATTATCTATAAGCACAGAATGGATGGGGGGGAGGAAAAGGGAGTAATGTGGCCAATTACTGCTGCTACTTTTAAACATGGACATTCATACATTTGACAGTATTAAAAATAATTAAAAGTTAGCGAGTTTTCAATTTTTATTTCCAAGTTTTAAAAATACTGTAATTACATGAAAAAACATTTCAGTTACCATTACAAATTCCAGTAATAAAAAAGAATGTTCTAATTAAATTAGATTAGCGTAATAAAGAAATCCACATAAAAATTACCAAAACAATGCAGTAATTTAGTGTATATTGCAGTTTCTATTTTTCCAATCAGTGAAATAATTAGCATTCATGGGGTTAATTTCTTATTTAGATAAATCTTATATGATATCATGAAAAAAAACTGTATCACTGCAGCCCTACTACATCGCTTTTTGCAGACACTGAAATATTTTTTTATATTTTTGTGCACCATAGCATAGAGCACACCCTAGATACGAAGCACTGTACAGCACTGCTGCATATACAAAGTTCCCTGGAGGTGTTGCCAAACTGCACCCAAATACTAACATATAGATTCTATACTACTAAAAATTGAGATGTTACACTCATCTACTATCTTGTAGATGAAGATTAGCTTCATCATGTTTCTAAGTATCTTGTCTGCATACCACAGTTATAATAATCCATTAAACCTATCTTTCATTAGCTTTAATACATCTCTCTTCCTTGATTCTCATCATGTTTATTCTTGGACTTTCCTGTGGTTTCCTTGCAGCACTTAACCTTTATGAGTCACTCATTGTTAGAGGGGGTATTTTTTTTATCGCCAACCCACAACATACACAGTTGTCTCCCAAAAGAAGTTTCATCAGTATGTGTGTGATAAATATTATGCTAACATTTATACCTTATGGATATTTCTGATCTAAGGGAGGATTAATTGTCAGGAAACAAATCTTTATTTTTTTTCTAAAGCTGAAATCAGTTTTTATCACTCCTGAAATAACAAGCTGAAATGAAAATCTGTTCCCTTAGTTCACTCGTCCTATTGCTGGTCCAATCTTGCACTTGGCTCTTTTAATGTCAAATGTTACCTAATGTTGCTGACTAATCTCTTGTGTAAATGGGTTATATTTTACCATATCTAAGACGTCTAATATTTGATGTTGTAAATCATTAGAATTCAGGATTTCACCCTAATTATTTTTTCCCTTCTTTATTTCACGTGTAGATATTTTTTATCGAAGTGTCCTCCAATATTCATCAAACATTTTTGTACATTGTGATATCTTTATACAGTTAGTATTATTGCAAGATTGATTACCAAAAGAAGTGACTATTTTACTCTGTTTGTTTAGAATATGGGAATGAGTCTAAACAACCCATCTGATTCTCGGAAATTCCAGACACTTTCAATTTCAACCATATGTCTGTAATATATATGCTGCTTAAACAGTGTTGGAAAATTTTGTTTGGATATTTGGTATATACCACAATGTATATTGTTTAAAGGATTAACTGAAGCATTTTGTTGTACAGAATTAAGACTTGCTTACTATGCATCGCTGATAGATAAACACTATTATCACCCAAGTCTTTATTTCCATGGTCATCAGTTTTCTTCTTGACCCTCCCAGAAAAATTCCTTTGCTTCTAGATCTGAAAAAACTACCCCAGTGAAATATCTAAAGCATAGAACTGTTTCCTTGGGATAAAATGCAATTTTCAGGGAGAAATTCAATTCAGCCACTTGTGGTTAATCTTTATTACTATAAAATGTTTGGCTTTGGAATTCACTTAGCCAATGCTTTTCAAGTCCCTTTTGTTTTAATATGAAATATTGAAAAACATTTATAATAATCAGATTGTAATGCTGTAGATTCAACTTATTTGGTGAATACAGAGAATACACTGCAGATTCAAATTGTTGAAACAGTATGAATGAATACTCGTAACTGCAATAAAAATCTTTTTAAAAAACTTACAATGTGAATATTCTGTAGGTTCTTCACATTTTAAAACTTCATATGCTCCCATCTAAATTTTTTAGCTATGCAGATAAGTGTCTCAATCAGCGAATCAAAGACATAAGGACAATAGTGTAGTATGGATTACTGCAAAGTACAATTGTATCTGGGCAAAAGGACAACACTGTAGTATATATATTTTGAATGAATTTGTACTAATTAAGATGACTAACTTAGTATTTTTTTGTGAATTTAAATGAATGAGTTTTAGATAGAAATATGAAATAGTTGAAATATTTGTGTTACACTGTTGTCCTTTTCACTGATGCCTTTTGATTGGTTACCCAGCCAACATGTACTTACACATCAGATGTTGGACCATATAAATCTCACAGAAATCTTTTTGTAAGATTTATAGAGAATAACATATGATGTGTAAGGATTTGCAGAAGTGAATCAAGGTATTTGCTTTGTTTTCTCTCTTATAGAACTAGAAAAATTTCATCATTTTTTGAAGGACTGATGTTTATTATAAAATCATCACTTGCTTATATTTTTTATCAAGGAAAAGTAGTTATTTCAAAAAACATGTTAAGCTTAGCACTACAGCATTTATGAGCACTAAAAATATAATTATGTGATCTTTTGCAATAGCTCTTAGTAGATTTACTACAGACTTTCTTTATTTATCAGGAATTTTGAAATGAATTTCATCAATTTGTTTTAAGGATTTTCCCAGCAATTAGTAGAGGACATGAATTCATTTTTTGAATGTTTGGTTTAAGAGATCAAATTTTTGACTTTTTATCACAACTAATCACCTTTCTTTTCTTTACCAAAAATGTTTTCTACCCAGAAGAGATGATTGTTTCTCAGGTGACAGCTGATATGCAGCTTTGACAGGGAGACAGTCAGCTTTATTTTAAGGGTCTCAACTCAACCCATCATTTGTAATTATTTGAATTTCAATGACCATCTCTTAATCTCTGGAATATAACAAATCTTTTCATTTTGACATTATTTGCCTGTATTGTTGTACTAGGTAGTTTAAAAATGCCCTTTTATTTATTTAATAGAATTTCTTGATAATTCTTTCAATACTGAATTTTAACAAATTTCAACATACAATCTTGAAATTTGAGCAGCATTAGCTTCATTATTGGTGTTTTGATTTTTACTTGTTTGAATGAAATTATTTCAAATCTGAAATAAAAAATTAGAAAACAAATTCATTTGACCATAAATACAACAAAATGTGAAAAGTAAGAAAAAGTGTATCTTCTGGACTAATCTTTGATTGTCAATTTTGTGATGGTTGCATTTCATAAGATGATTTCCAATATCTCTCCTCATGAAAGTCAAATAGTTTGAAATAGGATATAATTTTGATTCGATATCATTTTATAGCAAATAAACTGCACTCTTGTATATTGAATATTTCTCAATATTTTTATCTCTACATACACATATGTGAGGAGGAATGTAGCCAGAAAATATACTTTTGTAAAAGTATTACACAACCTTTTTTAGCCAAACGTTGGTTGTTTCTGTAAATATTATCTCTTTGTAATGTAAGTAACATTCATGTATGTCCAAACACACATTTTTTTGTTGTGTGTTAGTGTGCTGATTTAGGTTGGGGCATTGATATCTATTTTGCTTGAACAAGTTGATTTTTTTTTTTTTTTTTTTTTTTTCTTTAGATTTATATCATGCCAGTTTTTTTTGTAGGGATGGACATACTTTCTGTGCAATTTGGTATTCAACACCAAACCACTGGCTTTCAAAACAGATTGCTGGCTAGAGATGCATGGCTTTTATATGTGCATAGAATCATGTCTCTGCTTAGAAATGTATTTACTTGTATAAATACATTTACGATTATCTAATAAACCCATTGATTTGTACAGGGAAACATAAGTAGAATCAAGGAAATACTCCCTGATAAGTCTATAGTTTGTTTGTTTTTAACATAATCTGAAGTTTTTGTTGGGATGGGAGTCAACTGATGGCTGTAAATAACTCAAGTTTATCTAAATATTTTGGGGGCAACTCACAAGAAATCAGTAGTCTAAATGGATTCTGCAATTATCTAAAATTGTATCAGGATTATTTAGATGGTATTAATCCTCTTGTGACAAACAACCTACTTTTTATGTTGCCCCAATAAAATCTTTTTTCCTTCTCTTTTCCCTGCTCTACAAAAAATATCACCCTCCCCAAAATAAAAACAGTGTTTCAAAGTAGGCAAATAAAATGCAACATTTCTTCGATATTTTATTTATTAATGTTAAATGAGATAGATGTTAAGTAACTTGCACGTTGCTCCTCTTTTTACTGAACTGAAAATGAATAAGTTTGTTAAAAGTGATTAAACATGCTTCATTAAGCAAAACCAATTTCAAAATGAATCTTTTTCTGAGCTAACATATCTACCAATGAATATTCTACCATGAAAGAAGGGCCCAGCTTGAAAAGGGCCCGCTGCGAGATTCTCAGATATCTCTGCCTGTCACTGCCTGGAAACAATAAGATATAAGCTTTTATAAGTCAGTCTTATAAATATATAAAGTCATGTGAACACTCAGAATAGGTGTTTGTCTGTCTAGATTTAAAATTTCATGAGTTCCCACACAATCCCACTTATACAACTTATAGATACCTAGGCATATGTATACTCTTTTGGTTTTCCAAGATGTGTTTGTCATGGTTTCAGATGCAATTATTCATGAATCAGTCTTAGCATTCACATACTCTCTACTATTATGTGAAAAAAAAAAAAAATTTTTTTTTTTTTCAATTACAATTTCTATAAATACAGAGCATTTATATCTATATTGCTATATAAATATTTACTCTTACTCTATCATAAGGTCATAAATATGGGGTATCCAGTGAGAATAAAACCCAATGCAATAGCAATGGTTTTTGAAATTGGCATACTTGTCTCTAATTTGTGATGAAAAACCCCCCACTTTGTTATAGATTCCAGTATATCATAGACATACACACATGCCCAGTGTTAATACTGTTGCTAAGAAACACACACACACATATTTATCATAGATGTGCTTCCAAAAAGATTATCAAAGAATTAAATTGATTTTAAAATATTTAAAAATCTTTTTATATAATTGTAGATTTAGTATTTACAATAAAATAAATTTAAAAACAGCATTCTTTGATAATCTTTAAAAATATCCATGTGAATTTACTGAAATGTTTATGCAATATATATTTATTTATATAGCTAAAAACCTTGCTAGTAAGTGGAAATTTTTTTTTCTCCACATGTAGCTCAGTAATAGCTATTATTATAACCTTGGTTTTTGCCACTGATCTTGCAAAATTGGTGCTGCTGTGAGTAAGAAGTTCAGGATAGTTATTCTTGCTCTAAAATATAACAAGATGCCCAAATATTTTTGGTTCAGCCAATGATCAGAAGTTTATGAATAAGATAACTTGTGATGTTCTGAAAGAATGTTGAATAATAGAAATGTTGCACTACAACTATACTTGGGATGATCAATTAAAGGGCTGAACTGACAACTTGATCTGTTGTTTGTTCCCCCGGAAGTTTTTCAGGTGGGAGACATTTGGAAGATATTGTGGATAGGGCTAGATGTTCAAAAGGAATTTATGCAAATTGTAGCAAGATGAATCATTCACTTACCTTTCATGTTTGAAAATTCTGTCTAGGCAAATATACATATCCAGTAGATATCATGACATTCTTATGAAATTTTTCATGGAATTTTCATACAATTAATGGACATAGCAAATTTCTTTCATCAGGAAAAAAAGTGATATCTTTTCTCTTTTTTTCCTTTCGGGATTCAATTTTCCTCAAAAGCTTTCTGTGGATGGTTGTGTGTGTGTTTAAATGTATGTATGTATGCATGTATTCAAAAGAAATTTTCCCCAAAAGGCCAGTTGAATTGCATTGCTCCCACCTTTACTTGATGTTTCCTCTCCTATCCTACCTCCAGAGAGATATGTTTCAACTCTGGTGGAGAAGTGACCTATCAAACAAGCACTCTGTCAAGAGCAAATGCCATCAATCACTGCAAAATTTTTCGTGGTTTATGGTTGGCCTCACCTATACAGATTATTGTTAAGAAAGGCTTTATATCATGTGTTAGGGACATGAGAGATAATTTGATCATGCAATTATACATGATGACGAAATACTGCTTGTTATGACCATCTAGTATGAAATGTCCTAACAATAAGGTATTACTCACCTAGTTGATAATCTGGAATTCAATCTGGGTCAGCAACTGGTCA
>OY735202.1:52755350-52802850 GCA_963457665.1 Thysanoteuthis rhombus
GAACAAGTGAATTTTTTTTAATTTATTTCATTTTGATCAGCATTAAAAAGAAAGTGACACTCTGGTAAACTTGTTCTATAAAGTTGAATAAAAAGCCTATTGTTTTTTAATAAAATAAGAACTATTTTGATTTAAACTGCACTAATTGAGTAGTGTTGTATTTTTGTAAATATGAATGAATAAAGATCTTGTAATTTTTCCTTCCTTGATGAATTTGTGATAGGCAGAATTCTTAAAGGGGTACTCTTCCTGGACCAGGTAACAGGTAACTGAATATTTTTAATGGCTCCAGAGGAAAACCAAAAACCAACTTTTCCCCATTATCTTTATTACTCTAATTTTTTCTTAAAGTATTTGTATTTATGATATTTCATTGTTCTTTCATTTTTTCTCTTCCTTTTCCTCCAATTTCCTTCTGTTCTCTCTTTCTCTTTCTTGTAGTCTTTTTACTTTCACCCAATGCTTAGATCTGTCCTTGCTTTCACTTGACCTTTCTTGAGATGAAAATTGACAGATTTAAAATTTGTGCCCGTCTTTATGAATAAGTGACATTCAGAGAGATTGGTTGGATGGGGTTTTAACTAGAAAGATGAAAACTAAGACTCTGAGAAATAAATAAATAAAAGTATACAGTGAGAAGGGTATAGGAAAGGAATATGGTAAAAATGGTCAGAGATTGGTAATGGGTAGTGATTAAAAAAAAACTAGGAAGATGGAGAATCTATCTTCTGAGGTTCATCTATGATTATCTTGTGGTCCTCCATTTGGTCAGAAATCAAAGAAGCACACCTAAAAGTAGGTTAAAAATAATCCATTTGAACTCAACAGAACTAGATGCCAACACAAAAGAAATTTTATTAGAAAACCAGGTTTTGTGCAATTCTGTAACTAAAGCATTGGGGAAAAAATTGTAAGAATGATCTTTTGAAAATACAGTAACATTTGAAGAATTAGCTAATGTGGTTTTGATAATTTTGTTGGTAGGAAATTTTAGAACCTTTTTTTATTTTTTGTCTCCGTCCTAAAATCTGTTATTTCTTCTCAACTATTCCTCTTCAGAACTTAAGGTTGGAGTGGGAGGAATTTATAACTCTTTCCTGTCACACTCTGTCCTCACTTCTACTTGACTAGTTGGATATTAAAATAATCAAATTTGCCAGTTGAATTCACGATTGCTTCTTTCAACTGGTTTTGTTTTTTAAAAAAAGAGCTTATTGGCATCTCTATGATCATTTTGGATAAACAATGAGTTCGTATTTTTGTTTGTTTGTTTGTTTGTTTTTTGTTTTTGTTTTTTATAGATAATTTAAAGATAATTAGTTCTGGTGTATGCACAAGCTATGGAGATTCATTTAAGTAAGGTGTAGACATTCATTATCATTTTCAGCAGGTATATTTTTTTCAGTGGTTGACTGAACATTGCTAATGCAACTTGTTCTTGTTTCTTGTTCTTTGTTGTATTGGTAAACAGTTATTATATGATGTGCAATGTCCAAAATACAGCAGTCTACCTGATTTGAAGTTCTACCATTAGTGAAACTGTTTTTACTTGATATTCTTAATGTTTCTGTCCTCAATTATCTACCTCAGTGGTGGGGTGATATGTATCAAGACATTGAAAAGCATTTTATTTTTGTTGTTTTTGCAGAAAGTTCATTAAGCAGTGCTTCAAGCCATTTTCAGCTGATGTCATTGAGGATGGTGTATATAAAAAGCTTTGTGTGGAGACTGCCCAGTATAAGGCAGATCTGACATCAAAAGTTGATCTGTGAGTATTTGTTTGTATTGAAGCTCTTTCTTTATTTCTCCCATGGGAATACAAAAGGAAAACCAATCCCACTAAGTAGCCTGATGGATTAAAATACTCTAAAACTTCTTCTACTCAAAATCTACCTATCGTTATTGTGTCCAAGCTGTATGATAAATCTCAATCAAATTGGGTAATTTCAAATCTTAGTTATCAACCATTATCTCACAATTAAATTTATGCTCTATAGTACAATAGCTTAATATTGTGCTAAACTAGTACCACACTGCCAGTAGTTACAATACTTCAAAATTGGTATGGTATATTATTCAGTGGTAGGGACTATATTGACCAGTCTAGCCTCTGGAACACTAAAAAACTAAAAAGAAGAAATGAAAAATTCAGTATTGTGAAGAGAACAATTTTAATACTGGTCCAACTCATAGTGCTGCGACTCCCTGAAGGTTTTTTTAAAAATCCCATACAGGATTTTTGTGTGACCCAAGTGATTCAAGATCAGAGGAGATACTGGACAATGCAGAAATGAGTTTTGAAATTTCATCTCACCTGTGTCACCAGAATTCTTGGAGCCCACCCTTGATATCTTATTAGTCAGAACCTACCAACCAATGCCAATGGGTTGACTGGTACACATTCCCTCCCACATTTTGCTAGTCATAACCATGATCATCAATAAAAGTGCTTGATTATAGGGTTTGTGGACTTCCTTAACTTAGCAAATCCTCTCTAGGCACCAAGATGTCTGGTTGATAAAAGGAGTTTTAGTAATGGTGACTTCCTTTTATGATAGCTAAAATATTTGGTAGTGGTGATGGTGTGGGAGGATCACTAAACTAGTTCTATGGACACCTTGCAACCATTCACAAAGGAAAGGTTTCACTACCATCATTCTCTTTGGATTTCCTCTGTCTGCTTCTCTCTGAGGCCATCATCTTGGTATCCCAATGTTTAACTTGAATAGTGAAGTTAGTCATTGCTAAAGGAAATGATTTTTACTGATGCAAGATCCAAAAAGATGTTGTGAAAAATCTTTATTCATAACCATTGTAGCATTTATCCAGGAGACAAATTAGATTATTTCTAATTTGACTCAAAATTATACTCATTATTGAAATACTAGCTGTCCATGTATTATCATCTGTTATCACATAGGTTGGATTTATTAAACAAATGTATCAACATTTTCATTCACTCTAATAATTACATTCATTGTATCCAAAGCAAATTCTAATGGTTGATGAAGAAAGAAAAAAAATCATGCTTTGGTTTTAGGACTAGCTGTATTTGATTTTGAGCAATAGTCAGTTCTTATGCTGTTCTGAGCTTACAAACTATTTTTGGCAGTAGGAGAACAATCTGATCAGTTTTTAATTTTGTCATATTTAACCTAAAATTTGTTTCAGCACTCAATTGGTGTATTTAACATTGAAAATGAGAAAAAAGGGTTTGTCAGGAGCCAGGAATTAATGCAAATTGTACTGGATAAAGTTATTGTGTGTATCCTATTATTTTTCCATTATTTCAACTTTGAGTACAAAACAAGCCTAACCTTTTAGCATTGTAATGCCCTTGGTGTGTGAGTTTTTTTCTCAATGCCCCTAGACAGATAATACTGAACAACTGCATCTGTGATCCTATGCTTAGTTTAGTTAGTAAAAGAAATAAATGAAAAAAACAGTCAAATTAAATCAAGTGTTTTACTTATTTTTACTTTTTTAGCATCACCAGTGGTGTAGCAAGGGTTCTCAGCACCCAGGGGCAAGGATGATTTTGACTACTTGACCTCAAAAATAAATTATATTGTTATTGATTTGGATTAATTAAATTATTGAATTGCTTTTATTTGTTAACTGTTTTCAACATCCAGTGTGCAAAACTTCACAATCAGGACCACCTTCCCTATATGGTGTCAAAATATGTTAGTAAATAAATCACAAGAAACTTTCATTCATTCAAAACAATCTTTAAATTAGTTGGTATGAATCAAATTGTTTTTTTTTACTAAAATATGTTATGTCATAACTAAAAAAAATTAAAATATCACTTATTTAAAAAAAATTTCTGTTCCGACCCAGAAAACCAAAGTTGTGACTTTTCTTCCTGTTTCATTTTTCAGGTAGCTCAGGCTATCACTACATTGTGACTTTTTGTAGTGAGATTTTTCTTCCTGAGACTTCTCTTCCTGGATTACTTTTTTTAAAGTATATTGTAAACCTTATGTTTATGCAAGAAGTGCGAAGAGTAACTGATATTACAGTAAGCTCATAAATCTATAATGTATTCAGAACATAGAATTAATTTTAAAAAGTTTTTTTTTTAAACCTAATTTGAATATTTTAGAACTCTTTATTCTCCTGAAGTGTTATTTAATAAAACTGAGTATCAATAATTGAGAAATTTAGAGATTCTAAAAAATCTGATTTTTTGGAGATTCTTCATAAAATTATTTCAATTTTTTGATTTGATAAGAATATTCTTTTAAAGTGTATGGAGGACAATAACCTCGAGCACTTTTTATTATGAATTAAAAAATATGCAAAAGTATGTTGGGTTTTTTTTTGACTAATTTAATGCTATTGCAGTTGAAATGAAATTAAAACTTCAAAGATATTTATATTATTGCAATACATTTTAGAATTTTTGTAGAAAGTACTGAAAATATTGTGAAAAATATATCTCTTCACTGGAAATGTACACCTGCCTAATAGTTCTAAGGAGAGAATGAATAAGCACTGAAGGTTATATTGGAATCTGCCAATTAATCAATTTTTCTAGAATTTCAAAATCTGGGGGTTTTTTCACCTCAGAACAACATTTCACACACAACTATCTCTGAGTTTATATTGTGGAAACAAATGGTTTTCAAACTTGAATTCTTTACAATTCTGTAAAAAAGAAAGAATTGGCTATTATTCAATTTAGTATCCTAAACACAATGATAGCCCAAATGTTGACCATTTCGCATTATGGAAGCACATATAGAATATTTACTGAGAGTACAGTATGTAATTTATATTGATTTCTTATTAAATCTTGGTTTATGATCATTTATATTCTTTGAATACATCTATATTCCATGATGGGAGGAGAGTTGGAAAATACACTGAGCCATTAGCAAATTTTTTTTTTTTTTTTTTTTTCATAGATGAATAAATAAAAGAAAAATCGATATTAAATAGGAATTTTTCGAGAAATTTTGAATTCTGTTGATAGCTTACTAAGCTTTTATTGAGAAAATATTGGTTTATTATATTGATTTCAAAAGTTCACAAATACTTCCATCATAAAAAGTTTTTTCACAACATAAGATTTTTGAGCACACTGACTACTAAAATCAGAGAAGAAATTGACTGAATAAAGAAACCACTTTTTCTTGCATCTCTCTTTCGACTTTCCTACGAGAAGCAGTTATTCTTCAGGGCGTTTTTTTCTTTTCTTGTTTTTGTGGCCTGGCTTCACATTAGGGAAATTAGTTGCTAGTTGCAAAACTGAGATAGGTGTTTTGAAAAAAGAATTTTAGATCCTGAATGAAGTCATCATCATTGTCACAAACTGCTGCAATAATGGGAAACACTCTTTGCTACCATCTTCATTCATTTTTCTTTTCTTTAATAATGTTTTTCTTTCCTGTAGGCTGAAATCTTCACTAATTTCAAAATATGCCAATATCGAATGCGTTCAGCTTTTCTGAGATATTAGACAAATATGCTGATTTGGTTACAGAATCTGTATTCATTAAGTACCTAGCCTCTGCATGTTCCTCATTTCTAAGATTTATGTAAAGTTCCTGTCATAATTTAAACATAGACAGTGCTCTTCCACAAGATAGTCATTGCAGTATTTGGTTTCAATATTTTTGTGTAAATTTTTAAAAAATTCTGCTAGTAATGGCTAACTTTTTATATAGTTGATAGTTTTCACTTAACATTCAAGGACCAGATTCACTGGAGGACTTGGATGCTTTGATTCAAGTGCTTCCTTGTGAATTATACAATGGGTCCACAGTGCATCAGGGGCTTTGCTTTCAATGAGTGCTTGCAACCCTCCATAAGCTCTGGACATAGAATAGCTACCATCTGTACAAATACCAATTTTGTCTACTCTAGATTATTTTCATTGATAAATGTGTCTAATATCTCGAACAAATCTAGAGCTTTTGTACCTTCAGTTGTAATTTTGCTAAATAGATGACCTATAATTTTATCAGCATCAACAAATCATACATAACAGATGAGATTGGCATCCTTATTACTGTCAGTGTCGTCTAGTTGCAACCTAAATTCCCTCCCTTTCATTTTTTCAATCACTTGTTCATTCAGGTCATCTACCAAGTGCTGAATTCTGCGACAAATCATTTTATCTGTTAAAGGCTCCTTAGAAAGTAGTTTCCCAGCAAATTCACTGATAATATTTAGCGTACCTACAGGAGCTGGTAGAATCAGATCTGCTGCTATGGTATAAGGATTTTTAGCTTTTGCAACTCTGTATGCCACTTTATAAAATGCTAGCAAAGCATTGCTTGGCATTTATGCATGTTTAGAAAAAGTATTTTTTGTAACTCTCTGCTAGAATAGTTACAAAATCTATCAACCATGTTGTGACGATTCTGTTTTAAATGGCATTTTGATTTACTTGGGAGCATGCTTTCTGGTGCCAAAACTTTCAAACACAAACACTGTGGTCTTTCCTCCTAATTGAAATATATAGAAGTGAATCCCGAAAAAGTCAAAAACATTATCGTCATATTCACAATATTTCTGCCTTTTTCCATCTCTGGTTTGTGTTGTGTCATCACTTTCACAATGTTTATTGATGTTTGATAAAAAAAAATTCCATTAGTACAAAGGAATAAAATACAACCTGAAAATACTTAGTATAAATTGAAAAAGTTTAAATCAAATTGCATTAATTAAATTTGTTTTATCAAATCTCTTACTTTAATTTAATACCTTGATCACCCCACCATTCAGTAGATTCAATTTTAAATGGGGCCATAAGAATTATTTTGAGGATTTGGTAATGGTCAAAAGAAATGGTTGATGTCTCAAGTTTTGCACAAATGATATTTCTATGAATGATTATTGCTCTTTCACTTGAATAATTTAATAATTAAATTTGCAAAGTTTTAATTTTTTAGAATTAGCAAATTTTCCCCCGCCCCCAATTGAATTTAAAAAAAAAATTCCTATCATGATTGCTAATGTTAAAATCATGTAACTGGAAATTGGAATGTTATAATAATATAAAATAACTTTAATCTTTTTCTACAATAAAAATCAACCAGTAAAATAATTAAGCCTTCTTGTTTGTGGTTTATTTTTTTTCTCACTCCTTTACATAATGTCTTTGTGATGTATCAAAAATTTGAGAGCATTTTTTTTCTACACTCGCTTCAGTGCTAAAGTTAATTACATGATAGACATGAAATTTAATTATGTAAAATGCTGCACATGATGATTTGATGTACAAAGGAGTGAAAAAAAATGAAATAATGAAAAATCTTTTAGCCACGCTAATTTCAGTCATTAATCATTGAGAATTTCAAGTATTCTATATTCCTTATTCAATTCTTCAGGAAATTCTTCAATCATGGAAAACATTCATTGGGAAATCATGGAGTGATTTGAAAATAACATTTTTCTTTCTAGATATTAACAACTTTACAAATGACTGGTCAAAGTTGTAGTAATATATCAAAGACATTAATTGGTAATTTGACCATGTTAATAAAAATACATTTAAAAAAATTAAATTAAAGAGACTTGTAATTTATGTTCATAAGTCTTATGTGAATATGTGCAGTAAGTTTTTTTTTTTTTTTATGCATGACAATAGCAAGAGTGGGTAAACAAACAAAAGTGTAAAGTTCCAAGCAAAATATTTGCTCCTCATTTATCAGAAAGTCTTTTATCACAAAAGAGAATTTAAAATATTTGGCACTTAGACTGATTGTATTTTGTATTAACCTATTTTAATGCAGAATAATAAGAATAACTCAAAAACAAAAATATTTACAATTATTGAGTCAAGTTGAGAAAACAATTAAGACAAAGAGTCTTAAGTTGACATACTTTCATAAATCTATTGGGAAATGTATTCAAAATCCAAGCAAACTGTACCTTCTTTGGATGAGAGAAACATTACACAAAATTTTGATTTTTCAGACCTCCAGTCTACACAGTGTTTCTGCTTTAGCAACTGTGTCCAGTGATCTCATTGACTGGTTGGAACTTTGTGGAAACAATGTGTACCCCCAAAGAATTTCATATTTTCAAAGTCATTTTTGTCAGATCAATCACATTCTTATCAACATCAGTAATTTGAAACATTTGAATAGCTGCACTACAAAATTAAGTTTGACCATATCTGCTATTTCACTTGTATGGAAGCTTATGAACAAAAACTACTACTACCTGAGGGGAAGTTGCAGAAAACATTCGTATATGATGGCTACAATATATGGAAGAAATGCCCCAAAGCTCTTAAAGATCATGAAATTAGCGATCAACACCAAGAAGCATCTGAGAAGCTAAGGAGACTATTGAAAATGATGTTGTTGCATCAAAGGCCACAGGGTTCAAGACATCAAATGTCATTGCTCATTTTGAGATAAATGGTGTTTCCATTCAAATCAATTGCAAGTGTGTTTAGTGTAAACACTGATAGGACTCAAGACTTAACAGGTCAAGAACAGTTATCAATTCTATTATGTATCAGAAACAGTGGATGTCAAGGAAAACTTTGTTGGCTTTTACAATCTTCCAGATGAAACGGGTCTTACAAATTCCAAAGTAATCAAAGATACCATTAACTGACTACAGTTTAATATGAAATCAAACTGGGGTCACAGTCTCAATAGTATATACATCATGAGTGATGGGTTCAAGTGTGCAAGAGCTCTACTGAAAAAGAAATACCAACTGTCAATATATCTTTAATTGCATGAACTAGGAGTGGACTGACAATTATGGGTTATTGGCCCTTAAACCTTTGCTACTTGGTCTTCTGGGTGCTTTGGGCCATCATGCATTGCCCGACCGCTCAGTCCAAGCTTGGTGCAAACTACTCTTTAGATTTAGGTTTACAGTCAGTTGCAAGAGAAGCACGGAAAATGTAGAATGCATTTGAATCTGCAGGAAATTGTACAAATTGTCTCTGAAATTCAGAAAAAAAAGAGCACAGTTCAAGGCAATAACTACTGACTTGGGAAATTCAATTGAAGGAACCTGAGGCTTTATATCCTACTCCTGGGGTTGGTAGAACACGAGCATCAAGAAACAGTTGGATGACATTGACAAAGACACCAACAAAGAAGAAACAAAAACTTATGTGACATGGGCATAGTCTCTGTAACCCTTTGCTGGTTAGGCTGTAGTTGACTGTTCGCTGTGAACTGTGTTTCGAATCACTCCCACATTATGTTCAGATCTTAGGGAGTGCTGCTATCAGCTGAAGAATTGTGTGGTGTTGGAATAAAAAAACCCAGTGGCATCACAAATTGAAAAGAACAATCAACACCAGGTGTATGATATGTAACAAGATTTATGTCAGTATTATTACAGAATGGCTAGTCAGAATATATGCTGATGCAGGTTAGGACACTATGGAATGACTATCTGCCTGTCTTTCAGGTTATTTACTTGATGTCTCTTGGTATAGCTTCAATATAATTATCATCTTCTGGAGTCAGGACTATTTTCTGCTCTCTGCTGCTACTCAAAAATAGCTGGCTTATTTGATGATCAGCTCCATTTGTGTGTTGGGCTGAAGAGTTTATGATTGATCCCCCCACCTCAGCTGGTGAATATTGAAATTTTGGTGACTTAATAATTTTCCTACCGCCCTCACCAAATTTGGGAATCCATAATTTTCCCTTACAGATATGCATAGGCAATAGGCGGGGCCAAATCCTCTGCCAATTAATTTACCTGCTCAGAAACTAGATGTATTTCCCTAACTCAGGGATTCTTAAATCTCTCAAAGAAAGGCGATAATCATACATCTGTATTCTGTCCCAGCCTCACTCATCAGACCCTTTTTAGTACTTTATTCTTGGATTCAATATTAATTGCTTCCCAGTTAGGATTTTTATCTGTTCCCTGTCTAGGTCTGGTTTCTCTCGTAAACCTGCTAGGTTACTATATGTTACCTATTGGTATATTGCTATGTTTTTATTTTACTTTCTTGCTTTTTATTGTATTGTTAATTGCTTATAATTTATGTGAGGCATGAACTGTTGGTTCAAAACCTACTTGTTGATTTATTCTTATAAAATGATGTATCTTGAAGTACTAACTAGCCACCCCAGGAAAAATATTGGTTCACAGCCTCTGACTTCAGTTGCATATCTATTTCATTTTAGGGATAATCAAGTAAACAAATGAAGGAATATGTTGATATATGTTACTTTATATTCTAGGAGGAAGAGACGATTGAGCACTGGATTATACCCAGATCTCCAGAGACGTATAAAACTTCCAGAGGCTGCTTTAAAAGTAAGTTTTACTGAATCTTCAGTTTTTTAAATATCATTGGTAAAATACTATGTTAGTAGTGGTTTTTACCATGAAAGCAGAGATGGTAATAGATGGACAGTTCTTCATGCCAGTTTAAAACTTATGAAAAACCACCATTGTTTCCTGGTATTTTATTGTCACTAAGTATTGGTTAGTGTTAAAATTGATATCTTGGATACTTTAATTTTTTTAGTTGAATTTATCATTTTATTAATTGTGCCTAACAAAGTAGATTTATCAGAGTTTGAGAAATTATGTGGGCATTTTTGTAAGTGGAATGAATTTGTTGGTCTGACCTCTAATGCTTGAACATTCTAACAAGTGAATTATGACACCTCAGTTATTGATCTTTAATGATGTAAGAGTTCTAGCTCTGTTCATGCTCACCTATAATTTGATTCTGTTTATGGTATTGTATAAGTCTGAATAAAGTAACTGCTGTAGATATGGATTTTGAAAGACTTCAGTTTTTTTAAGTGAACTCTTAGGTTTTGAGACCAACTGGAAAAAAATGTTCTAACCTGAGGAGTTATGACATTCCTCTTAATTCTAAGCTTTGAAGCTCTAATCATTCCATGGGGAAAAATAGTTTTGTGAAATGAAAATAACTGGGGGGAACAGAACTAAGTAAAACAGATTTGGAAAGTTTACTGTAGAATATTTGTAACACAAGGAAATCTTTTTTCTTTTTGTTTCTTTTTGTTTTTGTTTCTTTTTTTTCTTTTTCTTTTTTGTTTCTTTTTCTTTTTCTTCTTTCTTTGTGTTCAATTCCAAAGGTTGAAATCAAGGGGGGAATCTTTTTTTACTTTTTGGGGTTGACATCAAGGGGGAATATTTTTTCACGTTTAGGAGTCAAAATCAAAGATTTTTTTTTTCTTTCAATTTTAGGGGACAAAATCAGGGGTTAACTTTGATTTTTGTTTTGTTTTTTTATTGTTTGTTTTTTGTTTTTTTTACCCCACCTTCTAGGAGTCAAAATTGGGAAATTTTTTTTCTATTTTAGGGCTCGAAGATGAATTTTTTTTGCACTTTCAGGGGTCAAAATTATTATTTGATATGAATGTTTAACAAATAATATCAATTTTGAATTTCTGGATATTGTTAATTAAATTGATTTATAAACACTCATTAAGTTATGAAAGTAATCGAAAGACGAAGTATTTTCAATAAAGAGAATTGTATTTCATCATTTTAGGTGGTCAAAATTAAGAGAGAAGTTTTTTCATTTTTAGGGGTCAAAATCTTACAGTGAATTTTTTTTTTCTAAATCAAGGGGGAGACCTCCCCTTTTTAACAATAATCCCCCTACTTTTTGACATTGGCCACACTTTTTTTCTTTTTACTATATGCCCCATTTTGTACTTTAGCCTCTACTTTCAGCCCTCTAATCTGCTACATTACTTTTTTCCTGACATTAACATTAACGTCCCTTTCAACTTTAGCCCCTTATGATCTCTTTATTTGATGTTAAACCCTGTTACTTTATTGTTCCCCCTTTCCACATTAGCTTGACCCCAGCCCCTCTTTTCAACTTTTCCCCTCTTTCAACTTTGGCCACTTTTTATAACAGTGTAAATAAACAGTGGTAACAAATCAATTAAAAAAAGTCAAATTGAACACTTTGATTTCAGGACAGCAATTTATTCCGCCTTTCAGATATTTAGTATTGGTGATAAAAAGTAAGAAAATTTTTTCAAGTTCTTGATACTTGATCTAAGAAAATTGCAAACACATTGTAAAATCTTCTAGATTTTCAATATAAAACCTGAGATAATAAATATTTCAAGCAACATGTAAGGTTTTTTTTCTCATGTATGTAATAGTGAAGAGAAAAAACAATCCACTACAAAATTTTGTATCATATTCACAGATTCCTTTGTATAGGAGAAAAAACAATTTATGTATGATTATGTCCTTATTACATTATTACTGTCCATCCAAAAAACTTGGATTCCCAACATTTTATTCCATATGATATAAAACCAGAAACCTTAAAAAATGACTCCAATCTCTGTGTTGATTTCAGAGATGGCCGTAAGATATTGGAGGGAATGTTCAGAGGCATTGGGTATAATATACACTTGATATGACTTTAGTTCAGCAAGAGAGAATGGTTTAGTAAGAAATTGATAAAAACTCAAAATTGATAAAAACTCAAAATTGATTTTGTCTTTTTTTAATCTGGTAAATGTTGATGCTTATAGAGTTTTAGTTTATTATTCATCAGGTAAATTACATTTCATTATGTTAGCTATAGAAAATTATAAATAGATTTTGTCCATTGTGAGTTTCTGTCTAGTAATGGTGGAGTTTTTGTCATGTACCCACAGTACACCAATTCATAATATAAAAAGAGGTAATTCTGTTAAATGTTTAAGTACTTGTGTGTACAATAATGATCATTCTGTGAAATTCATATAGACCCTGATTTAAGGTTTTCTATAGATTTTACAAAATATAAGATAAAGATTTGAAAAATAAAAAATTTCTGTATAACTTGGGAATGGTTTTTGACCTCATCAGCATTACATTCAAGGAACAATGTCTGACTTGGAAGACATTTTTATTGTACTAAACTTTATCACTTCAATTTTTATTATAACCTCTTTTAGATCTTTTAGGTAAGAAGCAAGTCTCAATATTAACATTTAGCATTTTTTAAATGAAAAATTATAAATAGAGAGAAAAATATAGTTTTATCAACTCTACAAGATGGATTATATATACTCTCACTGCATACCCTCTACTTTAATTCATTTCATCTTATTTTCTAAAAGAGAAATCAATTCATCATCAATTTTTGAAAATTTACTCTGAATTTATTTGGTCGTTATCTATTGCAGAAGGCTATCATCCAAGCTGCTCGAATGTTGGAAGACTTTTACCCTTGTCATGTTCTACAGCGCTTGCCTATGTCTGAAAAGGAATTCTGGGAAAAGCAACAGCTTGATGTGAATGATTGGAAAGGTATGAATTTGGGCATTGGAGAATGAACATTGATTTTTCAATTTTCTTTCCTGATGGAATTATTTGATTCACTTTTTTAGAATAACCATTTAAAATGATTTACATCAAATTTCAGCTATTTCATATAGAGCAGCATTTCCAAACCTCTATCCCCATGGGGAACCTTTGAATTAAATCCCATGTCTAGGGGAACCCCTACATAAAAATTGAAAAATTGTTGAAAAGACGGATAAATCATGGAAATATGTCATATGGGTCAAAGCAAAGATATTATTGAAGACAATTTAGATAATGAAATCTGCTTTTCTAATTTGAAACCTGTACTTGTCTTTTGGTACACAATTACTCAGTTCGGGATCTAACTTGAGATAAACACACACAGGTTTCATCTCCAACTGATGGAAGTCAATGTATGTACTATTTTTTTTTTTGATTAGAATAAAACACACACACATTTATACAAACAAAAAGGTGAATTTGGTTCTTTTTCAAAACTTTCAACCCACCAATTTTGACTATTTTTTTACATTCATCTTGATTTACTCAGTTTTTTATATCACTGAAGAAAATTATGATGAAGGTTAAAATTAATCAAAATTACATTGGTTTACAATATTTTGTAAATAATAAGTTTTTTTCATTTCTCCTTTTATTCAGATCCTCTTAGTCTTTGCTAAATTCTACTATTCTGTTGCACTGTCTAAAACTGATAATCAAAAACAGGAGAGCCTAATGTTTTTATTTTATTCTATTTATTCAATTTGAAAAAAAAACTTGGATTTTGAGCTCAAGGATGAAGAATCCTCTGGAAGATCTCAACTTGAAAACTGATTAATTTGAAGGAAAATGCTGTTCAATCATGTGAACTTACAGAAAAAAATAGTCAACTGTAGTATGTTGTTCACAAACCTTGGGAAATCTTGGAAAATGGTTTCCATATAAACTTTAGGGAAGGAAGAGTGATCAACATTTAAAAACTTGTCTTTCATGGCCCAGGAAAAAGTCATTTCCAAACAAGATAGTCATTGGCAATGAAAAATGGGTTTATTACAAGAATCTGAAATAAAGAAAATCATGTCTGGAAATTTTTTTTGAAGGTTTGGCTCGATTTCAACTTGTATTGATATTGTAAGTTTAAAATGTTATCTTACTGTAAAGTCACAATTATATAATATTCATGGTGAATCAAATGCTATTGATATCTGAAAGGTTTTGTTTAATCTATGACTATCAAATTGATATTTCTCTCTCTGATAGTTTATAAGCAAAAATCGTTTTATTTCTGTGTCACATATGTCTGTTAGCCTGCCTTTTCTCATTAGTATGCATGATAGTGCATCTCACTTTAGTTGATTCAAAATGTTAAAATTGTTATGACCCATAACATAGATTGAATTTGAGAAAATGAAGGCTGACTATGTATTCAATTCTCCTATAGACAATTTCTTTTATGATTAACATAGTTTTTCCTCAGAACATACTCTGAAAAAGTGTTTTTAGTATGTGTTAGAAGGTGCTTAATAATTCTAAAATTAATTTATAGTTTTCTGAAAACTTTTTGATATTCTCCACTCCAAAGTAATACAAAAATGCATTAAGAAAAATCAAATGAAAATCTGAGAAAATGTTTTTTGCCTATTACCAAATTATCCAATTTCTATGTGTTACCAACAGATTATTTGACCTTTTAATGAATGTTATATTGTAAATAACAGTCATGAACTTTTTTTTTTAGTACAGGTTGAGCCTCTTTAAATCTGCAATCTTGGGACCTGTCCATTGCTGGACTACAGAAATTTAATATTTTTCAACAAAAACTTTACAATGAGCTCCTTTTTTTTAAAAAATTTAAACACAGTCGACAACTCGATTCCATTGTACTCTCACCAACTCTTTACAGAAATTCTTTGGTCTAATTTTTTCAGTAACTCCTCATTTTCAAGCATTGACAATGTTTTATGCTTACACTTTTTGGTACTAGCACCATCTTCTGTGCTTCTTAGTTACTTGGATGACATGCTAATTGGACTAAAATACAGCTGAATATATGAATTAAATAGGACCGTGTCTCCAAAACACTCGGCTGTACTGTAAACAAAGTTCAGCACCTGTCCTGTTAGCAGATTCAAAATGTTCCTGACAGAATGCCAAATTAAAGAGGTTCAACCCATGTTATATTATTTGCTGCCAGTTATGCCTATCTGCTTGCTAAAATTATTATTATTTCCTTCTTCATTCAAAGGTTTAGCATGTAAGAAACTTACTGAAATCTTCACCAAAAATTTTCTTGTACCTCTTGAAGAAACTGATAATCACTTTGAATTGAAGGTAATGGTCTTATTTTCTATGTGTTGTTTTTGATCAGGAATTTCTGTTTTGGTTCCACTTTGATATCAATATTTTTGCAGCATATTGGCATTTGATGTAAGTGCTCATCTATCTACATAGCAAATGTAGCATGTTTATTTTTAGATTGAAAAAGGTCTATTGGTGTGCATGTACGAACTGTTTGTAGTGATTGTGGAACAAATGTATCTGTACAATGAAAAAGAAATGATTATGAAAAATATGTCTAGTGAAATTTATTCAGATATTTAGTTAAGAATGTCTTTAGTGTGCATTGAGTTGGAAGCAACCATTATTTTCATTTGCATTTTATCTGCTATGTATGATTTTAAGCTATTTATGGTCTTTGAAACCAAAGGATTTTAAATTAGTAAGAATTTTACTTCCTAATTTGAACATTTTCAAGAAAGGATGAAAACTTTTTTGCCTCTAATCTTCAGGTCTCCCTCCTCTCCTTCCTTGCAGTTCCAGTTACTGTAATTTCATCTTATAAAACTTTTATGAAAAACAAGAATGACAAATCAACAACAAATAGAAAAACTTGAATTAATTTTAGGTTTCATAGATCCCTTTTTTTTTTTTTCCTATTTTATTAGTTTTTCATGTTCATGAGATAAAAGTTTCTTCAAGTTGTCCACATACAGAACAAGCATCTGAATATTTTGCACTCTACTCTTATAAAGAATTAATTTCTAATCTTGATTTTTTTTTTCATCTTCCAAAGACCTAAGGAATAATATTAGTAATCTGTATGAATACCTAACATGTACTGGGTTGGTTAATTGGCTTTCTACATTTTATTTCATTTCATAAAATGTTGACTAACATTTCATTTTCCTAATAGATAATGTATTAAATACATTAACAAAATCAAAACATTTATAAATTTTAAATATGAATAACAACAATACTTACGATGATGATGTATGATAGCAAAAAAATAATTTAGATGAACAGGTAATTGATAATAGATATTAAATAAAGGCAAAATACTTTTTGTGATTCTTTTATAACCATCATTTTAGTATCATCAAATGGAAAAAAGAATGGCTTTTATCAATATATGGATTTTGAGTTTTGCTTGTCTTAATTTTGTATACCAACATTGTAATGCTTAGAGCAATCGGAGGACTCGGGTTTATATTTCAACCAATATGATATATGGAGAAAAGTTTTCCTCTAAATTCTAACATTGATACCTTTTTATGCAGGTTGATCATATCAACTTTAGTCGGTACACAGACATGTTGAAATATACAGAATATCATGATGACTTGGACTTAATTACTGAAATGCATATTCCTGCGGGTGAGTACATATATCTTTTGAATTTTTTACCTGCTCATTGAAATGTATCGGTACTACTTCCATTTCAATCAAATTTTTCGTTTTATTTATGATACACTAAATTTTTTGAATAAGATATTTAAGGTATATGTATACACACTAGAGATAAAATGGTTATGGGTTTTACTATAAACTGCTATAAGATTTGTGTGTAAATTTAAGTGTAGATTTGTGTGATAAAGTGTATGTGTGTATAGGGAGATTAAAAAAAATAACTTTGAATAACTCTGACCCTGCAGTGAAAGATCATATAATAAAAAAAGATGACTTAAGATTGATAGGAGAGGGACTTGCTGGCTGAAGAGACAGAAAGTCATGAATGCTGGCCTGGTAGACAAAATATGTGAGGCTAAAGCAGTTGGGTTTCTCCTCCCTCTCTAGCTGATTGAAGAGATTGAAGTGATGAAAGTGTTCATATGATTGTCTCATATGATTTCAGCTTGTGTACCAGTACTTTTTGAACATTACCAGTACATTTACCAAATACCTAGATGATACTATCAATTTTGACCCCTCAAAGTGAAAGAAAAAGTTCCCTTTTGATTTTGATTTCTAAAAGTGAAAAATAGAAGTGCCCCTTCTATTTCATCAGTCAACATTGAAGAAAAAAATCTTCCCCCTCAGTTTCAACTCCTATAAGTAAAAAAAAAAATCCCTAGGACTACAACCATTATAAGTGAAAAATTCCACTCTATTTTCACACCTAAAAGTGATAAGTTCCCACACCTGCATTTGACCACTGGAATTGAAAAAAAAATTTCTTCTTGATTTTGACCCTTAGCAGTGAAGAAGATCCCCCCCCCCACCGATTGTGACCCATAAAAGTGGAAAGAAAATTTGCCATTGATACTGACCCATACAATTGAGAGAAAATTACCTCAATTTACACCGCTAAAACCTAAACCCTCTGAGGGCAGAACTAGCGCTTTTGACTGGCCCTAGAATTCTTGGTAGGCAGGGCAATCTGAATTTTGGTACCCTAAGCAACACCAGCGTAATTAAAACACTATTTTTTACATTTTTTATTTCCAACATTATCATTGTGTGATTGAAAACACAAATGACAGAAGGTGTAATATAGAGCTGTCAATTGTCCTCCGCTCAGTAGCTGTCCCACATTAGTCGGCATACCATACATTGCAGTATTGAGTTTGAAGTTGTTTGAATCAGCTGTTCTCAAGATATCTAATGCATCGCTATTACTCAGCAATTGGCCATTGTACAAAGCTTAAATTGGCCAGTTATTTTAGTAAGCAAAGAAGGCATTGAAGTGTCAAGTTTGAAGTAACCAAAATATTTCAAAGCCATAGTTTTGTATGACAGATGAAAAATTGTTTGCTAAAGGTTTGTTACTGGTTTGCAAACTAAAGTATCAAAGGGAGGTAACAAATAACACTAACTTGGATGCCTGCTGCTCCTGTCATATTAAGGAATAAATGAAAACAAAATATTTCAAACTGTATTTTATCAGATTTAATTGTAAATGAATATAATTTAGAGTTAATTATAGGGTTGGTATTGCAAGTAACGACCAAAGATTAGAATTTTTTTTTTTCATAAATATCAAATCAAAAAGAATATATACGTGCCACTAACAAGAATTCATTGAACAACCCTAGAGCCAAGCATAAAATTAAATCGTATCAATCATAATTGAATTTAATAAATTAAAGTTTTAAATTGTCAAGTTAATGTTAGTAGGAGCCACAGCATTTTGTTACCTCCCTTTGAAATTCCAGTTTGCATATCAGGAATAAACCATTACCAATTATTTTACATGACTCTTATGATATGCTGCTCAACACACCATAAACATGCACCTTTGGAATGGGCACTACCCTAGTTTACTAAACTTGACTTTATCTGAGTTGGGAAGATTATCTTACGCTTGTCTTCCAAGTGGGATGGTCTCATCTGACTTGAAAATCAACATTTGAAATCCTGATTTTTACTTGGGTTCAAACACCAGTCATTAGAACCTGTTAGGAAACCCTTCTCAATCACAAAGCCTACATTTTCAAAATAAAGTTTTCTTGAGTCAGCAATAATTATAATTCAGATGGTTGTGCTTCTAGTGGACGTTTCTCTAACTGATGCTATTGTACATTCAATCTTGGGGTCATACCGTGATTGATTATTTGAAAAAATTTTGCACAGATTGAAATAGAGAAAAGATCAGAGTATAACGAAAAGACAATGTTCATGTTTTATAGTCAGACAATTGGTTTTATCTAATTGTAAAAGGTGGGATTTTTTTTTGTTTGAATAACGAAGCTGATATCCTTGAAATGAATATTTGTAACTTTTAGGTTTTCTTTATTTTCATGATGTTGTGGAAAATGGAAAGACCTATGTATCAAAAAACAGGTGGTACTCTCAATAAAAGCCTTACAGGCAATACAAGGTACAAATTAGATGTATATCAATAGTCATGATATTTGTTTATAATTATTCTACAAAATATGAAATAACTTAGTATCAGTTATTCAAATCCTATTTTGCATCCTCTTAGTACTGCTAATCCTAAATGAAAATGATAACCTTTATGAATTGTTTTCTTAGGAAGCAAGTATAAGTAAATCTAAGATACTGTTACAAATATGTCCTCATCCTCTCTCTACCTGCCACTCACAGCCTGCTGACAACAACTGTCATGGTCAACAAACACATTGACACACAGCACTGCTGATACCTCCTACTTTCTAGCTGAGCCTTAAAGGGCTAAAAACCCTTTATGCAATTACTGTTACTATTTCACAGGTCCCTTGTGGCAGACCGTTTCGCCATCTTTGTTTATGTTTTGTTTACTTTTTCTTTCTATCAGGGCGTCGCCCACTGGCTAATAGCCTCAATTGAGAGTGAGAGAGACGTACATCTGATTTTACTCTTTGGCTTTTTTAAGGCAAAAAGAGAGGCAAAACAAAATAAGTGACAAATAAGGTATGATAGTGTAACACAAGAAAAGTTAAATAATGATGAAAAACACAAACATGTGAGGGTTGAAAGAGTTTGGGATCCATCAAATGACATCCCGTTCCCCATATTCATAGACCGCAGAAATTTGCATTTCCTTAGCTAATCTAATCTTGACCTCAGCTCCCATCTTGGCCAACATGACAATACATTGAATACGTCATGATGAAATTTATGCCAGAAAAATGGGTTTACTATTCTGTCATTTCGTGAAAACTTATCTCAAAATCAAAATTTTCATTTTCTAAATACCTAGAATCATCATTTATTGGCATTGTTTATTTGCTTGAATTCAGCTCATTGATCTCACATAAAGTAAAGATACAAACATGGTTGCTCAGATGTGGCTTAGCCATGTAGAATTTGGTCATTTTGATTCTTAAAATTGAGAATTTCAGGATTTGGTGCAATATTTCTGATTTTCCTCCCCAAGAATTGATCTGCTTCCTTGATAAAAAGCTGATATTCAACTAACAGTATCATTTTGGTATTTCTTTAAAAACTCAAGTGGAGAAATATTTTTTTCATGAACTGCTTCTCTTTGAAAATAACATTTTTGGAATGTCTATAAATTCAGATGAAAGATAAATGTTGAGTAGTTTTCTTCTAAATGCTAAGATTTGTATGAACTTGATATGAAAAATAAAAGAATCTAGTTGGAGAGCATGGATATTCCATTTTTATCATTCTTACTTTAGTTTGCAATTTACGTAAATCTTATTTTATATTTTGAATGTGACTTAATAGACTTTGCCAACCTTTTGATATAAGTATGTTTTTGTGTAGCTGATGTGAATATTCGGCCTCCATTCTTGGATTCTGGCTTCTTCAACCCAAATCAACGGCTGATACCAACAGCAAGATGGGATACACCACGGTAAGCATCCCTTTAGTGTTTCTTTTTCAAGTGGCAAAAAATAATGTCCTTGAATTTTAAAGTTGACTGAAATATTCAATGACTAACTGGAAATGAGGATGATTGTTGGACACTTGTTTTGAACACTGAGGTTTTAAGACAAGAACAGTTTTTCAATAAATTAAATCATTTTGATATTGAATATATTGAAGATTCATTACTATATGAATCAAGATTCAGTTGATTCATGTTTGTCTATTTTTGTGTGCAGAAAAGTAGTAAGTTTCTGGTTTTACAAGAAAAATTTGGAAATATAAAATGCAGATTTTCTTGTACTGAATGAAATTCAATTTCTTATAAAAATGTAATTTCTTTGTGCTTTTATTTCACTAGGGAGCGCATGTGCCCTTGGAAACAAGATCATATGCCACATGTGTTTGACAAGTTGGAAATTCCTCTGCCAATACCACATCCTGCCAGCATTGCTTTGGCTATCTACAATAGGTAAGCACTTCCTAGATATATGAATGTACAGTCCACGTGTATCTTGGTCATTTTCACTAAACACTTGCTGTCTTTATTGACTCTACCTTTCTCTACCTCCTAATGTTAATGATACCTCCATTTTTCTACAATTAATGATACAATCTCTCTTTGCAAATATGAAAATTTCTGATTGCAGCCTTTTATATATCAGTTAGGTCTTGGTGTATCTTGACTGGATGGATATGATTTTCTTGCTAGTCATTTTTTTATCAGTTCATTCAATTTTTATTCTTTTCAAATTTAAGATTTACTGATTGATACTGTACTGTAAACCCTCTCATCAACAGTTTTAGGGTATGCAAGTTGAGTTTCCTAAAATTGGACAAAATGAGACACACACGCACACATGAGGAAATGAACCAGTGATTAAAGGTTCTTACATGATTGTAGATGCAGTCAGTTTGACTTGCTTTCTATCTTCCATTCTTTTTACATTTTTTAATCCATTTTTGTGTTTATTCATTTCATTCTTTTGATGTGATGATAATTTTCTACTCCTGGGTGTGAGAATGGGTGAGGATTCTTAAGTTGTTATGAAGAGATATATCCCCAGAATGTTCCCATGGCAACTAGTCTCTTGGTGACCTGACCTTCCGATGACCCCTATTCACACAAGTCAGTAACCTTCTAAAGACAGCCATCACCATTAATTCAATTCTCTGACCCACAGCAGCAGGGTGGTCTCATTTTACTGATATCACATAACCATCTACTGCTCTACCAATGCTAAAGATGTCAGACCTTTCAGCTCAGGATGAAATCTTTTTTTACTTCGAAATATCTTCAGAATAACTATCAAACAACTTGAAAAAATTGTGAAAAAAAATTTTATGTAGTGAAGTTGTGTGCACTGCTGTGACAGAATCTGACCTTTGTTTCTTCTGGAAATTTTTCGTTTTGAGAAAAAGTATGTTGTAGTTTATATTGTAATTCAAATGTATCCATCTTTCTATTTTTCTACTTTGTGACGAAACAAAAATTAGTATTGAACCTAAATTATATTTCATCAGATATACAGGGCTGAAATCAGGCAGTCTTGTGTGGATGCTTTGTTCATTATTTACACTCTAGGTGGAGGCAGTGTTTTACTAATTTGCTTCCTCTTTGACCTTAGGATTTATTGTGCTTTCTTACATTATCAGTTATAACAGTTTTCAAACTAAGAGGTGGCTCTAGTATCTCCAAGAAATGTATGGCCTTATTAATAAATAAAATTAGTCTTATTCCTTTTTTTTTTTTTAATAATTATCTTACAATGTTATTAAACGTATGTACTGTATCCTTTATGCATTTGTGCTACTTTTATATATTTTGGGTTTGTTTTTTTTACTTAATTCAGTAATACTGGACAATTGGCATTAACAGTCTGTTAATAATAGGGATGGCAGTTTTATACCATTTCCTCACTCTCTTGTTTTAAGGATGATACATCTGAATTTAGTCAATGCAAGCAAGGTATCATTGCACTTATTATACTAATACTACACTAGTCAAGATTTAGATGCTGGCTCATTAGCAAGATCAATCTCTTTCTTACTGATTTGATCTGATTGACTTTTTTCTTGTTCTTGATTTGCCTTTTCATTTTGAAATTGCTCTTATCATGCTAACTCCATTCTTTTACAATACGTTGAGTTCTAGATTGTTTTGTCGATGGAAGACTTCTTTCAGTTTTTGAGACCATGTTGCTCCATTTGAGGAACTTATCAAAAATTGAATTTGTGTATTCTAGAAGTCTGGCTACTCCTGTTCTATCTTCAAGCTGAGGCTATCAATATGAAGTCATCCCTAATTTGCTATGTTCCAGTCTTATAGTATGGCAGCATTTATTATAGCCTTTTGATTTTGGTAATTCTCTATTCCTTAGTATTTGAATATGTCCTTTTATGATCAATGTTTTTCATTAAATATTCTTATCTGATGGTCAGTTTGGTTTCGTTTGTGCATGACATTGGACTCTCCTGGATTATTTTCAAATTCCCTATTATAAAGTTATCTGCTTCTTGATAGTTCTCTCCTATTAGGGATTTTTTCTATTTTCATTATCTATTCTTATGAATGTTTAAGCTTTTCCTATTTTGTTTCAGGGAAAATGATCAAGATCCAATCAACTTTGAAGACCTCTATTGCCAACGAATTATCAAAGCCACCAAGGAGGTGCCATATGTAGATGTTGGAGATCCTTCATCGCCTGAAAACTTTGAAATGGAGCCAAGCACCCCAGACAATGGCACCTACGGGGAACCAATCAATCTGATGTCCCATTTGGCCCAGCAAGAGGCCTCGTATTTCTCCGATGACAATGTGGGGGGTGGCACGGGCACCAACAGCCCTGCACTGGAAAGCAATATGAATGCATCAATGCAAAACAGCTCAGTAGATGAAGTAGATACAAAGGAGGAGCAAGCTGAGGGCCACATCGTCTACGAAGAGAACGAACGGGACAGCAGTTGTATTATTGAGTTGCGAGACACAGGCAACAGATGAGCACCTTATTTTTGCCATTGCCTTTTCTTCACCTCCAACTCCCCCTGGGGATCTCTCTCTTGCTGTAACTTCCTATCGCATGTTCACCAGTCACACACAGATTGGCATTGGATGACGTTGGCATTTTTTGCCACCTCTGCAGAAAGGAAGGAAATTAGAAAAAAAAAAAATACTTCTGTAAGTTTGGAAGCAAATATACTGGCAACATATTTTTTTTTTATTATGGCAATCTGACCTGTAGTTTGAAGCTGTATAGGAAGTATTTCTCTGTCTGACTGGTATTCTCTGTAGGTATGTTACTCCCTACATGTATGGACCAATATGCATTGATCTGTCAAAGGAAATTTCTGTAATTTCTTGAGTGGTCTCCCTTGCTATGCCATTTTTAGACCTTTTTTTCTCCCCCTTAAATGAAAAAAAAGTTCGCTTCTACAAAGAAAAGTCTGACATTATTACCTCAGTGCAACAGGGGGAAAAAAAAGCAACAACTTGTTTGTACTGCACACATGTCCACACAGACACACATATTTTTATCAACTACAGATATTGTCCTTGTAACCCTTTTTTTTTTTTTCTTTTTTTTTGTTGAGAGAAATTGTGAATTTCTTGTGACCTGTTCTCTGAAAATGATTAAACAAAGCTTGCTATTCTTATTGCTCCGTGTGCTTGTGTTCACATGTACACCTTTGTGTTTTGTGTATATGTTCAATAATATCTGGAATGCTATGTTCTTGAGACAAGAAATTAATATTATAATTATTATCATATCAAGATTTCCTTACCTTTCTATTTGCTGTTTTGTATTTTTGAAATAAACAACTCTTTGCTCATCATCAGTTATTTTTTCAGAAAAGGAAATAGATGATTACTGAAAATTTGCTTCTTTGAAAATTAGTGATGCTATAAAAAGCAAAGAAAAAGATGGCTGTGTGAAGAAATGTTTGAATTCTTTTGATATTAGGATGTATTGTCTATTGTGCTGACAACATCGAGGATGAGAAGAAGAGATTTGATTGTCCGAAATAAAGTTTGGATATAAGGATGTCTTTGGACTGAAATCCTCTCCGTTTGTTTTCATTCCAGAAGGGAAATGGAGATAATTAATTTAAAATTGAAATGCTGAAAAGAACAGCAAATTTAAGTATTCAAGTCCACAGAAATATTTTATGTGACTTATGAGAGATGTGAGCCACAGCTGATTCTCTTTGAAAATCATGTGTGGTCATTTCAAATATTCGGTTGTGCTCTGTGTCAAAGTACATCTGATTTGTCCACGTGTGGTTCAATCTTTTCTCCATGAAAATCCTTATTTACCAACATCAATATGGTTCAAATCTTCAGTGCAAAGTTTTTGGTGGCATTCATTGGCTATGTTGCATCTGCAGGTTGTTTTTTTATATATCAGTTAAAATCTAAAAACTTTTCAATTTTCCTTTCATTATCAGAAACTACCCCTTTTGTGTCAGTCTGCACATGCATTGTAACCATATATACTTTTTTCTGTGTATAAAGAGCAACAATAATTTGCACTTCCCAGCCTCTGCGTTCAGGCAGGGATTCATGCTCCATAGAATTGCCAAAAAAAATTTGTTTGAAACATTTTATTATGTACTTGTTTCTATTCTTGGGTATGTATTATAGTGGACTGATCACAAAAAGAAATTTCAATAGCATTTGATTAGTGGTATAAATCTATCCAATGATACTCTCCTGTTGTAGCAAAATCTTTCTGTTTCTATACTCCCTAGCATAATTTGGTTATAATATTTAATGGTAAGTGATTACTGAAATGAGTGTTGAATAGTACTGGCTTCTAGTTTGTCTCTTTCTGTTTGAAGCAAAAAAAAAATTACCTTTTAGAAATGAAATAGTGGATTTAATAGCAAAAATTCAAAGAATTGAGGAAAAACAAGAAAAATTTCCAAAGAAAATATTTGTTGTAAGATGGTAGTTTAGTGAATACTCAGTCTTTTGTCTTTCCTAGATAAATCTGGAAATGTTATATATATGATTTTAATATAAAAAGAAAAATCTGTTAAAATAAATGAATACGGATTCAGATAATTTATGCAACCCAGATATTTCTTGTGATTGATGACTGGAATAATAGGCTCTGATCCATTGGTTGGTTCTCTCTGTAGAATAAAACATTCATTTGCTTTGGGTTTGAAGTCAAAGTTTTGCTACTTCTAACAAATCATCTGAGAATATTTTAGTGAATTTACATGAGAATTGCTCTTAATTATTTCTAGATATATCTACATTGAAAGTGACCAATATGCATTGATCTATCAAAGGAAATCATAGTGGATGTGTCTTCAAATTCAAGCAAAGCATGCAATTCACTAAATATATCATTTATGTAATTTTCAGATTATTATCCTATTCTGATATTGATAGTTTTAGAAAGTATCATTTCATCAAGGTAAATGATAGAAGAGCTATTACATCTTTCTGCAAAACAAGTTTGTAGTTATCCTTCTCAAATGCAGACTGTCAACTAGAGGCAAATTTAATTGCATGATCTAAAGTGTTGAAAGTAGATGAATGATATTTATCTTGTTGTACTGTCATTCTTTTAATTTTGATAGATTTCACTCTTCATGAATGTGGCCTTGTGCCAGCATTAGCATTGTCTAACAAATATTAATAATGTATTGAAAAAAAAAATGGAAATCCTCTTCCATTTTTCTTCTGGATTAGTGAGCAAGATAGATATATTCTTGCAAGCATTCTGCATAATATAAAGTTGGCTTATCTCTTTATCATATGTAAATAAAAATGGTGCTTAGTTTTGCAAAAATGGAAAACAATGATAATTAATGTATTTGAATGAAGTTCATATCTAGACTAAAATAGGGATAGAACATTCTCAAGTCTAAATATTACTCACATAGAAATTTTTAGAAAATGTATGCTTTAAATGTCAACTTCACTCTGAATTTCTTCCCTTTCTATAGAACAAAATCCAATTTCTCTTTATTTAACTCTTCCTTCTATATGTCATAAATTTTTTAAGGATCCAAAATAACCTGTTAGGGTGATATATTTATAGAATAGTTTTCCTTGTATCCTTAAGCAATTCCTATGCTTTTTCCTCCTATAATGTGATATTTTATTCATTGTATGCTAGGAATGAACAAAAAATCTCTGTGGAATCAATGCCTGAGAAGAAAGTGCCCTAAACTTGTATGAAAAATAATTCTGTCATTACAATCTTCATGTTATTATGAAGGAGAAAGATTGGAAAAAAGCTTCTAACTTTGTGACTAAATTCTATAGAACTAGAGATTTTTCATAAAACTGACAGCTTAAAAAGTTGTTTTTAACATTTCAAAAAAAGGTAGTAATATTTACATTTGAAAAATTTCTCAAAATTCTTTGGAAAACACATTGATTTTAAAAATCTGGCAAAAGTCAACGTTTAATTTGATTTTTAATAAAGATTTTCGGTTCTTATTTATTAAAAGTCGATTTAAAAAATTTTTACCATTTTACGTCCCAAATTTTGGAGAAAAAAAAATTTTCTTTTTATATAATTCCTACCCTTACCCTTCGTTAATTTGATGATTTATACTTTATATCTTTGATCATTTATACACGGGTATTTTCACTAATTTTTTCACACATTTTACTGATAAGTCCCTGGAGAAATTGATTATGTTTACCTTTTTTTGAAAACAAATTCTGGAACTGCTCAAATGAAACTCATTGGTATTCAAAAAGACAGGACAATGAAGTAAAATATTTTTCTTCTAGGAAATTTTCAAGTTTTATTTGATTAATCCTAATTTAGGCTTTTGATCTGGAAAAAACATTTTATGGATTTTTCTTATCAATTATTTTGAATAATTCAATATTTTTTTTTATAATGCATATATTCTATTCTTTCTCTATCTATATTTAACTGAAACTTATTTTAAGATGATAAATACTGAATAATTAAATATAGTGATATGAAGAAAAGAATGTTTACTGGTTGCGTTTTCCTTAGTTTTCTTCTTTTTGCCCCTCGTTTTTGCCCCCTCAGTTGTATCTATTTTGATATACAGCATCTTGGGAGTGTTGCTATTCCAGAGTTGCATAATGAAGTTTTCAAAAGCAATAATTTTTTTCTCCTTTTCCGTGATCATCAATTTTTTAAAAATACAGCGTTCTTTCGTTTTATGATGGTAAATTGAAGGAAAAAATTGAGTCAAATTGTGAAAATAACGAATGTTTAAAATAAAACTGATTATTTAGCTTAAATACAATATTGTTCAACAAATAGCAAACAATGATTATTCCACTGACAATCCACCATCCAACTGGAATTGGGTAAATCTGTCATCACCCTACTATAGAAAGATCATTCAATAACATTGAAGAGTTGAAAATATATTTTTCATTGTTTCTTGGGGGGGGGGGGGGGGTCAGCAAAAAGTATGAAATTTTCTGCGCATTTTAGAGTACTGATGAAACTATCTGCTTTTCCTCAAATTAGTTTTATCTAACAATTATCTCATTCTTGGTATATTTTTATCTAAGTAATTTTTTAAAAAATTTTAATTGGCGGTCATCAAATACGGCATAATAATGATTGATTTATTGTCAATTTAAGTAAATCATGACTACCTTATGATTAATGAAAATTCCTTTTCCTTTTTAAACAAAAATTTGGACTTTTTTTCTTTCAAGAATAAGCTCTTGAAAAAAATTTTCAAATTCAATTACATTTTTAAATAGGGTATCAATTAACCGGTGAAAATTTTTGTTTTTACCTATTATATGTGAGTTATTCTTGTTGTCTAAGCTAGGCTTTTGTTTGAAACTCAGGTCATTTTTAGATTGAAGACAAAATTGCATCTTAGAAGCGTTGATAAAACCACAAGCTTTACATCATTTTTGATATATGCTTTTGTCCATGAATTTTTTCTTAAAGTCGATTTTTGCAACCAGAATTTTTTAGTTCTCAGTGAATTAAGAATTGATAATAATGGGCCTAATTCAATAATCCTCAAAATAGAACCTAATAATCCTCTGTTATTCTATTTAATAAACTTTTGTTAATAAATATATCATATTCGTTATTATGATGCTTATTGTTTAGAATTGAAACTCCATTTTGTGTAATTGTCATTATCAATACATTAGTCATACTATTATTCCCTTCAGTCATAAAACTGAGTTAGGTAATGATTTACCATATAGCTAAGGATAACCACTGAGGGGGTGAGTATTTACTTCTAGTAACACAGAGAATGTAAAAAATGAAATTGAATCATTTTGATTTGTTGTACAATATAGCTTCAATTTTAGTTATGTAAACAAAAAAAAACAATTGTTTGGGGGATGGGTGTGGGGTTGAAACATGATAGTTTAGGTGTTGTTTTCAAGTAAGTAGGAGGCACATCTTACTGAATGTACTGTTAACTGTTTAATTTACTCCTAACAAACTGAAATATAAGGGTAAATTTAAATAAAAACAATCATTCTATTTTTTTTTTTCAACTTTGTTTTATTTACTCCAGACAAATTAAAAAGATGATAAACTTCAAATGAGAATCATAATTATGACAGTAACTTCTACTTGAGTTTGTGTTTGCAGCTGCAGCACTTCGTTCTTTTAGTAGTGGTAATTCTTTACAATTGCTTCCTTTATTTATTTATTTTTCTTAGTAACAATTGAAATTCAGTTTTAACTCTCTTTTATCTATTAATTCTTTTAATTTTTTTGTGATGTTAATTCTTTAATGATCAGCATCCTAATATATTAGAATAGCAAATAAGTAATTTTATGTATTATGTAGGTAAATCAAAATCAATGAATTGACTTTTGGTGAAGAAACAGTTTTTACATCACAAATTTCATGGAAAAAAAAATTTTGTTACCTTTTATGCAATATTATTTGAATTCTAAAAACAAAAATGAACTCCTACTGAAATAAATGCAGTAAATGTATAAAAAAAAAAATAATTTCACTTGCTTAGTTTTAGTTGTATAAACAAGAAACTTATAATAATGATATAGCTGTTTTAACATTCTGTACTTCAAAATTCTAAACACTACTTTTTGTTCAGTCTTGAAAATGCGTTTGTTAGCTCCCAAAATCATGGAACTCTTTGGAAATTGTCTAAAACCATCCAGACTGAGATACCTGAAGTCCGCAACCACTTTTTTTAGTAAAGCACAATTTTCAGGGAGAGAGTTTGTGACAGGATAAGCAAATCTCCATTATTATAAGATTTATTTTTCTATTAGATGAAGCATTATCAACTATTTATAATTTTTGACTTTTCTCTTCTATCTTAAATTTTTTTTTCTTCTTCATTGCTTTATCAAGTTGAAAATTCAAGTCTTGCATAGAGCTTAATCTCTATTTTTCATTTATGATCTGCACTGTTTACTCACTGTCATAGACTTATTGATCTGAGTAAGTTGCGATAAAAAGCAAATAAAAAGATTTAAGACTAATATTAGTTATAAGTTGGATAATAAAAGTATTGAGGATTTTAATTTTAATCTTTCAAAAGTCTGCACGCTATTTGCGTGTGAGTTCTAATTTAATTCACTTATAGAAATGACTTGTTTTGGCTATATTTTCTAATATCTCTTCGGTTTTTTTTTATAATTATTTTACTAAAACTTTTTTTTATTACTGTGCAATTATTTTTCTTTTCCAAATTGTAAAACTAATTCTGTTTATTTGGCCTGGCTTAAAATTCTGTTTGTCTGAATAAAACATCACAAATTTTTGATTGCCATTTCATCTGTGATTTTGTCCTGGATACAATATCAACTGATGTGATAGAAAGAAGATTGTTTTTATTTTGACACACCACCATCTGAGACCCCCTTGCACACTTATCAGGAATAAATGTGAATTTCAACTGTGAATACCCCACTCCAAAACATAGTTGTGATGCCTATATAACTCATGTGTATTTTGTGTGCATATACACTTCCATGTTTTCTCTGTGTGTGTGCATGTATATGTTCATGTGTGTTGCTAAAGACTTTATTTTGGTGGCCTTCTTTACCTACACACTGTGTTTGATGGCCAACTTTTCAAACTGTAATTTTTTTGACCAGCAGACAGAGAATTCTGCTGACAGCTTTTGATTTTTTGTTTTGATTTCCATTAAAAAAAACAAAAACTTTTGTACACTGAATGAATTCTGTATACACTTTCTATTTATATATATTTTTTTATTTTCAATTTTTTTTCTGATCAACAATTTCTATTGTAATTTGTTTGATTTTTTTTTTTTTTTTTTTTTTTTAATGAAGTTTTGATACTTTCCATTTATTTCTATTTTTCATTGAAACATTTTTTTTTTCTTTTTAATGTAAAATTGTGCAAACTCCTTTGTGTGTATTTTAGTGTGCATTCTATCAAAATGGCACACTAAGCCTGAATTTATGTGTGTGTGTGTGCGTGTGCGTGTGTAGGCAATATATTGAACTGTTGTGGCTCTAAGGATGTGAGAATTCTTTTGAAACTTGTTGACCTTCCCCATGATCCCAAAATTGAAATAATAAATATATAAATGCAAAAGACTTATGCAAAATGGCCTATCAAAGGAGGGTGGGTGAAAAAGAGAAGAAAATGAAATTATTTAACACAAAGCAAAAAATACTTGAAAGTGATCCTCTATGCCAGAAATCATGGTTGGAGCTCCTCACACTGATTTTGTTTTTCTCTCTTATTCTATTTTTTTATCCAACTGAAACTGTGATGACAATATGCAACATAAGAAAAACTCCCCAAAACTAAAGAACATATGCGATATGGACAGACAAATTGTCTTGCACAAGAAATGTATTAGCCATTGTGATGACCTTGGTTTGCATTGTGAGCTCTACCCCACACCCACCGTTCACAGGATTTTGGTGTGCGCCTTCCTTGATGGCCACTAATGCCTCATCCCTAACACTGTCTCTTATTTCTTTTTTGTATTTGTAATTTTTATTTTTCTATATATATTTGTAAACTTAGTAATTTTAGAATTTTTTTTAAAAACTGAAAGCAAAACAAAAATATCAACTAAAAAGCAAAATTGTCCTCATCTTTTCTTTGTGATTTTGGATTGATTTTTTTTTTTTTTTAATTTAAAAAAAAAAAATTTTATTACAGGGTGCAAGATAACAGCCAAAACTTGGACATGTTTATTTAGATCAGACTTAGATTTAACCAAATTCAATATTAGAAAATATTTTATTGAACTTATAGTTATCTAGTTGTAAAGAACGGAAATCATTTTTTTATATCTTTAATTTTAAATTCGAAACATCTGCACTGCCGTACATGGAGTTAAAATGATTTGAATTTTCATAATTTGATTTTAGGTACTCGTATTTCTGCTATTGATTAATTCATAAAAACTTTAATAATCTTTTTAGTAAAAAAAAAATATCTCTAGTGAAATTCACCATCTTCAAGCAGAAATGTATTCTTTGAAATCAAGATTGTTATTTTGCATCCTGTGTTTTAGTATGGCACGGTGTATGTTGGCTTCTTCATTTCTTTGTGTGTGTGTATGGCTATCATTCTGCGGATGCTGACAGGGTGATCTATCATCCACAGTAGGGTGGCAATGTGTTGACTCTAATGGTACTTTAACATCCACTTATCTACAATACTCTGTTTCTGTAGTTATTTTCATCTTTTGTTTTCCTTTCTAGCTAACTATCAGCTACAAAAGAAAGAAAAGTGACTGTTAAGTTCCTCTTGATTCTCATATTTTGAGAGCCAAGCACAAAAAATCAAGTCACTAAATGTATATTTTGAGATACTTAAGAAATTACAAAATTTTAATGAGTAATTTTGAAAAATATGAAAATTTAGGAAAATCTCGACATAACCTTGGATTATCACTAAGATAATTTTATCTTATAGCCATTGGATATATCTTTAAATTTGACTTAGATTGATTTTGTATTGGAAACTTTAATTTTGTAAAGAGATTTTTATCACAAGTACAAAAAAATTACAAACAAAATGAAACAAAAACTTTGGGGAGGGCAAATTGTTTTTAAAAGAAAAAAAAATGAAGAATTAGAGAAATGATTGTTTCTGGAGTGAAGCCATCTGCCATATCCGATTTCAGTGTGATGACAGCATTCAGTCTAGACATCCCCATCGACAAAAAAAGGTCAATAAAAAGATTTACATTTATCAACTGAGTTTTTGTTATTCTTATTTCATAATCAATTCCTTTATTTCTACATTGCTAATCAAGGTTTCAACCAGATTGTTTTCCTCACATTATAATACAATCAATTGGTTAGTAGCTTCTTTTTTTTTTTCTTTTCCTTTTTTTGTGTGTGTGTTCAAATATTTAGAGCAGACAGGTAATCTTTTACTACTTGGGACTGGGATATATTTTTTACTCTTCTTGCCCCCAGGTAGAATTTTCTTCTAAATTTTAGAGAAAAATGTTTCCTACGCATCAATGTGACATCATATTGGTGCAATATCTTGTAAGCCACTGACAACTACTACCTTTCTCATCTGAGAATCATCTTCAATTACTATCCAATTCATTGCTAGAGTAAGAAAACTTCAGAACAAAAATATTGCAAAGTTCTTGTAAGTATTTGCATCATGTTCTGTTTTTTTATGGGTGCTGTTGGTATGAATGTTATCACCTTGTGTCTAAATCACATTTATCAAGTGGATGCATAAATATGTAGGTCTAGATTACATTACCTAGGTAGGAATATTATTACAGCATAAGTGATAATCGGACATGTCAGTGTACAACATCATATTGATGAAATATCTCTTGAGCTGTTCTAGAACTAAGAATTTTGTGAGATATCTCATCGTCTGGTTCTGAGTGGTAAAGTCCCTAAAACTCAACTTCCTTCATGAATCAACTATTCCCGATAATTGAATATCAGAAGCTGACATTTATTGGACAATCCTTAACTTAGATTACTACCACTTGGACAATTTTTTTCTCTTTCATTCTACATTGCCAACACCATTGAGCAGAATTCCTACAACTGATGATCCATATGAGAGGCACCTTCCAAAGTAACTATCCAGTATATATAACATCAACATCTGCTAGTCGACAAGTGGATTTCAAAGAAATAAAAAACACGAACAACACTCAGAGTTATAGCATAAGCTCATCATTGGAACGGTATCCTGAAGTTACTACTTAATACTTTTGCTTGAAGGAAATCTGTCCCATATCTAACAATGCACTATTCAGAGGTAGCAGAACACAAGGTAAAATTAGCTTAAGAACATTGAAAGCCATTGTTCTTGGTAAGACTACTAAATAAAAGATGCTGGATCATGTATCCTGTATTATGGGAGAGAACATCAAGTCTATGGAATAGCATTGAAATAATCAAGAGCTGTATTGGAAGTTAAAGGAGTCAGCTCACATGCTTGAATTAGATGATCAGTAAACTGATAATAGAAATAAGTTGCATACTAGGAACATTAAACATATGAGGCTTAAGGCTCTTAAATTTCATCCCAGAAATGATCTATGGGACAACTTAATAGAAATTGGTATTTTCATCTAAAAAAGTTAGTCTTGTTCATCAAAATCTTGTGTTCAATACCAAGTAGTGTGAGAGGCCACCAGTTTAGTAAGAGATGCAGTGTGATGCCAGAGGGAAAATAGCAAAAAGGCCTCAGAAGTTAGACTCTCGACCACTGAATGAGAATATACCTTCCATGTGTATAGATTTTTTTTGAGTCTTGTCTTAATCTTTGCTCATTTTTTGACCATTGTACCCTACAGCTTTCTTCAGGTAAATAAGGAGGGTTTAGAGTACTTGGATATAAAGCCCCATTTAGAGCATGGGGACAGGATGTCCTTAGTTGGCTGTCCATTCATGTGTGGGATAATTCCTCAGGTCATAATCATGTTGATATCCATTATTGGTGTTATAGAAACATTTTTTTTCAAATGTAGTCAGGGGGAGTAATACTGTGTTTTCAGAGTGGTCAAAAGTATGTTCTTTACAGGTGTAAAGGAGATAATTTCAATACCACCTCCTTTTTTTTTCTTTGTAATCAAACACAGGTATACATACATATAATAAATGTAATTCCTGTTCTTTCATATGTGTGTATGTATATATATGTATGAATATGAATGCGTGTGTGTATATATATACATACATATATATATATATATATATCTATATATATATAGTAGATTGTGGATTCGCTACACAAACTAGCTCATGTTTCTGCCCTCTTAGGGCAGAAACGAGCTAGCGAATCCACAATCTACTATTTATTTCCAACTCTACTCTAAAACAACTTAACTCCATGAGTAAAATGTTGTATGTATTGAGCACTCTATGAAATAAATCCATCACATTTCAGAAGTGGCTTTATATTATTGATATATTATTATACTGCTAGCCTGATTTGTACCACATATACTGTGTGTATATATATATATATAAAGTAAGAAGTCAGCACACAATATCCCTGTCCTGCTAGGGTTTGGGGCAGAGATAGCAGATGTATTGATGTTTGCTTCTATTCTTCCTCTGTCAGTCTGTAGAATCAAGTTGCGATTAATGACTATAGTATATAATTCTCAGCCTTTCTTTATCTCTCTGTTGCCAAAAGTGTTGCTGCTGCTATATTTTGATGCTTCAACCACTGAGTGACCAAAGAAATAAACATCTCAAAACCAATATCTTTCATTCTTGATTTGATATGCATGTCTAATGCAACTCTGCATATGCATTAATTGATAATAGTGCATAAGCATATATGCTGACTCCTTCAACCATCTCATCCTTCAGTGCCGTTCCCTGTTCAAAATTTGTCAAACAGACAGATTTTCTAGTGTCACCTTTATATTCACAGCCACCACAACATGAGAGTGCTGTACATACAATTCTTGGTCAGGTTCAGGTCTGATGGAAGTTTAGTTTTGGTCCAGTGTCTCTATGAAGTGAAACCTATTCGTAAAAACTCTTCTGACATTAAGACCACAGACATTTGGGATCCTCTCAGGTACAACATTGATTCAGACAGGCTAAAATGAGGGATTTCATTCAAAATGGCCTCCAGGGAGGCTACCTGAAATATATGCCTGAAGTGCAACACTGGTCCAATCTCTACACAATGCTAAATGTAAGCCAATGGTACACCTGAAATCAATTTTTCCATAGCCCAATAAATACACACAAAGAAAAATGATTTGAAAGAAACATTTTTCTAAGCTAGCTGGCTATTTTTTTAGAGTCCATTGGAGCTGGAAGTGATTACTGCTCACCCTATATGCTGTTTATATTAGACAACATTTAAATTCTGCTCCACTACCATCAACTGGTTAGTCATCCACTTGAATGTATGATGGACATGTGTAAGCAGCTATATTTACATTCATGACTGCATATACACTAGAGTACCTAGGTTCCTCAGGAAAAAAAAAAATCTACAACTTAAACACGTGGAAGCAATTGATATTTTTAGTCCACAAAAGCTAAAAAGAATCAAACCTAACGCAGAGAAGCAACCGATATTCAGATTTCATGAAATAACATGATGAGTGGGTGCATTGGCAAGAGCAACTCCCCTCCCAAATTTCCAATTCCACCAACCACTCCAAGTCATATATATATATATATACACACACACACACACAGGATTCCAGTTAATGGAAAAACATGAAAGACCAATGATTTTAGACCAAATGAAGGGCTTGTCCGATTAACCGAAAAAAAAAAAAAAAAAAAAAATCAGTTTTCAATGAAAAGACATTTATAGGAAAGTCTTGTTGGAAGCAAGGAGCTATGCAAGGGAGGTAACTTGGTCAACACCCAAACAAAGAGAAACCAAACATTGACTGTTTTACATATAATTTCCACTTGAATGTTGCATTGATTATAAAGGAGCAAATTGGCGATGGTTACGTATGTTTATATTGATTCTAACGGAATTGATCCCATTAACAAAGATCCACTATGATATTCGTGTATATATATATATATGCATGTATATATATATATATATACACACATACACACACATAAATGTGTATATATATTTATATGTACATATAAGTCCATATATATATATATATATATATATATTTATACATGAATATATATATGTGTATATGTACAGTATATATATATATATACATATATGAATATATATGTAGATGTATAGATATATAAATATGGACGTCTAAAATATACATGCATAAATATATACGCTATATATATATATATACACATATATTTACATATGTATGTATATTTATACATATATATAAATATGAATTCACATATATGTATGGATGGATATGTGCGTGTATATATATATATATATATATATATGTTAATGTGAACAATAGGAAGTCAAACAGACTCAGGAGTAGAAGTGTTTGGAAACTCAATTTATCAATCCATAAATGTATTATTTGGTGAGCTTAACATGTTTCAGGAGGTATTCCTATCTTCAGTAGAGTGTGCTCTTTGTGTGTGTACCAGTCACAGGTTAAAAGTTTACTGAGGAAAATCAATTCACCATCAGATGCTTTGCTTTGTGAGCAAAAATTGGGCTACTATCTTATAGGATCAATCTGATGTTTAGAGCTTAGTTTAGTGTGTGATGAAGTCTTTGGTGTTAGCAGCAGTAGTAGGTTTTGCTGAGGCCTTAGGATGTCAGGGTAGAAGGGAAGGGGTTTAGTCTTGGATTGTGTTGATAGTATAGATGGTGGGGTGATGAGGTCAAGGAACTCCATATGTATTATCCTTATAGGTCATTGGAAGTTCGTTGGCTATGATTTGTATAAGTGGAATTCTATACAAAGGTTTCAGTTATGTGCGACTGTGATGTTCCCAATAGTAGATACACCCAAGAGGGGATAGAGTGAGGATATGATGTTATTAGTGGGAGGAGTGTGATTTAGAGATCTGTGTGGTTAAGTTTGGTATTAAGTCTATTAAGGAAGAGAGTTTTGAGTTAGTTGATCCATATATCTTCAAGTCATTCTAGAATTTTAGTTATGTCAGTGAGTGCATTTTTTTCTATTTTTTCAATGATTGTGAATCTAGCATCTGTGGCAAAATTGACTGGGATGGTTGTGTGATTATATATATATATATATATATATATATATATATATATATATATATATATATATATATATATATGAGAGAGAGAGAGAGAGAGATACGTATGTATATATTTATTTATATATGAATATGTATGAAATATATATATATGCATAAATACAAATATATATGCATGTGTATATATATATATATATATATATATATATATATATATATATATACACACACACACACACATATACACACATACATGCATATATATTTGTATACATGAATATGTATATATGTCCATATATATAAGCATGAATATACATGTTACATGCAATATGTATATATTGTATTAATATATAATTATAGATAATGCACGAATATATATATATGCACTAATATTACATATATATATTAGGTACATATTATATATATATAATGCATATATGATTGGTTTTTTAATCACTTATCTTAACTGCCTCACCATTTAACAAAACTTTGAGAATTTGAAAGGTAGTGGGGAGGGACAGTTTGAACATTTTATACATAAATCTAAATCACTCCGATCTTTCTACACAGTAACTCAACTACTTTTAATGAAATTTCAGGGAAATACGAGTCACATTATAAGGAAGAAGTGATTAAATTTTTGAGTGGATCCAGGGATTTGTTTCGGATTAAGAGAGATCTTCCCCTTCCTAGATTCATTCTTGTCTCTCTATATAATACTTCCAAAAGAGCTTTATGAATATCAATGTAATCATGTGGAAAGGTGGGCCACAGTGTATGAAGGAAGTGATTCAACTGGTGGTGGTGGTGGTGGGGAGGAGTCCAGGAATTTGTTTTTGATTGAGAGATTTTTTTTCAATACATTTCTGTATTCACTCAATGTTGCCAATCGTAAGGCAAGACATAGGACAGGATGCAGGAGTTTTTGATAGGAAGATATATTTTCCATACATTATGATTTTGAATCCTGAAAGTTTTTACCATTGGGTATTAAAAAAAAGATTGAAAGAAAGAAAGAAAGAGAAAAGAAAGAGTTGTAACCTCATTTTTCCTCAATCTACATTACAAATTTTATGGAAAAAAAAAAAAAAAAAAAAAAAAAAAATTTACCTTCAAAAAATCCCACAGGATTACAATTGACCCTCTACTAGTATGTTAACATAATATGGTGAATTCCTAATAAGATTCTGATACGTTTGTATTCTCACTCTCTCTGATGATTATAAAGTGAATTGATTGAAAAAAAAAAAAAAAAAAAAAGAACAATTTAAGTTTCTTTCCATATTCTCATTACAATATTTAAGCTTTGATGTCTGTAGCTGCTCTTCCTTTCTTCGAGTAATTACTTTATGAGTGATTTTGTCAGAGTCAGAATCTATATTTGGAATTAAATTAGACAGAAGCAGTTTCGTATGAATGTATATTCAATTATTTGTCATTAAATACCATTTGACTCTAATATAAAAGTATGAGTTATAAAATGGACAAATGATGATAAATTATACAATGAATACAATATATTATACAAAGAAATAATCCACATAGATGTATTTGGAGAAAAGAAAATACAAACAAAACAAACAGCAGTTAATCGCAAACTGGAATAAAGTCATTTAGTTTCAAGAATACATAAATAAACATAAAACAATTTTTCTATGTGCATATTCTTTTATTTTGACAAGAAAAAAAAATTGGGAACCAAGGGAAATAACCATAATGTGGCTGATACAAGTTACTTCCCGTGATTATGTGATTTTTAAAAAAATCCCTTTTATATCTTACAAATTAAAATTAGAAATTTATTAATATTTTTTTCAAATAACACTTAATTTAGCAAATTCAGTTTACAGGGAAAATTGAATACGTGCAAAAAGCCATTTTATTGAGTAGTTTTGAGGCCCATGCCACACTAGTGACCCATTATCAAGATGATTTTTCCCTCTAAACTTAATGATATATTATGATCATTGATAGACGAAAAATAAACTCCCCTCTAAGGAAGCACATCAAGAAATTAAATGAACTACAGTGAGGGTAACTTAGCCAAAAATTCCCAAACAATTGTGCATTTTGTAATAAAGGCATATATATTTTGATATTGAGTAATCATAAATTTCCAATGTTTTTGCATAGCAGCCATTTTCCTTCCTCATGTAAAGTACTGTTTACTTTTTAAAAAAAAAGTAATTCATAAATAAATAAATACATTTACTGCAACCATTTACAATAGATTTAATCTGAGTTTCACTTTTCATCTCATTAAATCTTAGACCTCAAGTGTAAGGGTAATGGTCTGTGAGATAAACTTGAAATCCTAATCATGGTCCCATAGATGCATCCCCACATTATTTTAGTTATCATTTTCAAAGATAAAGGATTACCATTAATGATGGTGGTAATGAGGGGGGGGGAGTACTCAAAATCATGATGAAAAAACATACGTAATACTTCCAACAAGAATTATTGCTTACACAAATACAAAATAGTTTTCGGGGGAATTGCCATTTGGATATTGCATGCAAGTCATTGTAATTGCAATCAAGTTGCAAAGTCTAGTCAGATATGGATGATCTCAGAGCCAGATCATAGATTTTTTATGATGCAGAATTAAGAATTGGAACTTTAGAATTCTCCTAAAGCTTCCTTCTATCTCACAATTTAAGATGAAGACATGAGGGGTATTATGAATCTCTCCCGGTATGCTTACCAGATGAAAGCTAGTCTCCTGCAAATGTAAGAAGGAAGTGCAAGTGCAAAAAAGCTATTTTTGATGGCACAGCCATGCAAAAGGAAATTCTGAATAGACTTTCCCTGCAATAAACCCAAGGTTTGGGGATGTTGTTATCACTTATTTTAAGTCTTGAATTGTGTCATGATCACTATCCTGAATTTTCAATGACTTGTGTGTATTATCCAAATGGCAATTCCCCAAAACGATGTATGGTAAATAAATTCAACTACTTATGTCCTCAATATCATATTTTATCCAGGACCGAGAAAATTTATCAGAAAGCAGTTTGAGAATTGGCTACCATGAGCTAAATATTGAAAATTAATGATAGCTCAATATCCAAATTTTTTTCAAAGTCCTTTTAGCTATAAATCTATCAAATCATATACTTATATCACAAAGTGCACAATTATTTTTGCCAAGCTGCCCTACTACTAGCTTTTCTTGAAAAAACAGGGATTAAAGACCAAAATGGATAAAAATAAGCTACATTATTTATATTAGGAGTTATGCAAATATAAAGTGGTTGGCTGTTGAATATTGCTCATATCCATCCTGCAGTTATCGGGGTGCATTTATAATACAGTGGACTTTCTTGGACCCCAACTCCTGTGTTATAACAAAGGATGCCTGTGCAATACAAGAAATTTGAAGATTTTCTTACAGGTGCTAAACTGAAATCATTCTCTTCACTATTTGCAGAAGGCAAAAGTTTGAAAAAACTCAAAATCTTGTTTCACATAAATATAACTTTTTTTTTTTTTATACAAGCTTTCTACACAAAACATAATCACCTTATAAATGAAATTTGAATTTTACATTTATAAATGGGTGCCTTGTTTGATTACAAAAAAACTGATTCAAATTTAGTCTCCTTTACTTCAGTATGTACTGGCAGACCCTTGAAGGCTTAAATGAAAAAAAAATTATTTGATATTAGTCTTAGCCTATGGAAATGGATATTACTCACCTGGTAATACAAAATGATATGAAGAGAATTTGTGTAGTATTGGAGAGTCCCAAACCGACAAATCTGAGTCAGCATTTTGCATTCCACATTGATGAGGATAATCACACGAGTTAGTTTCACATATTTTGATGGTTGATTAAAACAGTTCATAGAATAAAACAAATCTAAACATTTCCCACGAAAAACTTGGAATAAAGAGCAAAACAATAAGCATATGATAATCAATTTCTATTTTTCTTTTTGTTTGGAGGTTCATGATACAACTTTCATTCAAAGAAAAGGAAAAATTATAAAATTTTAAAATAAAACACTAAATATTTGCTGATATACCCATGAAAGACAAATCAGCAGATTCTAGTTAGTGTTTCTAAAATATAACAGTTGGAATGTCCTTTTAATTTACCAATACATGTGCACCCCCCACACACACTCACACACAGAATTTTGGAAAAAAAAAAAAAAATGATTTATATACAATTTCTGCAGTAAATTTTTCAAAAGTTCTTTTTAACTTGGTTGAAAATAAAGTGGTTTTGGTGACAGGATCATGAAGAACATAATTAGATTCAAAATATATAAACAAAGAAAATCAATGCACTCTGTAAGTGCAGTTATTTTCAAAAGGTCGACTGCAAACATACATTTCTTCCTCTTTGAAAAGTAGAAGGTATCACAGCAACAACAGCATGTGCAGTTATTTTCACATAGATTTCATTACATGGAATAGTTTTTATATATTTTTGAGAGGGTAAAAATAATTGAGATTTAAAAAGTTCATGAAATGATTAAAACAACTGATGTGCTAAGAACATGAATAATGATCGTGTGTGTGTGCGTGTGAGCATATGTAAACAGTGCATGTGAGTATGTGTGTATATATCTATACATACACAATGTACACACAATGTACACGTACATATATACAGAAGCACACACTCAGACAAGCGTATATTTAAATATATGAGCTTCTATAATATTGTATTCTTTGGTTTCTTTTTCTCTTTATTATTCTTATTCCAACAAAGCAATTGGCTAAACTTATCACAGTTTTCAGGCAGCTGCTCTAATGATCCAGATTCCAATATATTTATTCAGGACATTCCCTGCAAGGGGCAAACCTCCCACAGGCAGCGACGTTTGCATCGGTCATCATCCTCGTAGCATCCTGATGGCTCAGAGCAAGGGCGTTTTTTACCTGTAGTGACGAGATTCTTTTGTGTGGGGGATACGCACGACTGCAGCAGCCAACTCACTTTGTTCTGCATGAATGAACGCAGACCTGGCGGCAGATCAACTACCTCAAGCACATCTAGATGTGGGGGTATGTACCGGCGAAGGGCCTGGCAGCATATAAATTGTAAAGATGTTGGGAATGAACGGCACTTGACCACTTTCATGCCACTACGAGCAGCTGTTGATGATACCACTGGATACAAACTCTTGCCCTGGAGACCCCGGTAGGCAATACCTGAAAGAGACAACCAATATGTAAAGTGGCAGCTACAAACAGTTTTCCCGACCAAAGCATAAAATGAAATTCAGTAATGAAACAGGATATGAAGACAGAGTAAATAAAGAGCACCAACAATGGATCCAAGTTTTACAAATCCTTTAGAAAGATATTTTCAAAATTAGGAAATACCAAGTTTAAATAGCTGTGCCAATTAAAAACAACTTTGGTCGTACAAATAATTTGGGGCAATTAAGAAAGAAGAAAAATCTGATGATGAAAATTTTGGTCTTGTTCATGACTAAATACCCCATCTAAGTGATCAGGATATAATAAAAAGGACGTCTTTTCAATTAATAGCAAATGCATGTAGTATGACTAAATCTATTAGTTTTCAATCAACAAAAATGAATGACAACATTGATCCAAACAATTTTAAAAGATGCTTCATTCCATAAATATTCAAATTCAAGTTTACTTCACTGAATTCTATTCAGAAGAGACAACAGAGTGTATGAGTCTCCATTCCTTGTTCTAGGCTGTTTATACTTTTTAGTTCATTACTCAAAAAGGAGGGAAAGTCTTTCCACTAACAGATGATGGCCTAAAACGTACCTCCAGGTAAACAAAAACCAGCCTATTATTTGAAATTCTAGTAAAAAGTTGGTTCAGTTCACAGGAAAAAAAAATTCAATGAGAATTAAACCATCACTTCATCAATTACCCTTAACTTAAGAAATAAGAAATAACAAGTGAACTTTTTTTGTAGCGCTTGCAAGAAAAATCTGAAATACTTTCTTTAAAGTGAGATTAGAAAAATCTTGCAATGAATTTGCTAGATTTCTTGTGCTAATACACGTGAAGGGCAAATACTGACTTTTTCGGTAGAAGTCTGCAAAATCAGTAGGTATAAATGATAAAAATGCAATTAACTACTAACCCAAAGGCCTCCTATTCTTGTAATAAGACATAGTTCCCAACCACATGTCAAGATGGACACCTATGATATCTCCTTGGCCAAACTTGGATGTATACAGTTCCTTTTGTGATTTATGGTGAGTAACTCCAGTGTAAGATAAACCCCAACTGTCTTCATCTCGGCCAAGCAGGCTGCAAAATGCATGTCTGTATTTATTAAGATCAATGTTCATTGTGCTAACACCAACCATCTGCAAAACAAAGGAAAGAAAATGAACATTCAATAATTTAAAGTGTTTTCTCTATGATTTTATGAGGCTAATTCAAAGGAGATTACAGACAAAACATTCTAAAATTTACTCATCCCTCTTTCAATTTCAGGCAATTTTGGGTGTATATCAACACCAGTAGAAGACACAAGATAGATTGCAATCACAGCTTACAATTATAAAGACTATATTAATCCTTATAATGATTGATTTTAAAGATACAGACAGTTGATTCAATAAGAATCAAGAAAGAAATAAGTCTGGAAATTGTTGATAAAACTCTGAACCACAATGTTTTTAACAGGTGAAGAGCATACAATATATTTACTGCAAAGAATTGTGATGTCCCCACATATAATAATTACCAAAGTGCATTTGTCATCTCTCTGGTATAATAATTTGGTAGAAATAGAGCTTTAATTTTACCTTCAGTTTAGTTTGATATTCAGGAAGTATTGAATGTAAAAGTTCATCATTAAGAGTGTGTTGAGGAAATCAGAGTTTAGTTGTAAAACTGAGGACATAAAATAATACCTGGAGTTTTTATGCGTCTCTCTCTTGAAGTAGATATTATAGAGCTATATAGTCAGATAACTATGTAGGTAGCCTATTCGTAAGATTGAGAATTAAAGCTTTTTTTTAAAAATGTATTAATACATAGATACACGATTTGCAGGGCTTAAGAAAGTGACCAAGTGGTGAGTGCTGCTCATAAGAATGAGAAAGTAGGAAGGGAGAAAAGGTATGAAACAACGTCTGTTGATATCAGGGGTTTTTGATTTAAATCATGGTGGTCTCAGTGTTGTCAAGTCATGTGTTTATCATAACTTGGCAATTTTGTTTTTAATGATAAAATTAAAAATGTTATTTCTTTCAAGTTGAAATTTGAACACAACCATTTGAGCATCTTTACAGTTGTTTGTGGAATTTATAGATTAACAATACAATCATACGAAATTAAATGATTTTCATTTTATTTTTTATTCAAATGGTTTTGATTTAATTTAACAAAAATGCTGTAAAACCCTTTTTTGACACTTTAGATGAATTTGTTTTTGTAGAATATAACTAGATATGTGATCAAATAAGATATTTTTCATTTATTCTCATTTGATGAATCATAATAAATCATTATTATTCATTTTTATGACTACTAATTGCTTTTTTTTTTTTTAAATTTCTCTTTCAACCAGCCTGAATTGAATTTTTTTCTTTAAAATTGAAAAGCGTAATTAAAAATTATAATCAAAAACATATTCATGCAAAAATGAAATTAAAAGCCTATAGTGTATCGTCATTTCAACCTACAGTGAAAAAAATGAACGAGATCACTAAACAGTGTTTAAAATAATTCCACCTGAGTTGAAATCAATCAACTTCTAAAACATTTCTTAAAAACATCTTCCCTCTCATTTTATCAACAAATGCATAGGAAATATTGTACACAATGGATAATTTAACTCAGGGGACAAAATTATTTAAAACACCATTTTATTTTATTTTTTTTTTCATTATGAGTTAAAAAGAAACACTATAAGTTCATCACCAGGTGAATATGTTGAATTGAATGAAAAATGTTTGTTTAACCACACATTTGGTTCTAAACATTTGAGAAAAAAGATAATTCTTTGCCCTTTTAAAAGACTCAAATGCAAATATGAATATTTCAAAACAAAAGTAGCTTCAATACAAAAAAGAATATGAATTTATTGAATTACAATACAGAACAAGTCAGTGATAATCGTCCAGCTCTAGATCTTATAGTTGTAAGGATTGCTAATTTATCTAAAGAGTAAAGATGATAACAGGACATCAAAACAAAGGATGTAATCCAAAAATATCTAGTTGCTTCAAGAAATAATTTGAAAAATTATCCAAAATCGAGGCAAAAAATATACCGACATTTAGATATTTCAGGAAATTATCTAAAAATACACTACCCAAGGCTTCAAATAGTGTACACAGAAATTTATCAAAAATCCCCAAAAGATCTCTCAATCAAAAACAGATCCTTGGGCCCACTGCAGAATTAAATCACTTCTTAAAATTTTATTGAAATTCATAGAAAGTTTTTTGGATATAACTTCTTGTGTTATAAACAGGATTTTGGTTCATTCTATTCGTAGGCTTCTAGGTGTTCAATTGTTTGAAACTCTTTGAATAATAAACAAATTCCTGGATCCACTCTAAAATTCAGTTACTTCTCCCATACTACATGCCCTACCTTTCCAAAAAATTTCTTAGAAATTCATTATTCATTAAAAAATTCTGAGGTATCATGGAGACAGACAGGAATGGAGGTATTTTTTGTGTTTAGAAAAAAAACCAAAAAAACCCACATTCCTGTATCTGTTGTTAGTAGTCTAAATAAATGTTTATATCCGATCAACTTTATCCGAAGTCTTATTAAAGAGTGACTGACATTGTTTCAAATGGTGGGTGAGATATTTTTATCAGTAAAGCGGAAGAGTCTATTGTTATAGACAGGAATAAACAGAAGAAAGTCAAAACTAATTTTTACATACATTGTATATCTACAAATTTACTTTTCAGAAAACATGAAGCTTGAAATGTTTGTCTCTTACCATGTCAGTGCCATAGACAGTGGAAGTCATCTTCACTTCCCAGTAATGTTGATTTTCTTTCATGGGGACAGTTCCACGGACAGCTGCTGTGCCACAACTGTAATCCATGTGGAACATCACTTCACGATGATCTTGTTTCAAATGACATGCCGAAGATTTCGAATCTTCATCCCAAACCCAATCAAAATCTGTACCAGAGAAAGAAAAATAAAACTTTGAATGAGATCTGCGTCTGCCCCTTTTCAGTCGGGCATAAATAAGGGTAAGGCAAGGATAACTGACATCAACACTTCAAAAAAATAATTAAGTTCTTTAAACTGACCAAGTGATGACAGACTTCTGAAATTAAATGGAACACTGCTGAACCTAGGAAACAAAGTATTGATCATATAAGAATAATAACAAGATTAATGAAAAAAATGAGAATGATAATAGGAATAATAATGATGAGAGCAATAATATTTTTAGTGAGAACATTAAACCCAAATACTCTGGAAATATATCAACATAGTTAACCAAAATATCCTCAACTGGCTTCACTACCTTCTACTTATTTTAAGACTTAGGAAAAAATAACATCTGCAGTCGAAACAACACACATCAGTATTACTAAGTCATGTTGACCTCAATGGCAACTGATCTTTGATATCAATATGATCTTATTACAAACTCACAAATACGTACACCCTTACACATATATATACACCCATATATA
>OY735202.1:52820350-52915350 GCA_963457665.1 Thysanoteuthis rhombus
TTTCCGTTCGTTAAATTTGTGATTTCCTGATTGGACCATAGAAAAATGCCCATCACTTGATTAGCATTTTATCTGGTTACCATGATTAATAACAGAAACAGTAAAAAGCATAACAGATGAGATATAGGTAAAAAAGTGTTTTTTCTCAACCACATGATGACCAATGTCTCTTGGCAGCAGGTTGTATGGAGTGATCAATTAAAAAATTGGAAAGAGGGGTGATCAATGAATAAGTTACTTCTCTTGCCTTTTGTGGGTACTAAAATGTCCAAGTTTAAAAAAAAAAAAAAAAACAAGCGTGGACACGAACTAAGGAACCAATTTAGCATTAACTTACATTGAAAATTGAACCCCCCAACTAAAATCTCATTTTAGAGGGAATTCAAAAAAAAAACATTGTCCCTACTCATTGAGGGAAGTGTGTGGGCAAAATTTCAAGTTTCCACCATGAACAGTTATAGCTGGGCCAAATCCAGATACATATAAATGTCTTAACAAATAAATAACCTAAACTCAACAACCATATCAAAACCAGTGTTGTGGGTAGCAGTGATTAATAAAAGATTTGCCTGGCTTCAAACTAATCACAAGAATCAATGGTTAGCCTGCCTGGGCATTCATAAATCTATGCCTAGAGATCACGGTATTAGAATTTGATCATGTTGCTGATTCAGAAGCACACCTCCATGCTGCTTGGGATGATTCAATTGATATCATTAGATTTGGTTGTAAACAAATGCATATTTAGTTAGTCAGATTTTGCTGGTTCATCATGAAAGGGTCAAGTTTGTATAACTCATAGAATATTTGACATTTTAAAAAAATTGATTTCTAAATCCGTTCTAAAAAGAAAACCAAAATTTTGAGAGGTTAGGATATTGTAAGTTTTTCAGGACTGTTTGACAGGAATTAATGTCTCACCTTTTCATGTCCTTATACCTACTGTACATGAAAACCAGTCTGTTTTGTATAAGCAGAAATGTGCTCTTTCTTTCATTTATCTGAAAACAAAACCCAGTATAAACTATACTTCCTTTAACTTGTTTCTATTTTGCTCTGTTCAAAAGGTCTCTGCTTGTGCATTCCTTTCAACCAACACAGAATTAACTACATTGAACAATTTGTAGCTGCAGGTTTGCTTTTAGTATCAAATCAGTAAATCAATTGATTGCTGAGATTCTACCTCAGTGTCAAGCTAGGCTTGTTGCCATTGAAATCACCAAATTACATAATACTCAAAAGATTAAAAATATTGTATAAATCTTATTCAACAATACTTAAAATAAGGTGAAATTTTAGATTTGTTGATTATACAATCTCACTATTTATCCAAGGCTGAAACAGGATTTTGGTGACAGCAGACACTGATTCTGAAATCACCATCAGCAAAAAAACCAAAAAACCCCCTAACATTGCATTCAACCATTTATGAGTGGTGACTAGTTATCTCCCTTGACTTGAAAACTGGGTTCAGAAAACAAATCCTAATTTATGACTTTCCGACCAATCAAATTAGGGCCTGCCAAATTCAAGTAAGGCCAGCAACCACTGCACATGAGAAAAAAAAAAAAGCAATTGCACTTGGCTTGTTAATGGCTTCATGTTAGCCACACTGCCATCATCTTTTTATTCTTTCCTTTCTATCTTCCATTAACCAGTAGCATACCTAGTTGATAATAGCACATAGGTGACCCAGCATTTCGAATCTGATATTAAGTACCATTCAGGGCGATTCTAGATAAGGCTGGAGTCATATTCTGCACATCATAAGCTTCATTTTTGTACTAACCCCATTTTGATAGCTAATGTAGTTGCAAAGTTTGGGAAAATTTGGTTTCAGGTACTTGGGGAAATTTTCTAACCATAGTTTTGAGAAAATTGAGGCTATATATTAGAAATATTTCCAGTGATGCAGCCTCAAAAAAAAAAAAACTCATTGAAAGGTATGGATTATTAAACATTCATATTTCCGACAGGAATGTTCAGATGACTTGATACCCGATTTGACATGCAGGGTCACATATGGTGTCCCCCTACCTATCTAGACTAACTAACAATGGCTATTCAATTTCTATTCATGCAAGAACTCCAAGTTAACATGTAAGGATTAGTCAAAGGTTATCTAAGTTAATCCCCTAGCAAACTTCTTTCATCCATAATCTTTGATAACATTCTATTCCAAAAATGAGAATTACTTTATTTGACAAGCCATAAGCATCGCTTAATCCTTTGAAGACATTTAAGCTTGAACATAATAACTATTTAAGAGTTCAATCAAGTGCACTTCTTCACATACTAATATGCAAAAAATTTGATTAATAGTTATTTTTTCATGCAAAGATATCTTGGTATGTTAGGGTCAGAATGATCTTTTTTTCAGCTGTACCTTTTAAACCCTTTGAAGGTTGAGTGCCCTAGAACCATGGATGTCTGGGGCTCCTGGCAGAAATATTGCTGAAAATGTAAAACAGTGTTACTGGCTATTTAACAGCCTATAATAAATGTTTGTCAGTAGTTATAATCTGAAAACATCTTATTTGAACATGAAAGATTGTCTTAGTTTACTTTCCATGATTCTTCTTGTCTTTACTTCCAATATTCCTTATCCAGGAGACATCTTGTCCAGCAGTTATCGTCTGGCTTGCCAATGTACAAATATTCCTTATGAACAGCTAGGTTCTTGGGGGATACTTAGTTTAACATTGTCATACCTATTCTTGTCATTCACTTGCATGGCAAAATATCATCCACTTGGGTACATATACTTCTAGGTAGCAGCTAAAACGAACCACTCGGGTTCTACAGATTAAGCCTTCCACCATTAAATACCCAGGCAAATAAAAAAAAAAATTAAATGCATTTTAGAATTGTGGGATTTGATTTCAATAATTCTTTTTCAAAAGTTGGAATATGGTAAAAATTTTTTTAAGAAATTTGCTGTTATTTCAATAGTTAAACAAGAATTTCTCAGGTGTTGAATTATAATTGTTTGAGATTATCCTATGACTATCAGAGTTAGATGCCTCTTTTTCTATCCCTGCTGTTTGAAATAAGTTTTTTCAAAAGTTCAATGCCTATCCAAAAGAGGGTTTTAATTTACAATTTTTTCCATCTGCTTGCTTAAAATCAAAGAATAGGGGACAAAATTTGAATATTTTTTGTAAGAATATAGCTTCATTTCCTAATTACAGTTAGAGCTGGAAAAATTTAAGCGCTTTAGCTGAAGTATGAAGCCTAGATAATTCATGATTATCAAGAATCCATTTGGAAAAAGAAAAAAAAATTCAAATATCTTGTTCAGTAAAAATTAAATACTAACATTAATTAGATCGTGTCTAAATATTGCTACTAACAGATAGACTTCAAAGATTGACGGCTAGTAGGCGGCCTTAAAATCCGAACCTGTTCGACCAAGTTATAGGTTTTAAATGGATTAAGTTAAAAAAAGAAAAAAGTAATCGTCATTAATTCTTATCTATTCTAGTTTTAACCTTAAATTACTTTTTAGCGCTATTTTAAGGGACGCATACGACAAAACGCATCGCTTAACCCCCCCCCCCGACGGGTATAGGAGGTGGGGGAGGATCAATGTCTAATTGCCAAAACTAAGGGGGAGAACCCATGGCCGACGAATTCGTCTTCATAAGTGAATATCCTCTCGAACTCAATAAAGCATTTCTCGCCCTTAGACTGCTTCAAAGGGGAGGATTTTTAATAGCCAAAACTTGGGGTGATGTTCTAATAGCCACTATGAAGGAAGACATTAACGGGATCCGATTAAACTTTCCCGTAAATTCTACTCAAAAAACCGATAAAATTATATGCAAAATCTTGGCACTCATCGACTTAAAATATTTATTGATACATAATGATCTCCCCCCTCCTATAGCAAGTGTTAAAATTTAATAAATGGAAAAAAAATTAAAAGCCTAAAAAAAGATATACATATATATCAGTCTTTAAGTGTGAATAATTTCAATTAGTACAACAATTTTAGCTTATTTCTTTATTGGTTCCTCAATTTATTCTTCAAGGAAGTAGAACTGGTAGCGTCTTTCTTTTTGATGTATTTTGTAGACAGGGTTTGTGGCTGGTTTTCCTGACCAATACGCACGAGAACCCAATTTTATCAAGATTAATATAACTACCCATTACGTAATTGTAAAGATTTCCAATGAGCCTCCTCTCCAAGGAAAAGAATACAAATCAAAATATAAGAGACAAAATATTTTTTTTAAATCGTGCAATATTATCATGCTAAGACTAACCCTAATCTAGATTTTCATGACATTCCTATTTTAGGTGGATGGGAAGTATTCAATTTTTTTTAAAAAATCACTAAAATGATGAAATCAATGTAATTCTTCGAGCCTTTTCTATTTTTTCAATTATTTATTTACTTACATGAATCTTCTTCGCCACATTGGCAACTCTTTTCTTTGCCGAGAACACAACAATCGCAAAAGGAATCACTTTTTGGCAGCCTTTTTTGCGAAATTTGTTGAGAGCACGATAATGAAGATGAAGAGGACGGTGAAGAAGTTGCAGACAATGAGGAATTGACAACGGGGCTGTGAAAATTAGGGTCCATGTCTGAATAATTCTGCCCTAAGATGCGACGTAGGACGCCCTGGACCCTAACTGACAAATCTGAAATACCGTTTTGATTTTGGGACTCTGGAACTTTGCTGTTACGGCTTTGAGATGGTTCATCGTCGTCGGATTGATGGTTTGTCTTCAATGAAGAAGCACTGATGTCACGGGTATGAGTAAAAGAAAAAGAAACGGGTTCGCTGGTGACTTCTTTTTGCTCCTTGGGGAAAGACTGAGATTCAGGTAATGTCGTCGTTGACGTTCTGTTATTATTGTTGCTGCTGCTACTATCGTCGTATTGTTGTGGCGTTACTATAGACTCTATTTTACTATCTACACTGTTGGAATTGATGTCCTCGCTTGTGACAGTAGTATTGCAATCCCATGTAGGAATTTTAGACAATGATTTTTCCTTTTTTTGCTCTCCTTTTTTTGCTCTTGTTCCATTACAATTTGAAAAAGAAATTCACATATAAGTATTATTGCAGACGTAAGTTTGTTGCAGATTCAACCAGCAGCAACAACACACACCTTTCATTTTGCCCCGAATAGCAGTCAACACCAGTTTGATTACACCAGGAAAAACCGACCAAAATGGCCCATTATATCCAGACGATGAGTGCGAACAATCCGTTAATTTTTGGTACTTCTTGAAAGAAGTTTGTTTAAATCGTTTTCTACTTGACGTTTCTTTTCTTTCAAGCAGTACAGAAAAGAACTCCGAGAGAAACTTGGAAAAAAAAAAAGTAAAATAAATAAGCGCCGCTTACGTACTTGATTGAAGAAATTTGAAGTCGCTTGTATCATCGATAAAAGGGCATCACTCTTTTAAGGGGAAGGAGAGTAATTTTACTCTAGTGTAAAATCAGCAATTTCTTATTTCCCTTGATTAATTTTTTGAACTGATCAGCTTCACCGGCCAAATGCCAAATTCAGCATAATGAACCAAACCTGTAGGTCTCAATATTTCGTAGTCATTTTCGTATCGACGATTATTAGCTGATTTTATGACATATTGTAAAATAAAAATAAATAAGTAAATATTCAAATACTTGAACAAGAGAAAAAAAAAACAAAACATGAATACAATTAATAACAAAACTAAAGTTTAAAATTGGTAAAATAAACTCTTTCCTAAAAACCAACGAAGAGATTTAATTTTCGTTCTTTACAGGACTGTTCAGAGAAAAAGTTGAAAAGTTTAACACTTTCAATTTGAATAAGATTTAGATGATCTAAAAAAAAATACCCAATTCTTCTCAAGTGAGCCACTCCCCCCCCCAACATGTGTTTTAATGAGCAATTGACCCAGGATGATAATGTAAGAAGAGCAGAAAAGGAGAACAAAGCAGAGTGTGTGTATATATATATATATATCATCATCATCATCATCATCAGTCATATAACGTCCATCGTTGGACATAGACCTTCCCCAGGATTCACCACAATTCTCTATCATGGGCGTCGCAGAGCCAGTATTTCCTGAATTTGTTTAGTTCATCTCTCCATCTTGTGTTCGTTCTGTCGGCCTCTGTTTCTTATGTGATCTCTGGGGATCCATACATATATATATATATATATATATATATATATATATATATATATATATATACTTTACTTTGTAATAATGAAATACCAATAAAATTGACAATTTATACCTGGATATTTGATTGGTATTTATTTCATACTGTCAACATAGGGAACGATACATGTAGATTCACTATCATAGAAAGAATTGAAAAAAAAGTGACCAATAATACCACACTGACCCTAAAATTATATGAAGATAGAAGGATTTCCAGATTAAAACAATTTCCTCCAATGGTCTCAATAACAAACTGAACCATCCTAAGATCATCATATCACACTCTAAACAATGATACATCAATAAAACTCCCATAAATACACACTTCATACATATACTCTCCCTGCAAAAAACATCAAATCCACTAAAACATCAAACATTGACTATCATAATCAATCTTGATACTTGATTGATAAAAAATCTCTTGCGAATCCTATATGCTCAAATTTTGATCAAAAATTAATTTGAACAATCCACAAATATAAAGGTTATTGACACTGTACAAAACTCTTCTGGAATACTACCACTATAGTTTCATGAAATATTCCAAAACAACTTCTTTTGACCCCAGTGACTACAAAGTAATAAAAAGGATGGGCCCAACCCAACAGATGATCATGGAATATTGCCTCTGGGACAAATGAATTATCAGGGGTCACTTAAAGAAAAACCAGGCAGGAAAAAAAAAACTATAAATAAGAGTTGATTATATTAACCCCCATTCAATCACTCTCTCCCTAAGAACATGGCTGTATAGTTGAAACTGGTTAGGGAATCATTTTTCCCTGGATGAAATGAATTAATTTCCTACATTCACTCCTGTTTATGTGTCTCCCATATGTCCACCTGTATATACATAGATATATACAACAAACAATCCCTTTGTTCACTCCAGTACCCACAACACTTCATATACACTGCACTGAGGGAAGCATGTAACATCTGCAAAACTAACACCAAACAAGACAAAAAGAATAACAACACCACTATTGGACACACCCTATTACTCACTGAAACTAACCACCATGCAAGTCTGATGCTCACATAATTCCGTGCAAGGATTGTGAAAAGATCTATAATGGAGAGATATCAAAACCTCTCCAGAACATGAATATATGAACACAAGAGATCCCTAATTGAAATATTCATGACACATAGACATGCAGATGTATCGAAGCATCCCATATATCCCTATGCAATACGATAACACAAAGGTATGGACACTCCCAGGTTGCAAACCCTCTAAATGCATTGGTTTCGAAATTGAATCACATAAATATAATGCATTATAGCATTAACATACAAGGAATTGTTTAACACCCAACAGTCCTTTTAAGAAATACTATAAGCACACACATCTCACCCCTTTGAGGAAAGAAAGAAGTCTCACCCACCATCAACCAAAAAGATTAGAAACAACTCACCCCACAACCACCAACCCCACATATGTCGACACCCATCCATTAAATGCTGGATACTACCTCTCCATTCTACAAAACCCACACTCAAATAAACCTTTCCTGAGAACTGACCATTTTCATCATGACCAATCCTCTCACAGACCCTTCTTATTTCAGACCAAACTTGATTCATCAAAACAGATTCAAATACCCCCTCCTGCTCCTTCTAAACAACCCACAACACAGAAACATCCCCATTTCTTTCTTCTATCTCAAACATGTAAACAACAAGTGATAATAAAAGTTTTTGAGACATGATACCTGCTTCCCTCTTTAATTTCTTCTCTATCACTTTTCAATTGTCACTTTCATCAACGTATATAAATATATGATGTGAAGAAAGTTGACAATTTGAATATTTCTTCATGTCATGTTGGATATATCTCCATTTTCCACCATATATATAGACATGAACTTTGCACTTTTTTGCTGAAAAATAATTCTTATTTTAGAGATTTCATGAATTTCATAGTCCTCAATTATCCTTTGATGTTATATCATGCAATATTCAGGATATTCCATATTATATATATATATATATATATATATATATATATATATATATATATATATATATATATATATATTCTTTATGCAACCTTAAAAAAATTAATATTTTTAAATTTTTATATTGTAATGTAATGAAATGCAATGAGCAAAATAAAATAATTGAACATTTCTACAGAAACAAACCAATAAAAAAGAAGGCACTGTAAAGGCAATACATTGGTTATCATCAGATAGGAAACCAGTCAGTCATTTTATGGGTTTCTTTGTAAGCTTATCACCAACTCAATTTTCCTATTTCAACAACTGATAACTTACAATAAAACCTAAAATCTAGAATCCATGATATCTTCCAAATAACAAATTTTGTGTTTTTCTCTATGGATTTTAGGATGTTTGGAGAATACATTACTAATTGAAGAAAATTCTTCTGTGTATTGTGTGTGTTTGTATGTCTTTGGGAGGCTTAGCCACAAGGTATCACATAATAGAAATGTGAAACTTGAAATTGACTGAATCCTAAAGATATGTAACTTAGTTTTGTGGAGGACAGTTTTATAAATCACTGTAAAAAGTGGATAACAGAAAAGGAAAATTCAAATATCAACATTCATCTCTTCAAATCAATCAAAAGTAAGTGTCTATCCAATCAATGAACTATAACAATGTGGATTGAATTCATTAACTTAATTACCATCTGACTCGATTTGTATCACTTGAAACTTATCCCTAACATGTTAACATTTGACAATAGTTTGAATAGAAACTTTATGACATTGATAGTGGTAGAAGTAGTAGTAGTAGCTATGACTGAAGTAGTAGTCCTGGATTTAATGAACTATGGCCACTGCTAATTTAGTATGTCAAGTAAGAAGAAAGATTGTATTTCTCAGTTCTTTCTTTCACTATCTCTTTCTAAAATAGAAGAAATGTATTGTGTTGCATGTGACATGTGAATGGAAAGTGTAAAATGCACAGGTGAATGTACAATGAAAATGTAGATGCCAATTTAACTTAACAGGGGATATTTATTAGAAATATGCTCAAGATCAAATCAATAAAGGTAGCAGTAGAAAGGTTGATAAAGTTCCCATTAGTATAGAAGCAAGAAATGTTTTTATATTCTGGTTTGTTACGTGTTAAATGTCCTCTGAAGAATACATCTGAAATATTCTACATATGCAGTTTGTTTCAAAAGCGTTCTCATTCCAGTGTAATGTTTTGGAAATCAAATGAATGGATTTAGACGAAAGTCACTTAGTACAGAGTGCAATGAGGTAGAAAGTTCATTGATTGAAAGTGTTTCGGAAAGGCACTGATGTCTGTATGCATATGTGCATATATGTGTGTGTGCAGGTATGTTGAAACATACGTTCATTGTTAAGTGGAATGGACAGAGAAATTCATCATACCTACTTTACAAGTACGCATAGAGGGATCTGACCAAGAATTGCTTGTGTGTGTGGCTTTTATTAAAAAGGGCATGATGCATAGTGTGAACTGGTAGATATCTTCTGCATTGGCTTGATTTTATCACCTTCTCTAAAACATAACTGGAAGTAAAAAGGTTCTGGACTTTGTCAGACTGTGTTGACAATATCAGCTTGTTTCAGTTGGAATTCTTGCTTTTTTGAATTGTTCAACTTGTTTATCTTTTCTGAATTGTTCTGAGTGTACACATTGTGAGCAAAGTAGTGGTCTTGATAAGAATATTCTGTGTTGATTTCAACTTGGGTGTCCAGCAAAAGTAAGTCTGTTTTTGTTGTTTTGTTTTTAATTAAAGATCAAAGTCCTTCATCAGTCCTCTGCAAACCAGCACCAGCAACTAAATGAAGCAGAAGCTTTATGCAAGAAGTTCATATTTTGACTAGTAATTTCTTTCATCTTCTCAGTATCCAGGGGGAAATATTGAACAGATTTTTATAACAACAAAAATCTACCTTGTTCTAAAACAAGAAATGTTCTTTTTGAATGCAAACCCATGCTGAGCTATAATCAACAGTAGTTTCATTTAAAGTTGGTTTTATGTAACCATCACTCGGAATTTATAAGCATGTACAAACATATTAACGTTGCATATCCATACATACTACTGTAAGGACACTGAACTTTTCTTTCTTTTGATTCAGTGTGTTGTGACACAAAAACAAACTCTCTTGAGTTGAAAACAAGTTAACCCTTTGTGTTTTTATTGGAAGTAAAGAAATTCCGTACTTAGAATTGATTTAAAAATGCTGATATTATCAAATACAAAAAAAAACAATGCACATGTCACTTTTTCTCTTTTTTTTTTTCTCTTCCATTGAACAACATGATGGGATTTTTGAGCCCTCATAGCTACAATGTTAAACCTTTCAATATCTGCAGACAAAAGACTCTTTTTTTCTTTCTTTCAGACTGATGATGCAGTCTCATGGGGACTGTACCAAAAAAAACCAAAAAAGAACTGTTTTGTGAGTTATTTTCGATTTGTTCCAAATGAACACTTTGAATTTTTTCATCCTTCTAAAACTTTTGTTTGTCCCAACAACCATGGACACTTCCTGCATTTGGATATTTTCTCTGACTTCCTTTGGTCACGGAGCATTTTTTTATTCTTCAAGCATTCTGTCTAATTGATCACATAACTGCTTGTTAGTTATTTGATTATTTTTCACAGAAGACTCTATCAATATACATAATGTACATTTATTCTTATATATTAACTTTGATACCAATGTATACAACAGTAATATTTTTCTTATGCCTTTTGATTTCTTGTTAGAATAATCTCTATTATTTTGTAGGTGCTTACATGTTGGCTATTTCTTATCTCTCATTTTTCATTGGACAAGGGGAACCAACTATGTTTTTTACCAGTTGACTTATGTAACCGACAAAGATCCTGATTCTTAACATGTTTTTCCCATACAGTGTATCATTTCTAATTGGACACTCGTCAAGATTCCAGCTCATCATCATCTTCATCAATCTTTTAACGTCCGTCGTTTTGAACCTAAAAAATGTATAATTGTCTTTTTGATTCAATGTTCATTTATCAAAAATAAATTCTTTCATTGATGTTTATTCATTTTATCCATTAATTCATAACAGTTCTCAATATCCAAAATATGAAGTTGAAGGTATACACACATACACACTCTGTACAGTCTCTTGGTTCACTTCTCTTTCTTTTTTCTTGTGGGGGGTACTTGAAGTTTTGAAATTCTTTTGAAATTCCTTTTTTTTTTCATTACTCTACTTGTGACAAAATGATCACCTTTAGTCCTGCACTAGGGTTACATATGCATACATGTATACATATCTAGAGCGAATTAATTTTAGAAATGTATTGTTAAGGAGAGTGAGAAGGCCAATGAAAAAAGTTTTTTCTATACTTTCAATGTTTTCAAAAAGTAAAATGCTTCACCCCCTTTGATAGTTTAAACTAATGACTTTGAGGAGTGGAGTGCAAATGTCCAGGAACATTGTTGTCCAGCTCACTATCAAAAACTTCAGTATATAGTAAGAGTACTATTCAAATGGAAAAGATGGAGTCAACTTATTTGCATAAATTCAATTTGTAGCATTTATTATAGATTTAAAAAGAAACATTCTTGAATTATCTCTGTACATACAACTATTTCTGCACAGTTAGAGGAGGGTTTAGACAGTTTTTTTTATTTACCCCATGTTATAATTGTGGGAAAATGAGGGCTTATAAACATGACTTTGTTTCAGTAGTATTTTTGATAAAACCTTATTTTTGGTGTGTGCTGCTATATTGGAATGTTTTAAAGAATCATTACTATCATATTTATCATATTACTATTCACTTTTATCTTAGTTTTCTAGTTGTTTTTTTATAATTGCAACTTTATTACTCCGCTTGTCATCGTAAAGTTGTGATAAAAAAGCAATGGGATAAAATGAGATGAAGATAAATAGTAGGACTGAATATAAATCAAATTAATAATAATGATTTACAATACTTATTCTAATAAAAACGAATAATAAAATGATTACTTTTTATAAACAATTTTTGCATTCGGCCATTTTTGGTGAGTTTTTGGTCAGAAATGTCTGGCAACCCTGCTTTTGACTGAATAACTTGCAAACTAGTTTCCTTGTTTAACATTATTCACAGACTTCTTCCCATGGTTTTACAACTATTCATTAATTTTTTGTTTTTAATTTATGTTTAATATTTGAAAAGAATTAACCTCATACTTTTCAATGGTATATAACAGGTTGTGAAGACAATATTACTTTCAGAGTAGATAAAACGAAAAATGTAAGTAAATATACATTCAATATGCGAGGGTTTCTATATGTTTTATTTTGTTGTTAACTTCATTAAAATAAGATTCATAGTAGAGTATCAGAAGGTTCCAACAGATAAAATTAGTGGGGAGCGTGGATGTATCATTCAGCATTGTAGGGGGAAAAGGTTGGTAAGTAAGAGAGAGACAAATCACAGAGGAATGAACAACTAAGTGCTCTCAAGTAAAAATACTAAACTATTCATTGATGTATATGAATTATAAACTTACTAGAGAACTTCTTTTCAAGGTGTTAAGTAAAAGTCTGTAATCAAGGTACTTAGCTTGTAAATGAGCCATTGTGTTGTTATACACACCTATGAAAGATATTTTGCTGAACTGTCAAGTTATCTCTTGGCTTCCTCTTAATGAATTAGGGTTTTTATATTCTTAGAACTTTAGGTCTTTTTCTGGGACTTTGCACTATTTATAAAAAAAGGGGATAATTTTCTGGAAAAATTTTACACTTTGGTGAATTCTCAGGTGTGTTCTGTTTCCAAATTTAGTTATTGTCTTTTCAGGTCAATAGATAAATTAGAGAAGGATAGTGAGAGGGAAAGAAGGAGTGAGTATGAGTATTGTAATATGCTTAACTAAAATATTTGAATAAGTAATATTTTTAGAATCTTTTTTTTTTATGTATATATGTATATATATATTTTTCATTAAATTTGGATCTCTACAATTACAATAAAGTTTTTCTCAACTTCATGTAGAATCCATGAAACCGCATTTGGCAGTTTGTCACAACATGAAAGACCAAGTTTTTAGATTATATTTGACAGATTTAGTTGGCTTAGAGAGGCCAAAAAGTGCCTTTCTCTAAAAACTCATTCTTTTTTACAAACTCAGCAGATATCTATTTCGAAAAAGAATTATCATAGTTAATATTTTAATTTTCTATTTTGATTATTTGTAGGAATGTTTATGAATCCCTTGTAAAAATATTATTAAATTAGAATTTAAAGTAATCATATTCATGCAATATGAAAAATAAAATATTGGTCTAAACAAACGAATAAATTACAGATCTAGCATCATTTGATGAAATATAAAATATAAATAGAATAGAAATTTTTGGTACTTTCCCATTATTTGAGAGACACTACTATACTGGATCTATCATTACCCAAAAATACTGTACGCAAATGTCCGGGACGGTTATCCAGGATGCATTTGACCTGTCACTATATCTATATATCTACCAATGTCTCCATCTGGTCTTTACTCAACTCTTACTGTTCATATTAAAAAACTTGAAATTTTGCGCACATTCTCCAATCAAGGGTAAATGCTTTCTTTTTGTTTTTTGAAAATTTTCCTTCAAAATAGATTTTAGTGGGGGGTTTCAATATGCTAAATTGACCACTAGTTTGTGCCCTTCAGTTTTTTGAAAATTCGCAGCCCAATGAAAGGTGAGAGAAGTAAGTTATTCATTGATCACCCCTTTTTACAACTTATTTCTTATATTTCAACTAAGTTCAAAAGTTCATTATGATGCTGGTAAATAGTTCAGAATTAGAATGGAGTATTCAAATACTAAAGATGTTAATGTAAGTAGTCATCGAGAAATATGTTGATGGCCATGCAGACCATTGCCATATGGTACATATTTCCAGATCCTGGCAAATCTGTAACGTCACACATGTAGAATGAAGAAGACAGACTAGTCATTCTGATGTCCATGTATTGATTGACAAATTCATTTGATGCACTAAGATGAGGGTAAAATAACATTGAACAAAGAAAGTCCATGCAAATAGCATAAAGTTCATGAATATCAAATAGAGAAATAAAGACAAATTTTGATTGTTTTAGACATACATAAAAAACATACATTTAATAAACAACAAAGGAAAGAATTGGGTACACATATTTTGGGTTGAAAGGAAAAAAACATGAAAACATTCAAGGCGATTGTAAAAGCTGGTATAATTATAAAGTAATTGTTTGTAGGAAAGGAGATATTAAAGAGAGAGTTAGCTATCAAATTATCAAAAAAAAATGAGAATGGATTATTGGAGAAAACTGCTATAACAATGGTCATCGTCATGTACATTTTTATCAGGCGACAGAGACTGGAAGTGGTTGTTATTCTAGATTGGTGATTCATGAACCAAAATGCTGCTATTCGAATGGGTAAATCGGGATAGAATATCTACGGGGTAACTGAAACAAGGAGAAGCACACGATTGAAATTGCCAAGCAAACCTGTGGATAAATTCCACACCAGAAAATGCGAATGACAAAAAGACGCCACGTGTATCACAGTCAAAGGAATTAACCAATTGGGATGTTAGGTCATCCACTACTTTAGCCACATGGCTAACAGAGTGAAGGCAAGAGAAATGGAAGTGATTATTTTTATAGTTAGGAACTAGAAGGGAGTGAGATCAGTAGATGAGAGACAGCTTTAGGATTTTCGTATTTAGATCAATGTAGTTAGTTTCATATTAATTTTAGCTACATGGAAGCAAGGCATTAAGAGAGCATAAACAGAAGATTTTGATATTGAGTGCAATAGAGAAAAATTAATAAAACAAAACTTTCTTCATACTTATTTATTTTTCTGCATTTCATTACAAAGAAATAAATGATGGAAAAATTAAGTAATTATATTTTTTGTGAAAAAAGCTATCAGTTTCATTTTCATGATTAATGATTAGCTTAAAAAACAATAGGGAACTTTGTATCATTAATATCAAAGGATTTCCACAGCAAGCTTTAAATATCAACGAGAATTATTGAACCTTTACAATGATATGTTTTCTACAGACTGTACACACGTCAGTAAGTTTTGTATTAGGAATTGTATTATTTTGGATTTCACACTCTTCAACAAAAACTTTCACTTGAGAAAAAGATAATTTTCACAGAAATATTACAAATCTTAAATTTCCTATAAGCAGGAACATTTTTTCTCTATTGACTATCATAATTTTGATGATTATTGGTTTGTTGTTGATTTCATTCAAACTGGTTCTTAACTTTTTTTAAATTATTGAATCAATCTTTATTCATAGCAGTTGATCAGTATATATGTGAACAAGAAATATATGAATAGAAACAAAATAAAAATGATTTGTCACACAAAATAAATATTTTTAATGTTTTCATATTAGTTAGTTCCAATATAACCAATACATAAGTACACCCCTACCAATTTGAAGAAAAAAAAATTTTCTTCTAAACCAAACATACCAGGATTTTATTATTTGCAGTGGAGCATTATGCATTCCAAATGGATATTATTAGGTATTATTTACACTACAGCATCAAAACTCTGTAACCAAAAATATGAATATGTAGCAGTCCCAAAATAAGTACAGCCCACAAAAGAAATAATAAAATCCTGGTATTGCAAAGCCTTCAGTTCGATGGTGCTCAATTTTATACTGATCAAGTGCAAATTAAGCAGTAATCTATACTTTGATAACCCTGTAACTTGATCATTGAAGTGAAACCTTTTTCTTCTAAGATCAATTGCAAATGAAAACTATTTAAAAAGACAAACCTATGGTGCAAAAAATTTTTTGAATTGTTATGGTGATGCACTGATTTATCAAGAAACAGAGGCAGTACGGGACTACCGAAATCCTTACAATCATATGATCATACTCATGTTTATTGTATTTGTGCAAAAATTACAGTCATTCAGTGTTCAGAAGATTAGCTCTTTTTAGCATAATCATTTGAATAAAATTCTTCATTAGATGAAACACTTTCCTGAAGATCTTTTGGCATCAGTTTGTTGTTTTTATCTTTTTTATTCTCATCAAAAGTATAATTTTCCTCATTGTCTCTCTCTTCTGTCCCATCATCATCTTTTAGGCTTGGTTTCTCTGATGAAGCACATTCACTTCCAGATATGTTATGATCTGATTTTTTCATTGGGCTGTCATTTTGTGGTTGATGGAAATCTCTGGCCAAGTTATAAAGTTTTCTCGGGAATTCATCCGTTTGAGTTCCTGTTGTAACTTGATTCTGTATGGAAATCACTGTTCCTTGATGGAATCTGTTCCTAAAGTTGCTACTGTCACTTGACAATGACGACAAATCAGATCTAGATGTATCTGACAAAATACAATAAACATACACCACTTACTGCGGGTACTTTGGGATAAAGTTCAGTGGTGAAACAAAGGATTTTGAACTATAAAGTTCAAGTCTTCCTGTCTATCTATCTATGAATATATTAGTTATAAGTGATTGTTAAGAAACAAAATGGTAGCTCCCATGCAAAATTGGATGTTTTGAGTTGAAAAAGCAATTGGTTTGCTAGAATGAGTGAACTCAAGCTAAAATGAGAATGCAGTTGACTCAGATTCTCCCTGAGAAAACAATAATGGGAATTGATCATAATTTAAAAGTATATCAAATGAGGGATTGATAATAATGGCTGTGTACAAGATCATTTGTGAGAAAAAATAACAGCTATGTTATTCTATAATCCATAGTCAAAAAGCATGAGCCAACCAGATTCGTGGTTAATTTTTTGTTGTATGATTAAATGGTAAAGGGATAGAAATAAGCAGTGAAATGAGGATATCCTATATATACGGAAAGTATATCGAAGATAATTCTTTCATTTTTGTTATGAAAAGGCTAAGAGAAAATCATTTTTTGTCAGAAAAGGTGATTGTAAATTTAAAAAGTAAATTACATCAGAACTAATTACTTTTTAAGAGAGAACATGAGGGTTGTCGGCTTTATAGTTGATAGATGTGTGTTTTGCAAAATAAAATGGTTGTCTGCACATGTTGAAGTGCTTGTTTTGCTAAACTCTTTTTCTAAAACTGATATTTTTCTTCCTTTTTGGTAATATAGTAAAGGTAAAATATATATGAAAAAGTGGAACAGTAGGTTAAAGTAATTTATAATTAAATGAATATTTTACCTAGTATTGCATGATCATTTACATGCATTTCAGTTTGAATTTTGTCTGATGCAGTTTCCTGGAAAAGGTCTTTTTCTTTATTCTTCTCATCATTGTTTTCTGTTCTTGCTAGCTGCTGTAAAAGATATTCTTCACCGACATTCTGAATATCTGAAATTGTGATTTAAGAATCCTATTAGAAGGAAAAAATGAAATGTGGCTTGCTATATTTTGTTATTCAATTTATTATTCTTGATTCCACTTCAGCTGTGATAAAGTTGCTCTGCAGGGAAAGTAATTCAAAGTGAGTTTATAGTGAAAATTTGTCAGATGTTAGTTCTCTTAGAACAAACAAAATAGTGCAGAACAGGAAAATAGAAGTTGATGACAGTATTGTCCAAAAGATATCAATATTTTCTTTTAAAAGTAGAAAAAATGAAGAAGGAATAAGTTTGATGGTTCTTATTGTGTGGGAGAGAAGTAATGGTAGTTGGTTCTAAGTATCAACGAGATGATGGTAGTTGCTGAGGAACAAAGGAATTTGTCTCCACATGTTTTGAATTTACTGCCACATGCTCTGACATCTTGATAAATGTTGAAGAAATGTAGTCAATAATCGCTATGATAGAAGGGAGAATTTCTACGCTATGTATGAGCATGGACGCGGAGATTAAACAGAGTTTGTAATCATATAGACACGAATGTTTAGACAAATAAATAGGATTTAATGATGAGACATTTATAACAATACTAATAAATCTAAAAGGAAAATACATATTAACATTAGTAAGATCAATCATGAAAGAAGAGGTCTGTTTAGAAAATAAATTAGCAATATTAATTTGTAAAGGTCCTACTTGTTGCTCACCAGAGCAAAAATTCAATCTATTAGAGGGAACATGATACAGGACAAAACATTGATTTGTATGATGTACCTTACTACTATGTAATAATACAAAATATTCTAAATGATTACCAAATATATATCAAGTTTTGAGGAAAATTCAAATAATTACAAACATTACTACAAGAGATAACACAAAATTTTAAAAAAATAATCTTGTAGACAGACTTTTGTTACTAATTTCCTAATGACTTTTTGACAGCAAATGAAATTAAATTTATTAAAAATTCATATCAATAAATGTATTATAGATATGCATACCTTCTACTATAGGCATATTTTTCTCCAGCAAAAGTTCACGGTATGTTTGTCTATCTCCATCCTCACCTGAGAACCACTGACCACAGGCAAACATATAGATCCATTTCTCTGTTTGATTATACACAGTCACATGATCCAGAAACCATGCATAAGCTACAAAATATGTATAATGATAAATTAAGACAGGAACATTTAATTTCTAACATAAACATACACATAACCAAAATTACCCTGCTTTTATTCAAGTTTAAGTTGACTGTGATATCAATAAACCTTTGATTAGTAATTTTTTTAGCTGAGCCACATTTAACATAGTAAAGCTGTGAATAAAAAGAACAGGCCAATGCAATAAAGAGATATTTCAGTTTGAAGGTAAAACATCTGACTTACGTAATTCTGGTCTGTCATGTCCAATTCGAATTTTCTCAAGGTGGCCAACATTGAAGGTTTTCAGAATAAAATGATCTTCCTATGAAAAAAAATTAAAACAACTTGAGATAGCATATGCAAAGAATCTATTCAAAATAAAATATATCATTTATCACAACTATTCATTATATGAATCAAAAATATAGAGATTGTATATAATATGTTTTGATTACTAAGATGGTTATTATTATGATTTGAGGTTCTACTAGATAGTGATTTTAACCTGGATTAGAAGAGATCAAATAGATGTATAAAAATAAGAAATCTATCATGTATGTATGCTAATATTTCAGCATATAAGCAAGTCTTCCAACTGTATCTACTCTTTTCTTCTCAATAGATAAGGATGACATGTAAATTCTACTATTTATGTAGGGAAATTAATGATATGAAAAATTTTAATTCAGATTTCCAAATCTAAAACAATTTAAATGAAAAAAAAAATAATAAACAACAATGCTAATTTCTTATAGACTGTCCATATAAGTTAGTTTCAAATTTAATGATAGATATTTTCAGTGAGCTTTTTAGTGCTGCACACATATAGAAGCAGAGAATGCCATTTATATGATAAAGCTGATAAACTTAGGAATAACAAATTTCCACTTTTTAAAAAAGTTTTTGGTTAGTCACTTGTTTTTTTGAGATTGATGTTTACATGTGAAATTTGGAAATTACACAGATTTTCCTCTGTTCCATTTAACATTGTAGTAGGACAAATTAGATGAAAGTTTGGGATAATGCCTCCTCAAAGACACTAAAATGGTTGACAACTATAATTTTTAGCATTAGTATTATTGGTTGTAATGAAGAGTAAAAGTTACAGGAAGAGAGACAAAAATTCAAGTAACTCGCAACTTGGACTGATCAAGTACACTTTCACTTACATAGACAAGGAATCATTCCTTGTATTATATAAGACTTAGGTCTGCCTGCACCTTGAATACTGGGTACAAGCCTGGTCACCATACTTTGAGAAAGATGAGAATCTTTTAGAAAAATTTTAGAGACAAGCAACTAAGTTAGTACCAGAATAAAAAAAGTATGAGTTATGATGATCGGTTAAAAGAGTAAGGGTTAACCTCGTTAGAAAAAAAGAGGGATGGTGGAGAAAATTCTTTCTCAGCAATGGAGTGGTAGGATTATAAAATCGATTACTGCAAAATGTATTGTTATCAACAAATGTACATGAGTTTAAAAAGAATTATGATGCTCATTGCACCTGCTAATGCTGATGTTTAATGAAATATCATTTGATGTGTGCTTTTATGTACAAATTGTACACTTTTCTCCAAGCTAAAACAAATGTTTCAAATGTTTTAACTTGTTATGCTAATCTTTTACTTAGAGAGGAACTGTATGCTTTCAAAGAATATTTTTATGTTAGGACTATTGAATTCTTGTTTAATTGTTGGTTGTTTTTTATCAGAATTGTAATCATTATTATTGTATAATTAATTGTTTAGAAGCAACCATTTAGTTTAATTTTCAAAAGTCGCATTGATGTTCCAAACAACATGGAAACAATTATTAAGTTTTATCATTTCAATGTATGTATAGTTTTATATATATATATATATATATATATATATATATATATATATATATATATATATATATATATGTATATATATATATATATATATATATATATATATATATATATATATATATATATATATATATATGATGAGTATGTGGTTGGGATATCCAACAAATTCATTAAATTGACAATATGGGAAATAGTAGTACCTAAATCATGTTTATTATACTAACATATTCCCCCTTCCAGCTTTTTCAGAGTAGCAATTTAAAAAAAAAAAAAATAATTGAATCTAATAACATATTTTGCAAACAAAAATCTGGATAACCAATGCAGTCCACTCTAAATAATGTCATAGCTTGCCTTTTTCTAGAATTCCAAAAATATAATACCCAAGACAGCTAAATATTTTTAGTATATTGATGACACCTTTATATTATACCCACAAAAGAACATAAATAGATAGATTGACTTAACAAGGTAAAACTACAACAGAATTCAGACATGAAAAAGAAAACAACAAAACCTTACCTTTTCGAGATATATTATCACAGAACTAATGGAAATTTAGAATCGAGCATTTACTGCAACTAAAAAAATGATTACCTAAATTTTTACTTTCACCTCAACAACAAAATAAAATCATCCATAATCATAGGATTTTATCTGATCCCTAAGAATCTGTAGCCTCAATATTTAGAGGAAGAGATGAAATACATTGAAACATTTTTCAAGAACTTCTCCTACCCATATGATTTCATACATATTCCAAAGAGGAAAGCATACAAAATCTACAGAAACAAAAACGATGATAAAAATATCATTAACACAGATGATAAAAAGTGCATAATACTATCAATGAATTCAAAAACCAACAAACTCAGGAAAAATTTAGTAAATATGAATAAACAGATAGTGACTATAGCTTCCTAATTGATTAAAAGCATAATCAAGAGGCCACAAAAGGATGATACCTTCAAGGTTGGAACTTATGAAGTGCTCTGTAAGGACTGCCACAGGAAGTATATTGGTAAGACTCCCAGATCTCAAAATAATGCATCCATGAACATCAAAGAGGATTGAGGTCAAATGACAACTTCAATACTCCTTTATTTTTAGTCAAGATTAAGTACGTCATCCTACTTTTAACTAAAAATCCAAAATGTCACTTACCCCAGCAACTCCCTATAAAAGCCCTGAATGCACATATTCATTTGCTCATTAGCCCTGGTGTTACTGGCTAGCTACTCCCTTTTTCTTCTTCCTAGGATCAGTATCATTTCACTAGCCTCCCAGCCAATCTGAACATTACAATTTCTTTTCACTGTAATTAATCAAAATGCATATTCACTCCCATCTCCCATGAATGAAATGGCAATGTCTTTACTACACAACAGTTACGATTATCTGTTTTCTTCTCCTTACTTCAGGAAACACACACAAGTTAAACCCATTTGTTTTATGTGACTCAGATAGTCTGTCCATTGTGTGTTTTACAGCGTCTGAGAATGGCCCTTAAGTTGTTCATATGCAATCACAAATACTTTGTCCACAACATGGCTGTTAGGCATATACACTGATACAGGTCTCCATAACCATTCCTTGGTCTTCTCCTAGCCTTATAGATTCAGAGCATTTCAGTCACTTCTGCTTCATTTATACAATTGCAACTACTACTTGAAACAGAGCTCCTACCTTTTCAGTCTTGTATTGTTATAAATGTCTATCATATGTACATTTTATTTGTTCATCAAGATATTTGTATGTGTCTTCATTACAATCATTTGTATTCAGTTTAATCTCTACATCCTCACTCATACTTGGCACGTATATTCTCCATGCTGCCATGGCCACTATCACCTCCCTTCCTCCTTCAACATTTCCAGTGTAGCTCTCCTTCAAACCCCATGGAGGCTAAATCCTTTGTCCTCAACAACTGCAAGTTCTCATCGCTACAGAAACCAACAGCAATTACTAGTCACCGACTAAAGGAACCACCTATAACTGGTACCATCCAACTTGTATAGACTCAATACCTCAATACATTCATTAATCATTGAAACAAAATGGTTCATAATTTCAATCTGAGAAAGATACAATTAATAAGGAAAGAAACAAATTGAACAAAAAGAATATGCATTGAATCTATATTAACAATAAAATGTAGTAGAACAGTTGAACACAGACCAGGATTTTTCAACATATTCTCCCACCTATCCAAATTAATTCCTAAACAATATAGAATTTTAGTCAGCTAACATGATCATAATCAATTTGAAATAGACTAAACACCTAATTCCATCATTCAAGAATAATCACACACACACACACATTAACTGACCATTTTAATAGCACAAAAACAAAACCCTGGAAATCCTCTAAGATCTTAATTCATATACTCTATACAATTTTTCACAAATATGGATCCATTTTTCGTTCAGTGATTTCTTTGTAATTTTAAATACTTGACATTTGCATTCTCATCTTATGATATCTTTTCAAGATTGTTTCATTTAAAATTACTACTTTGACCGAGCTGAAAGGTGAAATATGTTAGTATAATAAACTAGATTTAAAAATCACTATTTTCTATATTTCATACTTAATGATATATGTATATATATTTAACAGAACCCCTTTGATTCATAACAACGCTCCCAAGTACCACATGAAAACTGACATTTTCCTCTTAGAGACACTACAACTCAGATATTAATCAATCATCTGAAGATCTATTCTATACCTGGATGTATCACTTGGCCCTGACAATGTAACATAGAATAAATGAGTAAAGAAAATGGAGCTATAAGAGGAATCAAATTTAACGCTGTCTAGGCCAAGTGATACATTAACTGTGTAATGACAGGAAATCATTTCAAATAAGAGTTTCTATGATATAACGCAATTTATAATCTGTCTGTAGGATCATATACATCCATTTTTTAATACATGTATATGTATAGATAAATTATCTGAAGGCTAATAAAGTAATTAGTTATAGTCCAATCTATTCACCAACTAAGGTTATCTGTTGATAATGTTTTTGCTGAATCAGCTCCACTTGTACCTGCCTAATTACTTACCAAATGTTTGAAAAGCTACCTTATTTATCAACAAAATTATACATGAACTCTACAAGAATATTCTTAATTACCAAGAATTTTTTGATCAAGAGATTTTACGAAACATGCACAAATGATTATTTCACAACAATGTAATTATTTCCTTGTATATAATGTATAAAAATCTGTGTTGCCAGTCGTGGGAGTCAAAGAGTGGAATGGGACTATTTGGCAAACCTGATGTTGGCATTCTAGTGTGAGCATTCAGGCACCTCATTTGATGTAAACTCATTTGGTGACTGAGGTTTTGACATTAGGAAGAAAAATGTTGATTGATTCATCATTCAAAGGTGAAACTTTGAAAAGCCCAAAAACTGTAAATTTAACAATATTGAATAAATATTCTTGGGCTGTAAATAAAACTTGTAGTTGGAAAAATGAATTGACGATTGAATTAAAAACAAAAACTAATTTTCATTTGATTTTCATGAAGATTCAATCAACTTTTCATTCTGAAGACATAACAGATGAATTTTGAGCAATTTTACATTATTACCATACATTTTTAGTTGGTACGCGTAGTTATTAGCTATAGTTTCTTTGCTTGATGACTTCTTCCTTGCTGAATTAGTTTGATATTATAATTCATTTTACGCACATTTCTAAACCCTATTCAGAAAGTGACACTGAAATGATACAGAGACTCTTACATGTACAAACACTTTTAACAAATGTGTATTTTCCTTGTTGGAATGAATGAAATGAATCTGTTTTCTTCAAAGGTTGTTTTATGATTTTATCATTGCAATATAACCTATGTACATGGAGTCAACTTAAATAACTTCTACTTGAACAGTCTTAAATAATGGCGACCTATCCACATCCATAAGGTAGGATACCTATCTTCTCCACAGAGGCCACACTAACGAAATATCCCTAAACCGTCGCATATTGTGGATATACCTCTTTTCTCCATAATCCATGCTAAGGCACGTATTACCTTTCCCTCCGTAAACCAAATGGAGATCTGCCATAGCTTTTTGAAGTTTTACCTCTGAATGATGATGAATCAACATTTTTTTTGTAGATACCAAAAACACCAATTGTCAAACTGGCCTATGCCAAAATAGGTTTGATACCTACATGCTCAATGGCAAATCAGCTTCACCAAATAGTACCAAACTCATTAAGCTGAGTTTGTAGTTCACACTTACAAAGTTCAGTTGAGCAGTGAGCATATCAATCATTCAACATGGAAAAAAGTTTATTTTACCTTTCCTTTTTGAAACTTTATCTTGTTGGTCTCTGATTTGAACAAAATTAGGGCCCCAGTCTTTCCTTCTGTTCCACACAAAACTATTTTGACTTGGGCCCTAGTACTTGCACCAAGAACATTTCCAGTTTTCACAACTACAATATACTCTGTTTCTTTTCCGGATTTGATCTCTGTGTACTCCTGAATATAAGCAAAAGTATTCACCAAATTAAAAACACTTGAAAATGAGTTGGCAAAAAAAAATGCACAATATCAAGAACATTCAGAGAAAGATCTATGAATACTGAGTCAAGATTGAAATAGATGATTCATATTACAATGACTACCTAAATACAAATAAAATCTCACTGGAATCTTTTTAGCTGAGATTCAGGAATCAAAATATAATTATTCATAATTTGATAGCTTTGGAAAACAAGATAAGACTGAAAGAGTTTTTATATCAGTTGTTAGATTCATTTGGTAAATTAATACAGTAGTCCCTTGAATTTTGCAAAATTGAAGTTCCATGACTAACTTTCGACCATTCATCCTTACTCCAACACTTTGCCATACAGTTATAAAATTTCACTCAATCAGACACAAATAACTAACTAATGTAACTATATAGAATGATGGTCATCTGACCCTTTATTTAGTGGATTGGAAAAATAGAAAGAAGAAATAAATATCAAGACTTGAGACGACATGATTTCATTATACAGCACATAAACACTCACAGACAGGGCTGCCAAATTTGTCTTTTTCTTACCAGATGTTTCTTCTCGTGCAATCTGGTTCTTTTAGTTTGGCATTGGTAAAATCTTATACTTTTCTTTTAGTTGATAGACAAAACTTTTTTGGGGTTGAAAATCTAAAATTGATAATGGTCAGTAGAATATTTTGAAAAGTTTTGAAAACAAAAAAGTTCACTCTTGACTTAATTTTGTCTCAACATGTTTATCCAAGAAGATAAAGATGCCATTGTGTTCGGTAAAATAAAGTCAAATGCAAACTTTTTTGTTTTCAAAATATTATACAAACTGATATTGATTCAATTTTTTTGTTGAAAAATCAAAACTTTTTAATGAGTACCCTACAAATTAAGGTTGAAAACATATTTTAATAGAATGCCATAATTTTTGAATATGTATTAAAAAAAAATATTGATTCTGCCATGATTGACTTGATTTGATCTTATAGTGCTTGATCTTGCAATTTTCCGTGCATTTAGCTCCTCAGTCTGTATCTAGCCCTTAGCTCCTCTTCAATTTATCAAACCTTCATCTTCTTATTTACAGAGTGAGATATTTTGCCTATGTTAGTCTAATCTATTTTAATTTTAATGAATAAATTATGTTGTGTGATTCATGAATCCAGTTTTGGGTGTTTTTTTATCAAAACATGTTGCTTTTTCTCTCAAAATGTCAATGAGAGTAGCTTCCCTTTATTGTTGAAGAAACTCCATGAATAATCAAGTCCGCAAAATTAGAGGGACAACTGTGTTGTATATCTTATTTTTGGTTTAAAAAAAAAACCAAACATTTTCTCTCCTTCCATTGTGCCCCACACTTATGGTTTTGTACCAGACTATGCTAAGCTTAGTTAATACTTATAAAGAATAAGGTCAAAGTTGTGGCTCATCTGGTAAAAGCTCTTAGTTCCTAAACTAATTTGCTCTGTTTCAATCCTGGGAATGGGCATCTACTATTCAAACCACATTGCCCCAAAAAGCCAATCTTATTTCTCATAGATTCTATGTTGGTATCTCAGAATGTTCCGCTCTAAAAGAACTGTTTTTTCCTGCGTGCACTTACTTGATCTACATTTGTTGATAGGTATCCTTGTTTTAAGATGTTATCTGAATCTGTTTGTGTGGCACAGTGCAGAAGGACACCATAAGACTCTGGGGTGGGGTCAGCAGAATAGGAAATTGAGTAACTAGGTTTGACTTCTTCTTTTGGAGTCAATGTAGAAGTCACGGATTCTAGAGGAGAATTTGGAGGTTGAGTAGAATCAACTGCTGTAGGTGAGGGATCAGGAGACCTGAAAAATAGAAGATTATTTATAAGAAAGTTTCCAGCATTTGTGGTTCTAAAGCTTTATCAAATTAACAATTCTGTTGAATCACCCAACTCAAATGAATTCTTGTTCAATAATATGCCTCTGATCCATCATTCCATCATGTTCAGTATATTTATAATTTTCATAAGTTTTGTAATGCTCATTTGATTCTCAGAATTACTGTCTATACTATTTCATTATCTAGTTCTTTTGCTATTTCATAGCATGAATCGTTGATAAACTTACACTTTACAACTTCGGTATAGAAACACCATTGTCTTTTTTTTAACAGTTCAAATTTTGGGAGGATCAATACCAACAGTATTTATACGTAACAACATCATTGACACTTGTGTCAATTTAGAAGCCATTGCAAGAGTCAAATGTCAACAGAATAAGCTAAAAATCTCACAAAATTGAGAGATGACTAGAGAAAATGGTGTCTATATGCAAATTAGTCTGCAAATAATTAAAATGTCTCATCAAATTTTGTCTCGACTAAAAATGTGCTAAACAATGAGATGTTAGGATATTGGTAGCATAAAAATTATATAACAACTGTTTCTACAACTAAAAATATCAACTAGCATTCTTTTGGGCCTCATCCATCTTTGGTTGCCATATATAATTTGAATGTTGATCTTGCATAAATTATCCTCTATTAACAACTTGAAGAATGTGTCTTTTAGGCAGGCAAGTCTAAAATAAGTGGCTGTTGTCAATGAATATAAATGGATTGCTATTCCTAAGTTACAGTAAGGATTCTACAAAACCTTCTGGAAAAATAAATCCATTGAGCTGCATGCTAAACAAAAACTAAGCATTGTTTTTTATAAACATCCACATCTTTGTGCTTTGAGTCATCCCTGTCCAGAAAAAGAGTCATTCTAATTCACAAATAGAACATTCTTCCAAGTGTATGTGTTAGAGTTGACTTGACAGTGATTAAAGAACTATATTGTAAATGTTATTGGAACATTACTGGAAAAATTAGGAAATGGGGCTGAAAACCTCTTTCGTCAGTGTGATAAAAGATATATCAGCTTTTTCAGAATTAGCCTGGTGATGTTTAGAAACAAATAATCATTAAAAAAATAAAAACTTGCTTACTTTTTTCCATAGTCAAAAAAAATTTCTTCTCTATTAAATGAACCAGTGTCATCATAAATGAAATCCTGTAGGGAGTAAAAACAGTCAACAAATTGGCAATCTTGAAAAAAATGCTCTCATTTCAAATATGTTGAATCGAACATTATTATGTTATCATTCAGTTATAAACAAATATTAAGTAAGTACAAGCAAATTTAAGAGCAAAATATAAAGAAAAAAAAACACAAGTACCATCTGTATCATACTATGGTGGGAAATACAATTAAATATGAAGAAGATGTATACTTGGTGATTCAGTCATAAAAATTTCTAGACAAGTAAAAAAAATAAAATAAAAAAGTAAGTTGGCAATTCAAAAAGTTGTTTTCTGTAATGAGTAAAATACTTTTGCATCCCTTCTTTTGATACATATCATGTATACCTTTGAAAAATCATTCATTTTATTTGAAAATTTTGAATAAGATGTATTTATGATAAATAAATAAGATGAAATAAGATTCAAGAAAATACTCAACTGACAGTTTACAAATGCATTCAAAGATGAATAGATAAAATATAAGATAAAATGAGAATCAAGAAAATCTAACAATGCACATACGCATTTATCTGAGGTAAAACTTCTTTCAAAGACTGACAGCATTAATCTACTTTTTCTTTGGCATCATGGAATTTTATTTTTCATGTTGGAACTAGATAATATTGCATTCAATTATATTGATATACGCCTAGAACATGCAACAGTCATCAACATTTGAACACCACTTTTCAAATATAATATATAACATGAAGGCCAAATTATACATATGGACTCGATAAGTGTTACTGTTTTGTTATGTACACAATCTCCCACTGTTTTTATCTTATATTTCCCTGTAAAGGAGAACTTAGCTTGACTAGGTGACTGGCTGCTATTACAAATACCATCAGCATCATCATCATCAACTCACGGAGAAGGAAACTGCATTTACTTGCCATCTCTTCATTTCGATAGAAAGTTGACAGTAAGTACACTTTCTTTTCTTTTGGCCATGCAGCTGATAATGAACAATGAGGAAGTCTCCTCTGAATAAATGAGCTGGTATGTAAACTAATTTGGTCTCCTTCAATTCAAAACAAGTTACAAAGCAAGATTGATTAGTACTCTTGCCACATATTCATTGTAAGTAATAAGCTAAAAGAAATCTGTTTTTTCAATTTTGCATCCCTGAAAGTCTAAATCAACAACTGCTTATTTCTCCTCAATATCTTTTTGTAACCTTTTTATACACTAGAGGAAAGTCAGGGTTGCTGAAATACATCCCTATACTAGACTGCAAACACTGACTTTGGCAACTGATCTGTTACATCTTAAAATGATTTTTTTTGTACTCTAATATATTTCATATATAGGTATTAGAAGATGTGTAGGGTCTGATTACAGCAACAAATCAGACATGTTGACGTTTGCCTATGTTGATGATTAGGCCCTTTTTTATAACTATTTTCATGTAACATTTATCAAGAATTCATTTCTTCAGCAAGAAGTAACACCAAGCAAAAAAAACATTAAGCATCCAGCATTTTTATTTTTTTCTCAATAAAGATTGAATGATAGAATTAAATTGAGTTATTTTTTATTATCAAAATAAGCAAAATTGACCTCATGTCCAAACATTTACTTGTTAAATAATAGCAAGGAAAATAAGTAAAGAAAATTATGCAAATTTAAATTAATTTTCAAATGAGTTCGTCAGACCTTTTTGTATTTCTCTGTAAATTCAAAGTTGAAGATTTCTTAAGTCATGTACCGAATTGAAATATATGAAAACAATGCTCTATGATGAATTTCGAACAATGAATTCTTTTGAATAAAAAATGAATAAACTTTCCTGGTAATTTTTTCTGTCTTTTATACTGGGCAGTTTATTGTCACTCTGGAAAATAGAAAAAAATGTAATAATGAGTGTCACAGAGGTCATGAGAGAGTTCAAATATCCAATATTTCTGATTCATAACTTTTTTTTCATCTATCTAAATGGATTTTTCTGAATAAATACCAAAATCTTACTTGATGAATATGAAAAGGAAAAAAGAAAATAGATTATTAACAAAAAAGATACTAAATTCTTTTGACCCTTTTGGGACATACTCTATGTATAGCTGGCATACAAGAAAGTTGGGTTTGATGAAGTTTTGTGCATGTAACTCACTTTTCCAAGAATCATTTGGAGAATTAGACTCACTCTTTGTGTTATTTAGGTTGTTACCCCAATGTTCCAGACAATCCAGTCTACAGCCTTTTTCCGATGTACTCTCCATATGGAAAAAGAGGGTTTCTTTTTCTGGTAGTGCAGATTTTGTGGGAACAACATAACACAAAAAATGAGTTCAATTGTCTGAGTGACTCGAAATATAAAACTTCCAACAGGTAGCAAAATGTAGTGTAGACACAAGATTGGAGTTGGTTTAACAATTGGAAAACAAGGAGTATTTGATTGTCAGTATTATACAGCATCTCCCAAGTTGGTGTAATCCCAGACCTAGCAGTAGATAACTTTGTTAGTCTAAGAACAAATAACTGTCAAATATAAATATGAAAATTTTCCAGGAAAGATTTTTACACCACAAAAAGTTCTCATCACTGTGGGCTGGTAGGTGGTGAGATGTCACCGCCCCCCCCCAACTCATGACTGCAGCAACAGCAAGAGGGTAGCCTTCTCTGACTGGTGCTCCTTCAGGGGATGGGGGGGGGGGGTAAATATAGGGCGATTCCTCTATCCAATCAAGCTCATAAGCTGACTACATCACTCACTTCTGAAGCTTCATGGAATGCTGTAAAATCCTGCAGGATGGCATCTTCACTCACTGAGGATGCACTATCGATGTTTTCCAATGCGTTGATTGAATTTGAAAAGTGTCAAATATGATGTAGGATTCCATAAACTTTGAATAGATTGTGGGCTGATAATTCCAGTGGCCCTCCCCAATCCAAATTCAGGTAAGCAGGAGTTTTGAGGCATTTTCACCTAGATAGTGTCTCATCCTTGTAAATGTTTCATCTCAGGTCCCAACAAAGGCACTGTGTCAATGCCTCTTAACTGAACTTCATGAATCTGATTAGTAGGTGCAGCCAAGGTTGAGGCATCATCCTTTGCTGATACATTATACCAATGGACTTCCTCAGGTATGCAACACTGCTTCCTGGCAGCATCTCTTGATACTCTTGTGGTACCTCTTCACCATTCCATTCCCAGAGGGAGCATATGCACAACAGAAATGTAACAAGACTCCCAAAAATCTCTAAAAAATCTTGCTACAGAATGCAGTGTCATTATCTGTTATGAGCTCAGCTGGAAGGCATCTTTTATAGGACACAGACTCAAGTTGATGTATAATACTTGCAGAATCTTGCTGAAACAATGGTTGCCAAACTGAGAAGCGTGCAGGACTGCAGACTATGAGTGTCAAAAAATGCCCATTGTGTGATATCCATCCCAAGCCTGTACCAGATGTCCCTCACTTCTAATTTTCCTTTCCGCCCCAGTATCAGGTCTTTCGGTTGATATACTCTATAATCCTTAACCACTGACTGAACAGCTACCCTTGATATGGAAGGGCTAACTGGCCTAGCAAAAGACAATGTTCATTTCACTTCAGGATGTCCACTAAGTTGATGAATTTCCATCACATACAGGTATTATAGGCTCAGTTTCTCTATTCATCATACTAAATCATCTCTGTGGTACTCTAATTAATTCACCTACTAGGTTTGTTCAAACCTCACCAGTGTGACATTATCAGTGCAACAAGTATTAAGCCATCTTCTTATTAGCATCTCACTAGTGGCCTTACTAGTGATATACAGAGAACGAGTCAGTCCTTATATGCAATAACTCTGCTTGCCATTGAAGAGCCAAGTTAACTCCTTTCAACATAACATCAAGTTCTACCATATTAGTGCGCTGTGCATGATTCACTAGATGTAACCGACACACATCCCAAATCACAGACCCACTTGTTTCCAACTCATCACCAATTGCCAATGAGCCTACATCAACCCAAATATTCATTTCTTTTCAATTAACACACCTATCTACTCGTGTAGAGTCCTTTTGTTGTGCCCTGGTGATGGTTCCCAATATACTTTTAAGGGGATTATCAACTACTTTGTCATCTCGGCACTTTGTTATTGTATCAACTCTGTTTTATGAACCCTGTTGCTGCAGGCACTATATCTTCATTAACAAATACGTCATCGATCTTGCCCTTTGAATGAACTCATCTTGAGACAATACTATACTCATTACCTCATTATCAGTTGTGCTATATTGAGACCAAATCCCAATCTTGTAAGGCAATATCTCTTCCTTTGAAACTGTTCGAAATGGCCACAGTGACTCCTGGATATGCACTTGCAGGTAGGCTTTTTTTGAGGTTTATGATAAATACATTTATTCTTTGCTGTCACTATTCCCTCAATCTGTCCACACAGATGTCTGCATTGGCTGTAAATGTGTAAATATATCCATTCAACTCTTTATAGTCCATTACTAAGTACACATTTGTCTTGTTCTCCTGCATTATAGCCATCAGCTGAATCAAGCCCTTGGGAATTCCAAATTTTCCATCTACATAAGGTAGTCAGTAGTCTTTGACCATCCACACTTGAATCTCATAATTGTACTCTTCTTTAACTTGTGTGGACATGATGTACTCTGAAACCTTATTCTGTGGTTTCTCTGACTCTCAATTATCCAACAATTTCCACGCTGCAATCCAAGCTTTTTGATTGTCATTAAGATCCACACTGAAATCAAGTTCATTAATCTGAATGGCCACATATATGGGTACTTATTCTTTGGAAACATACACTGCACCCTATTGATTAAACTGAATGCCAATCAGCACTTTGATGGTATCAATTCCAAGAAGAAGATCAAATCCTACTGGCTTTTCATTTACTACCAGAATTTCAACTTTAACAGAATCCAAATTGACTTACTAACAATTGAGGGAAAATATCCAGAATTCACCAAAGCTGCATTTATATCTTGCCTGGGGGGGACACTGGTGGGGTTGTTTTTTCCCCCTCAATCTCTTGCCTGAACAATCTGGAGACATATGACCTAATTCATGACGTTGAAAGCATTGTATTTCTCTCTTTGATTCTTGTCCATGACCTCTGCTCATCCCACATTGTTGAAGCAAGCAATATTATTAGGTCCAAGACATCATAGAATCCATGCATATAGACATGTGAAGAGGCTGCTTTACATTTTCTGCTGACCCGGCTAAATATCCACAAGTCAGTCCGTGTTCAGATACTCTCCTGAACAACTCAGTTGACGGCTAATGCTGAGTACATGGTTTCTTTTATCTTTGTAATGTTTTTCTTCTCTGACTCACTAAACTGCTAGTACATGGCAAACACTCCACTAGACAAATGAAGCGGAATAACTCACTCAATTTTCTGGATGTCACACAGATTGTATACTTTGAAACTCAACCTTTTCCATTCATTCAACTACGAACTGGTTTGCTTTAGAGCTGTCAAACTGTACAAAACTTCAACAATCACCAAAATGTGGTGTAAATAAAAGATTGAAATTGGTTTAAAAATAGGGAAATGTAGTGTTTTATTGACAGTATTATGCAGTGTCCCCTCAGATGGTGAAATCCCCAATCTACCGGTAGTATTCGTCTATGGGCAGATAACCAGCAAATATGAATACACAAATTTTCAAGGAGAGATTTACATTCAACAGAAAGTCCTTGAAACTGGTGGCTGGTAAGTGGCATGCTGTTGCCACCATAGGAATGATAATGACTCTTCTCAAATTATAGACAATGTAACTCACTTTGTTTCACCAATAGGATGCAATGAGTAAAATCAGATTAATTTACCTCCTTCATAATGAGAAACAATATCTGGAGAAAGTAACACTTTAGTTTGAATTATCATATTCTGTAACCGGAATATCTGAAGAATTTTTACTAAATTTGTTGAGATCATAGTACCTTGTTTTCTGCATTACTTTTTTTTCTGCGTCGGCGTGGGGAATCGGTATTATAAAATCCCTGTTTTAAAAAAATAGCAGAACAAAGTTAATAAATTGATCAAACAATAAAAATGGGATCAAATTAAAGCTAGCTGTAAAGTAAAGATTGCACAGTCAAAATTTGGATCAGAGGTGGATAATCTCTAAAAGGCAGAATCCTGACCAAGAAGATTGGGTCAGAGTAAAAACTCAGGGCAGAGAGTAAATGTTAAATTGAATAAACCTTAAATTTCCTTCAAATTTCACTGATATTCATTAGACTTTTTGATTAATTACAAAAAACAAATTAGTATTAGCATTCAAATTCTCTAACAGAAAGTAAAGCAATGATGGGTAAAGATTCATAAGTTCTGTGGAAGCCAAAAATATGGTTAAATCTGTTTTTTTTTAAAAGCATTTTGTCAAATTTTTGGGTTTGGCCATCATTAAATTTTAAGCCATTCTAACTTTAAATGATCATGATTATCATTTTTGTATTTGACCATTTTTTCTTATAGAGTTTTTGGCTTTTACAGTACTTACAAATCTTAATCCTATAATGAAATTAAAACTTATCTTTAGGTAGAAAAAGTAGTAAGTTTACAATTTTGTCAAGTTTTAATTCCATTAATTCTAAAAAACTCAAATCCCCACTTAATTTTACTAATATTCAGCCAACCATTCAATTCATTTAAAAAAAAACAAGTAATTTATGTGTTATCTCTGACCTTCACAACTAAATAACTTCAGAGGAAAATTTGTTGGTTTCTCTTCTTCTCTATTTCTGAGCTCCACAAAATTAATGTTGTGAAATACCCTCAGTTCCTTCACTGCTTGGTGCTGTAACTAGTGCATACTACTTTCATGTACTTTGGTTTGAAGTTCATTTCTTGAGGTTGGTCATCTGAACCCCCCAAAGGGCTTCTCTGCATCTTTGCTGTTGCTATTGGTGGTGCTGAAGGAGGTACCCCCTATCCATGATGGTGTAGTTAGGGGTAGAGGATGGGATTTGCTGGATTGGAAAGCTAAAGAGACCAGTTCGGTTATTGGCAATCTTGTGTGTGTTTGCTTTCAGGAGGGGGAATTGATTCAACTGTTTTTTTTAAAATATTTCAGGGGTTGGGGAAGTAAGAGTGGCTGGCAATGGTGGTCTTGTGGGGATGGTAGTGAGAGTTGGATGGACTTCTTGCTATAGATCTTTTTTTATTGGCTGCACCAGAAGGGAGGAGATCTGGTGTATTAACGGCTGGATTTTCAGGGGTGTTCTCCCCTTTGCAGACTGCTTTAACTCGCTGCAGAGCCAGCTCACAATTATAAGGATCTTCTTCAGGCCGTCTATGTCAAAACTGTTGAGAATGGGGCTGAAAGCTTTTCTACTGATTATGAGATTGATTCTCCACTCTCCGCACATGGGGTCAAAGGAAAACAACAAAATGTCTCCATATTTCATAGCAAAGAATTTCTAATTCTGCAACCCTTTTTCTTCAGCAACATTTTTTTTTTTCTTCAGACCTTTTTCAGACCTGCAGAGAAAATAGCTGCAATGATTGGTCGACCCTGAGAATTTAGTAAACTCATTCTACCTAAACGCAGTGAAAAAAAAAAAAAAAAATTCTGACACTTTTGCTTATATGTGTATCTATAGTATGGTTAGAATTCACATATACACATGTGGTTATAGTTGTCATAAAGTAATTGGTACACTTTTAAAACTTTTTTCCTATTTTTTATCAAATATTTGGCTTAATAAGATCTCAAATACAAATATTTTCAATCAAATCAAAAAAACTTAAATAACAGCCTTATGAAAACTAACATATTCTGAAAGAAGCAGAGGTGTTACAATACTTGAGAAAATAAATAACTATAAAATGTTGAAATAAAGATTTATAAAATAAAAAACTAAATAACAAACAAAAATTATCTTACAGAAAATTGCATCAGATCATTTCAAATCCCATTTAGTTTTTTGCCTTTAAAAACAGAAAGCAGCCAAATGATCCAGGGTAGAAAATTTGTAGCCAAATTGTCCGCAGGTGACTTGTCCAGGCCAAGTTATACAAGGTTGACTTATCCCGGCCAAACTGTCCAGGCTGACTTGTCTATGGTGTAATTGTCCTACATTCAAGTATGGGGCCCACGTCAAAGCAAAGATTAACTGATAATACCTAATCGTTATGAAAAATTGTTCAAAAAATTTTAAATGATTTCTGTAATTTTTTTTTCAGATTATCCTTATCTCATTTATTTTATTAAATAAAAAAAATTATTAGAAATTCTATACTCCCTGTGACATATGTCAGTAATCTCCAACCTGTTTTTACAGTACAAACCCCAAATATTACTGAGAGACTCAGAAAGAGCCCCTAAACTTGATAATAAAAAGAATATATACATACACATCTTTTCTATTATCAAAAAACTATACCATTTCATAAAAGAATTACTGATTAAAATAGAATCCTTTACAATCTCAGAAAGAAGTTGATCTTGTATCAATCAAATAACAGGAGTCTGGAGATTTAATTACTCAGTTGCTTTTGCAGTTGATTAGTTAAATACAGTGCTGTAAAATTGATTATGACTCTTCAGAAACATCTTCATGATGCTATGCTAGGTTTCAGGTCTTTCAAACATTATGTACCTTCACCCAGATGAACCTTTCAAGGTCGATCAGCAGCAACCTATGAGTCTACTCTCTTTATCTATGGCAATTACATTCTTTTGTACCTAACAATTGCCAGAGGGCAGAAATGATTTGACATTGTTCACAAAATTGAGTTTTTGTCAAAACCGAAATGTTTTTATGTAATATCAATGTTTTACCTAGCATCAACAATTTCGATCAAGATTCTTTGTCAAACTACTGACAAAGCCTATCAGAACCCTTTTTTTTAGCAAACCAAGAAAATTTTTTCATGAACACATTGGATTTGTACAAACCCAGGTTGGTGACTACTGACACATGGAATCTAACGAAAAATAAGATTACAATGAAATATTTTTCATTCAAATTACTGGGTATTCATTTTAAAAAAATGAATTATCACTTATTTTATTTTTCTGTTGGTATGAAACAAGGAAGAAAACTGGTATAAAATAAAAATAAATATTCTTCAAAAAAGAAAATTACAATAAAACTGGTTTTCATTTAATTTTATGAAAAAATGCTAAATCAAATGGCTTAATTAGTTTGGGAGAAATAAAAAAAGAATTCAATTACTCACAGATTATATTTTAAATTAAAGAATTGAATTTTCTGAAAAGATTTCAGTAGTTTTCTCAGAACAGTTCATAAGAAAGTTGGCTGTTTGAAAACAAGAATGCAGACAAATTACCCAATGAAATCATCACTTAACGAATAGTTCATTTTCTTCCCATTCAGTATTATCTCTTAGACAAGAATGTATCAGGTTATGGTGAGTCCACTATGGATATTAGGTTATATTAGGAACATGAGCAAATCAACAAACAAAATAATTTGCATATATGCCTTTTATATATATAGATTATCATACCATAGTTTATATATCATATCAGAAACCAAAATTAAGTGCGTGCCTAAAATATTATTTATTTGTCAGATACAATTTAGTGAATATGTTGTTAATCTATATTTTGTGCACTGGAATGTTTTCTATCATCATTTGTGACAGAGTTAAATCTGTTGAAATTCACATCATTTTTATAAAATGCAACTAAAATTAGAAATAACCAAATTTACCGAAGTACTAATTTTGTGTTGGTTTTAGCTTTGTAAATTAAGTCAGAAAATTACAAATTTTGGCTTTCTTATCATTTCACGAATCTGCTTTAAATGGAAAAAAATCAATTTGGTGATTTTTATGATTTTAATCAATTTTTGATAACGTTGAGTGATATTTCAATTGTAAAAGATCAATATATTGATCAAATAAATACATAGAAAATAGTCCAACAGAAATGCTTGTATTTGATTACTTTTTTGTATTAATAAGCAAAGTTAACCATAGCAAAACTTAGATCTACAACCTCAGAGTTCAGTAATCAGTCTTTTATGAAAGCAGTAGTTCCACAAGAGTAGTGTATAAAACAGAGTTAAAGGGTAAGTTGATACATGTGCTTATATTCTACATTGATTTACTTAAAAAATTGAAGTATCTCATTTGTATACATAATTACTTACCAAAGAAACCAGGAATTTACTTGCAGTTCGAACAATTTTGTCCCGTTTTGAGTTTCCAATAACAACAGGGATGTAAGATGATAGATTTTGAGTTCTGTAAAGAATAAACATTTTAAAGCTTTGATTAATAAAACTTCAAGACAAATGTATTTAAAGGTTTATACAACAATAATAGTATTCATGTATTTGATGATGAGAATTCTAAACCTCTTAAATATTCTGTAATATATAAGACTATTTTGAATGATGATAATATTAATTTTTCATCAAATACAATTATTTTATAAAAAATGATTTTTTTAAAAATCAGTCATTTGCATTCATAAAGTATACAAACAAATATCATAAATTTATATGCTTTCATCCAGATTGGAATGAAATTGAATTGACCAACCTTTGTCGTCTTTTTACCAAAATGCTTGGTTGTTCTTGCAATGTATTGCATATTGAAAATCTGTTTCTTTTAATAGAACTAGACCCATAAGATCGTGGTCCTTGAGGAGGAACCTGAATAAGAAAAATATTGTCATTCATTCAAAAATCTATTCAACTTCAACTCACTTACAGACAACAAGAATATCTATAACATATCTTACCAAGAGATATTAGAAACCATTAAAATAAATCGAAATTTATCACAAAAAGTATTCAAATATACTATGAATGAAATGAAAAATTATCATTCATCATGTATGAATTTCATTTAGCATGTGAATACATATCGGAATTTACATAATCTAAGAGATCATAACCATCAATGATGATTGAATGTTATTCTTTTGGAATGCCCTAGAATGTTCTTTTCTTAATAATGGTCATCTTTTTATTCACTTTTCATACAAATTTTGATTAGCAAGCATTACTATCATTGAAGACATTTATCTAAAAATGTTCCATGTTCTCAATGAAATCTTGTTCAAATATGTAACCTTAAAGGTGTAAAGATGGAATTGATAAATCAGCCAAAGAAAAGTTACCTGCTGTGAATACATTTTGAAGGACTCTGGGTTCATATTTAAACATATCATGGAGATATAAGAAAGAAAGTACAAAAATGCTACAAAAACAAAACACTTCTGGAGCAGACTGTAGGAACAGTAAAGATAAGAGGCTGATCAACATGAAAATTGAACTGAAAGTGATTGAAGACAGATCAAAAAATTGAAAAGAACCTCAAAGAAAAATTGCTCAGTGGAAAGTACCAGGTCATAATGGGATCTATGACTTCTGGTTCAAAAGATTCATGCCAATACATGAGAAACTGACACAACAGCTAAGCCTGGATGAGAGGAAAAACTACCCTGATCCAGAAAGACCCCCAAAAAGGAACAACTCCAAGTAAAGATACTGTCTATAGTTTAAAGAAGGGTCATTTACATCAAAGAGTTTTTTTGATGATTGAACTCCTTGTTATGTCTGTTGACAGCAGAGTGTTTTGGCCAATCAATTCTATGGTCTTCTTCAGGTGTACTGGACAAATTTGATGGTTGCTACAATTGGAGAAAAATTCTGTTCACCACCATCACATTTGGATTGTACACCTGAAGAAGGCCATAGAATGGATTGGCTGAAAGATTATGTTAACAGCACAAACAACAAGAAAGAGTTTCATCATGAGGAAAAAAATGTTTGAAATGCAAGTAATTGCAGACTGATAATATGTCTATTTATGATGTGGAAAATTGTAACTACACAGATAGATGAAGATATCAAGTACTTTCTGGAAAGGCAAGAACTCCTTCTTGAGGAACAAAAAGGATGTTGAAAGGGAACCAGATGAAGAAGTGATCAATGTATACTGAAAGAAGTTACAGCAAGAAAGAAGAACCTAACATTGGTATGGATAGACTATAAAAAGATATTCCCAAACTCTGGATAATAAAATGCCTGAAGAGGCTAAAAATTTCAAAAATGCTTTTGCTAAAAATAGAAAAGAATTGGAAACCTTAATATGAACAGTCAGGATATTCAGTTGATTCACTGAAATGGAGTTTGGCATCAAGAAATGTGAAATGTTGGCAATGAAGAAAGGAATGAGAGAAATAACAGATGGAATCAAACTACACAAATAGGAAATAAGAACAAAAATTATAAGTACCGGGAAATTTTGGAAGTAGGCTTAATCAAACAGAATAAAATGAAGAAAATTTATAAAGCAATAATATGACCACATTTGGAGCATTCTGTACAGGTTTGGATCTCATGTGCTAGACATGATAATTAGAATTTGATTTTGAAATAGGAGACAATACAGCAAAAACTTTCTAGGATGATACGTGGTGTGTGAAATTTAAGTTATGAAATTAGACTAGCAAAGTTAGGCGTGACTATTTTGTTTGAGTGGAGGGAAAGAGGAGACTTAATCAAAACTTTCAAGATATCAAGTGGTTTTACAAATAATGGAATTTTTATGTTCAATAAGTCAGATAGGAAGGGGAATTTATCAGTTTTAATGCTAAATATGTATTTTTAATGTAAATTGTATATGGAGATACCCATAGAGATATTTTTATATGATAAATAAAAAGAATACTTCCAAAAAACAAAGGAAATACTAGAAAGCAATATCTGCAGCAGACATTAGATCAAATGAATAAATACTTATGTGGTTTCCATTGTGAGTTACTCTGGACCTTTCTGAAACTGGGCAAAAGAGGAACTTAAAAACCTGGACTACAAAACAAAAACATTACAACAATTCATAAAGCCTTGCACTGAAGAGATAAATTCAACAGATTACAAGTAAAAAGAAAAGAGGGAGGAAGAGGACTGCATCAACTGCAATTAAGGGACTGGAAGATTACACAAGACAGAGTGAGGAAAGATTAATTACAACATCAAAGACTGCTATAGAACTACCAGGATCATGACTAGAGGACCAGAAAATAGAAAAACAAGAATCCAAGTGTGAAGGAAAATAGCTGTACAGGCTTTTCAGAAGATAAACTTAAGGAATTGCAGAGGAATTGACATGAGCATGGCTATGGAGAGAAAACCTAAAGAGAGAAACTGAATTGCTCTAAATAGCAGCTCAGGACAAAATTATAAGAATCAATTATATAAAGGCTAAGATAGAAAAGACACAAGGGATTAGAAAATTTAGACTATGCCGAGATAAAGATGAAACAATCAAGCACATGGTGAATGCACCAAAATAGCCCAGAAAGAGTACAAGAACAGGTATGACTGGGACAGGAGGCTGATCCACTGAAAACTGTGCAAGTGATTGCATTTTTACCATACAAACTAATGATATATGCACAGACCAGAACCTGTCCTAGAGAATGAAATACATAAAATTCTCTGGGACTTTGAGATTCAAACAAATCACCTCATCCGGGCCTGATATAGTGAACAAGAAAAAAAAGTAAGTGTTAGTGGATTTTGCTGTTCCAGCAGATCACAGAGTAAAGCTAAAAGGAACAAACATATAATAGCAGTGATAAAGTAGAGAATGGAGTGATGGAATATATTAATAAGAGAAGGCCAGCACACAGCCCAGCTGAGCAATTAAAACAACCAAATGAAATATTAGATAAGTCCATTATGCCATTAGTAATCATTGATGGAAATGGGAGAGTTCACAGGGGGACAGCTTTCCTCTACTTTCCAGTTTCCAGTTCATCTCAGATTTCTAGTGATTAAAATTACTTTGTTTATTTGCTATCATTATCTTGAAGTGGCCTAACTAGAGTCATCTTTCATGATAGTATATACGATTACATATTTTGGTTCGAGTTACCTCCCATTATGGGTGTAACTCTCCTGTGAATATTGTAAGTATCCTTGTGCTGTATTTTCACTGATTAAAAACTTGTAACTTTGTTTAATCTGCATTATTCAATGTTGGCTTTGTGTCAGCAGAATTATGTCACCCACATTTTTGAAGCTCTGACATTCTGGACTTAGATCCCTGAGACGAGATAAGTCTGTGCATTTTTCCCTTGTCAATGGTGCATGAACAATACAGTTTAATTGCTAGCTGTCCATATTTGCAACTGATGCTAGTAGATTCTGCAACTATCAGTACCATGACCACAACATGAGCGCCCAAGCAGTAGTCATTAATGATGAATGGAACCATAAAGTATGGCATCAGAATTTGCAGTATACTCTCTCCTACATAAATTTCACTCAATTCTTAGTGGATGGATTTACGTGGCTGAAGAAGATAACAAGATAAAAAGATGGGGAGAAAGTTGCTGAGAATGTCAGACGCACTGCATACAAAAGTCAACCCATTTGGAACTAATGCTTGGATTAATAGCAAACCATTGCCCTGTGATGTCCAGGAATACTATCACTGAGAATTCTATTTCCATTAGATCCATATGATAGGCAGTCCATCTACATTACAGATTCCAGTTAACAGGAAGTCACTTCCTAGATATCGTCAATATTTGCGTGGAAACCAGGGAAAGACCAGAGGATCTTTATCAGTGGCTAATGAGTTTTGTTGGAGACAATCTATTTAAACCAAATAGCAATGTCAGTCATCATGGTAAAAACCCTGATTCAGAGGAGGAAATTTCACCGACACTTGAGAACCTCGTGATACTCCCATGGCTGTGACTCATCAATAAGGACCTCCCAGCCTTAGTAAAGCAGCACTATGGAACCAGACTATGTTCCAAGACTCTGGCATTAATTGAGCCTGAAATATCTCAAGCTTTGAATAGCTTATTTAGTGACATTCATACATTGCATGAATCTAAAGTTCTTTGTACTGCCTTTATGAGGCTGCAAAACAAAGGAAACCTATAACTAGCTCAGCTAAGTATGTATACCTGTTATGCAACAAACTGGCCGTCAAAAATTTAATATCTATCTGAGGGAGATAAGCAGTTTTTGACAAGAGCTAGATGTTAATCTCACCGGGGTGAGTCAGATGAAGAGTATTTTGTAACAGACAAGTCTGAATCTATGCTGCTAGAGGATAGGGACCAGATATTATACTCTCAGTGCGTGATTCCAGCTACCGGCTGTGTAAGCATGATCAAGTCCACTCAGATTAAAGTCTTTATTAAACACCACCCACTTTATCTAACTATTGACTCTGGTGCTGAGGTGAATATGGTCAGAATGGCCTTTGCAAAATATATAGGAGCCCCTATCAAGAGAACTGTACAAAATGCATTAGAAACAGATGGAGTTACTCCCTTTGACAGTGTTGGAGAAGTACACCTTAGTCTGACTTGCAAAGATCATATACTACACTTTAATGCTCTTGTGGTCAATGACCTTGATGTAGACATGCTAGTGGGCATACCTTTTATGAAGAGCAATGATATTATTTGACCATTCAAAAATCTTGAAACAATCGGGCAATCTTTGGTCATTCACTAGCTGACAGACAATTGCTCATCAATAACACATCATGTACAACCTAAGCAAGACTGACCCTACATCAACAGGGGTTTGGCCTGTATCAAACTTGGAACTCAACATTCCTAAAGAACTACATCATGAATGTAGAATAAATGTAGGATAAATAGGAGCACAACATCTGTCTGACCCAAACCATGAATGATTGAAGCAGTAGGCTGGAAAGTCAGAATTGTGAATGACACTGATGAACCACAATTTATCTGCAAAAGTGACCACCTATGCCAGCTTCACTTGACAACCAAGTACTTTAACCATGACATATGCAACATACCAGAGCCATACCCTGACTCTGACCCTGACACTGGTAGATTCATAATGGAAAGATAGTCCATGCACTATTTGGATGCTGTTAATCTTGACTCAGATAGTATCCTGCAGGAATCCAACCATTAGAAGTTCCACAGATCACGATTCCCTATTTAACCCCAAGTTTAGTGGGCAAATTTGAGTCACACATTAATATTGGACCAGTACCAATGAAAATAAGAGAGAAATGATTAAATTTTATGGCCAATCCAGGAATTTGTTCTTAATTGAGAGATATTTTTGTGTTTTTTTCTGTACATTTCTGTATCCACATCTGTCTGTTCCCGCAATATTTCTGATAGTTCTCAATGAATTTCAATGAAATTTTGTGGAAAGGTAGAGCATAGAGTAACAAAGGAGTATATTTTTGAGCAGATCCAGGAATATGTTTTTGACTGAGAGACATTCTTACATTTCAATACATCCTACATTTCTGTATTTCCTCCAATCCTTATCATTTTTATAATCATGAAAAAGTGAGCCACATTGTAAGTGAGAAGTGATAAGATTTTGGTGTGGATCCAAGAATTTATTTTAATTGAGAAATATTCTTTTCCTATGAATTTATGTATTTGCCCCAGTCTGTCCACACAATATATCAAATAGCTTCCAATGAATTTCAATTAAATTTCGTGGATGGGTAAGGCACATATTACATAAGATGTGATCATAATGTGGGGTGAATCTAGGATTTCGATATTTTTCCATTTTTTTTTTCTCCCTACATTCCTGTTCTTTCACACAATGTCTCAAAAAGTTCTCAATGAAGTTCCATGAGATTTTGTGGGAGTGTGGATAATAGGCTATGGAAGAAGTGATTAAATTCTGGGATGAATCAATGTACAATGACTTAATCATAATTGCCAGAAATGTACATTCGCAGTTGTCCAGTTTGAATTTCAAAGTGGCTGCACTTAAAATCCATAGAATATTATTTTCCTTATCTGTATGGTTTTAGGTGTATGATTTACCCTGGTTACTCAGATTCTACACCATCCCCAGGATAACTTCCACTTTCTGATAGACTGCACCAATACACCAAGTTTTGACTCCTGACCTATACTTTGTTTCAGATGGATGACTCAAAGGTCCATCAACCATTTTCATACTCATGTGCAAAACCAAATTTATCACATTTAATACCATCAAGTGTACCAATGCACCAAATTTGGGTTTCTGACCTATAGACTAAACAGGACTGGGTAACTGAGTGAATACAAAGTTGATTTTCAAACAGTGCACAGTTACAGCACACCTCTTAATCAATCAGGTTCTTAAAATAATACAGAATTCTCAGTTAATTGGAAAAAATTAGATATGTTTTTAAAATGCAACAATTCTCTTTGTTTTCTTTCTTTTCTATAAAAATAAGATAATACAGGCAGATAAAAAGTCATGTATAAAGTCCTTGCATAAAAGAGAATGTCACTTTTGCAAAAAAGTGAGGGGGAATCCCCCTCCCAAGCATCATGGGCCCTGAGAAATGTACTTGGACAAAAAAAAAGAATATCCCTGGCTTATTGTTAAAACAAAAACTACAATGTAGTGTATGCAGTAAGTGTGATCATCTTGGATTTGAGAGAACACAAAGAATTTATTTGTCTACTGAATGGTACAGTGTTAATGTAATAAGAGTGAGTGATTACATAGCAAAACGTTTATGAGTTCAAGAAAAAAGATGTGAAAAAAAAAAAGTGAAGATGCCAGAAAATCAATGAAACAGCTGAAAAAAAAAATTGAAAATGCAGTGTATGTGTCATGAAAAAGGACAAAGCTAGAACTATATAATATTGTACAAAATGGTAGGCCATATACATATATGTCTTCTGATATTGAATGGCAAGAAAGAAATGGCATAGACTTAGGGTACATTCTACAGTTTCGCAAGTCATGTGCAGATATTTCTCACCATATAGGGAACCAGGTGCGGAAGACAGTGATGAAAAATATAATTTCGAAACAATGTAGAATGTCTATTATGATTGATAAATCTACTACTATTAATGACAAAACTGTTCTAGTAGTATGTTTGAGAACAGCAGATGGTGAATCTTCTCAACCTGGATCATTCTATTCTTAGAATATATGAAACTTGGTGCAAATGCAAAATCTATACATGATTGGCTTCTAAGTTGCTTACAAAGAAGTGATTTTTTGATCCAATACATAAGAGAAAATGTGATACCATTTTTAACTGATGGTGGATGATAAGATGAGATTTAGAGGTTGCAAAACTATTTCTTGATGATTTCCCTGATGCAACTGTTTGGCAATGTACCAGTTGCAGGTTTTAATCATTTTCAGATACTTTGTGATAAATTGTATTCATCATATCATAGGTCTCCAAAGAATTAGGATGAGTCAACTGTATGTGCTGAGCCTATTCACTGTCTACTGTGGAAAATTGGTTGTTTTTCCAGTGAGAGATGATTGCTTCATCTTACTGAACTGTACAGGCAATGTGGGAGTCTTATAAAACTATTTTGAAAAGCAAGCTGTGATGCTACTAGATCTTGTATAGAGAAAGCAAAGTATGAGGGGCTGAAAAAAAAGTATCAGAAACAAAGCTTTCATAAATAATTTGAGTTTGTTGATAGTTTGCTAGAGCTGTATGTACTACAGAATTGAAATTGTAAGTTTAGTAAAAATATGAGCAAATAAAAGAAACTACCAAATAGATGAACCAGGAAAATGTTGTACTTAAGGGGAGAAAGCAACAAGCCGGATGATGTTTAATGGAATAAATTTGAGAGTTGGTAAAATACCAGCTATACATAAAAAATAGTCTTTGAGAATGATATGAAATCCAGGCTGCTTGAATCTGTAACAACTTCCAATGATGAGTGTCAAAAGTTGATTAACCAGTCAAAATGATTAGATATCAACAATATTCCAGAAGATTCACTTTTTACCTTTGGGGATAATAATGTAGAAGAAATGGCAGAAGAATTGGACTTGAATTGTAGGCTTTGTACTAGAGCCTGTGAATGCAATCCCAGTATCAACAGCAGAATGTGAAAGAATCTTCAGTGGCATGAATTTCAGCTTGTCACCACAATGTGCAAGACTTCTAACTCTTAATTCTTCTATTTAGTAAGTTTGTGGGATCTTTTCTGTCAAAATTCAATCTTGAAGAGGACATGGCTTCTTAGTGGCAGAAAATGTGTTGCAGAAAGAAAGTGGAAGTGACAGAAAAAGATGGAGATTATATACCATTAAGGAACATTTTGTAATGCAAATTGGAGCGTAACTCACTTAATTGTTTGTGCCGGTTCATTGATAAATACATGGACATTTCAGAAATGTAGATTGTACTAACATAAGTCACATTTATATATTGGCTGTTATAAACTATTATCATTCTCAAAGAATTTAAGAAAAATCTAAAATTTTCTAAATTTCAGCGCAATATATTTGTCATACCTATCTTTATTTGACTCAGTTACTGATATGATAAGTAGAGTCAAAAATCAAGGAACTGTGACTGTTGTTTGGAGAACTAAGTTTGAAACTATTTTCCAACTCCCAAAAACATATTGATCAAAATTAGCTGGGGCAACCCTCTCAAAAATTTGGATATAGCCCACAGGATACCTTTTTCATAATGGTTGCCATTTAGTAATCCTTGGTCTGATGGGTATAAATTATTTATTATATTTAAACACAGCATACAAAAGACTCTAAAGAATTATACAAATCCTCCAAAAAGTATAATTATATAGAAATTGTGTTAGTGTACGATTGATACATTGATTAGTTATACTTTTTGGATCTGTTGCATGACTTTTTGGGACCTTTGTATGCTTTATTTAACTACCATATTTTATAATCATCAGACCAAGGATAATCGCAATTTTCATTCAATGTCTTTCATTTTACTAACATTGCAAGGTATAGAAACATGTTATTTACTCCAAATGTGGTAGGAATTTATAGATTGACAACAACTACAATAAAATATAGTAAATCTAACCCTATCCTAGCCATATTGTGATGGAGATGCTGGAGCATTAGGCAAGTCAAAGTGGAGTAGCACATATGTTTGATATGTAACACATAGAGCTCAAAGATAATGGGATTCTCCAACCGGTGGAAGCCTAGCTGTTGATTTTTGCTTCATTGTAGACTATTATTGGGGACATGCTTCTTCACCCAAACATTTATTCATATTTTCATTGTACACACATTTAATTGTGGACACTTCTAAATCTTTCACTGTCCTATCAGAGACTGGAAGTGACTTTCCATCAGATAAAAGAAGAAATTTAAAGTTATGTGATTTTCTTGGTTCTGACAAACGTCTTTCATTTTCAACTTGTTCGGGGAACGATAAGGTTTGGTGATCATCAGATGAAGTCACAATTGCTATATGTCCTGGTTGTTCATACATCATATCGGAAGTTGTTCCACCTGTTAGATCATCATCTTCAAAGTTGTCATTATCCACATTATAATAATAATGATTATAGCTTCTACCCACCTTCCTTCCCAATTTCACCCTGCATCAAACCCATTTCCATCACTGTTAGTAATAATCACTATGTTTAGATTACTGAAGATTTAATTTATGTTTTTATATTGAAATCTTTTGAACAGTCTGAACAATAAAAATCATTGATATGAAATGATTACTTACTGGTATGTACAAAGGTTTCCTAGATCGCAAAGGACTTCCACTGAGGTTAAAGCCGTCTTCTCGTTGCTTTACATCAATGTAATAATTTCTAATAAAATAAAACATATTTAATCCTTCATTTAATTTCAAAAGAAGAGGATGTTTCCATTTCTGTTATTTGAATAAAAGCTGAAATATTTGTTACAATATTTGTCACTTGCTTTTTGTATATGCGTGTGTTTGATTCAGCAAAAGATACTATATTGTATGCAGTTTAGCTTTTCAGCAAGCTTCATGAGTTTTAAAAGTAAATTCTCATCAAGATCCATGCATATTCTAGTTTTTCCTTGAAAAGGTTTTAGATTGCTACAAGAAATAAGAATCATAGGAGAAATTGTCATACATCATTTTGATTTTCTTAATTCAAGAAAATGTTTCCTGAAAAATATTAAAGCAAATTGTTCACCTTACAATTTACATTTATAATATATACACTTGTATATGAGATTTTGTTGGAATTATTTCAAATGATACCCGTTAATACTGATGTATGAGAAGCAATTCAGCCTGAAACAAATGAGTGAAATAAAAGATGCCAAGACCTCACTTTTTCCAATGAATCTCGATCTTCTATTTTACAGAAATAAGTGAACGACAGAGAAATAGTACAGGAAGAAAAAAAAATCGCAAAATCAAGTGCTTTCACGGGAAGAACATAGTGTGTCCCGATCAACAATCATTTAAAAAATGTAGTTGAATGTCTGTGAAGAAGTGTGAGAGTTTCTCACAAGATTTTATAGTTCATTTTTAAAAAGAGCTTTCTGTGGAAACACCTCACTTATGACTTAAAAAAACTAAAAATTTCAGTAAAATAATGCTTTTCTTGGCAACTCTCTTTTCTGCTAACCTAAATATTAAAGGCTTTTTTTGGTAAAGATATTTTTTAGAGGGTTATAATTTGAAAATGCTTTTTTATATCAATTTGATTAAATTGAAAAATTGTTGTTTTATTCTTACACTGTGTGCCCAATTCTAGGATTCGGTTAATTAAATGCAATGATTTTGATTAATCAAATATAATCACTGAATAAAAGAATAATGCCCAGGAAATATTTTTGTTTGTTTGTTTGTTTTCAATTAAAGCTCTTTTGTTAGTATGGAAGGCCAGAAGTCATTTTAGTTTTTTGGTTATTTTTTTACTAATTGAAAACGTAACTTAGGCACAATTTGGATATGGCCCAAGTTTATTTTTTTATATAGCCCAAGTTTTTCAAGTGTTTATTACTGGTATTCTTTCTTTAATTGAAGTTCAAGTTCAAGTTTAATTATACCCAAACTGCCATTTCTTCCTAATCTTTTGATCTGTCCCTTGTTAATAAGCTGTCAACACTCATTATTGATCACTGAATCTAAACAGCCAGATTCTGCATTATCATTGATGAAAATTTGTTTTTTCTGTCAGATAAACATTAGGACTGCTTTCTTTTTGGGAAAACAGGAAAAATAATTACATCTTTGAAATAAGGTATAAAAATCAGCATTCACATGAAAAAAGAAAGCCCCCAAAGTTTCAAAATATATTTAAATATGATTCAGATACTTATGTTGCAAAAAACTTGCTTGATTTTTTTTTCATAAAATTTGAACAATTTCTAAAAACTTGCTGCTTTGCAATATTTTTTGTACATTATCTTTAGTTGGAATAGATTATTATGATGTACATTTTTATCATCAAGTCCAAACATAAATTTGTCTTGAAAAGTAAAAGGTGCCTGATGCATTACTAGTAAAGTGCTCTTTGGCACAAAAAGGTTGGGGAACCATCCCTGTTATAATTGATAAACAATAGTGATTTATTGTTGGTCCCAACAAAACATGCTCACCAATAATAATGATATTATCAACTGCAATTAAACACTGAAACTACATGGGGATTTTGTTTGTAAAAATGAAGCTGATGCATATATTTGGGCTTTCATTTTGCCTCTTTGTCTAAGTTTTCTCTGCAAAAATTCTGTCGTTGTTTTTTTACATGTTATGTAATTGTCATATTTGTTCTTGGAGTTATATCATTATTTACATTATTCATTTCTAGTATTTTTGGATTGTGCTCCACTATTAGTCATGATGTTGCATATTCTATCTTTTAATCATTTTTGCCATCAGCATCATCATTATTGCCTTTGTTGTTGTTCTTATGATTATTATTAGTAGTGGTAGTAGTAGTAGTTGTACTACTACTACTACTACTACTACTACTACTACTACTACTACTACTACAACAGCAGCAGCAGCAGCAGCAGCAGCAGCAGCAGCAGCAGCAGCAGCAGCAACAACAACAACAACAACAACAACAACAACAACAACAACAACAACAACAACAACAACAACAACAACAACAACAACAACAACAACAACAACAACAACAACAACAACAACAACAACAACAACAACAACAACAACAACAACAACAACAACAACAACAACAACAACAACAACAACAACAACAACAACAACAACAACAACAACAACAACAACAACAACAACAACAACAACAACAACAACAACAACAACAACAACAACAACAACAACAACAACAACAACAACAACAACAACAACAACAACAACAACAACAACAACAACAACAACAACAACAACAACAACAACAACAACAACAACAACAACAACAACAACAACAACTTAATCATTAAATGGTTGGCAGTGATTGAGTGTGTATATTTGTGCGTTCGTGGCAACCAAGAAATCAAAGATCTTGAAAATTAGATAAATAGTTTTCATATCATTTTTTCCTGAAAACAAGAAATGAAATAAGTAAAATTCCATTAAAGTGATTAAAAAGTATTTACATTCAAAAAACACAATTCATCAAATCAAATTGAAGGCAAATGAAATGAAATTCATAAAAATGTTGAGCAAATTAATTACTCACATTTTGGAGGCCACAGATCTCACAAGGTCTTCTTCTATAGGCATGATAAAACTAGTTTATTGAAAAAAATCTAAAATCAATTTTTTCTTTTTTTGTAAAATCTTAATCAACTCAACTTCTCGATGGAGTTCCTGTGTTAAAGTAAATAAAATATAGAAATTTGATTTTTGAAGTTATTGACCTTAGGTATAAATCTGTCCATGACTTCGTTCGAAGTATAAAAAACAGAATGTTTTAGTTTTCACGACGCGTCTGTTGTCAAGGAACTTGGTGCCTAGTGATCCAAGAGAGATAACTCTAGTTACAATTCGAATTCCGTTATACTCGCAAGTGGAAGTCTCGTCACGCAGATCATCATCCCTGAGTAGTGAGTTCAATCCTCACTGGTTGTACCATATTTGAGGCCTGGGCCAAATCTAAGCTAAGTTTCATAAATAGCTATCAGGGGTAAAGGGTCAAGATATGTTAAATCGTAATTGAATAAACGAAATCGTTATAAAAAGCATACCTTCGACTTTTTTTTCGTTTTTGTGAAAAATTATGTTTCAATGCGAACCAAGTGTAGAGTGGATAATCGATTTACAATGTACGCATCATGTAAAGCTGGGCCTCTTTGTGACCCCCTTTGTGACCCCCATACTTCAGTTTTCAATACAAATATAAAGTAAAGTGGGCCCTGACTTTCTAACTGCAAACATGGCTGCCTTTTTTCTCTTTTTTTTAATGAAGAAACTTAGTTCAACGTTTACGGTTAGTTGCTTGAGGTTTTAGCGTTGGTTAGTGGTAGGGTTATATATTTATATAATTTCAGAAAAAATAAAAGTAGGGAACTTCATTATTGCAATGGTAATTTTGCCAGCACAGTAATTTTACACTTTCCAGTCAAGCAACTGAAATACACATTTCTAAGCATTTTGTAGGCTCATACTAGGGTACAGTCGAGTGTGTCCGTTCGAGTGTGCGGTGGGTTTGCCTGGGGAATCAAGGCTTCGCGTACGCTCGTATTTCAGTTGCGTGACGTAAGTGTATAATAACTGCAATTCCTGGAGATATGCAGAACAGAGATATAATATAGACGTAAAACTGTGCTCAAAATCTAATTAAACTTATAAACTTTAAAAACAGACTTCAAGAGTCCAGTTTTACATCGGAAATCGATCTTTCCTCTTATGTCCAATCACATCAAGGGAGATAACCATTCCACGGGTACATATTCGGAAGTTAACTGACATCGAAGAAATAACAAAAAATTACAATTGATTCAAGAAAATCAATTTAAACATGAAAAAGAAGAAAATCACACATCGGACGAATACCAATTAAAAAAAAAAAAGGAATAGTGTATGATGAATTTAAAATACTTTGAAAACACTTTTTTCCATAAAATTTTTACCTTTTGGATGACTATGAATTTCATTTCATCAAAATTTTTTTCCGTTTTTGTAAAATATTACGTTTTGAATTTACATTTTTTAAAAAGTATACCCCTCTGGAAGATAAGCCGAACTCCCGTAAAAATGTCCAAGCGTGATATCCAATATTTGAAAACAAAACAACATCTTTGTTTCATTGTCAGTAGAAAAAAAAATTCTGTATTTGTGTCATTCATGACATGTAACTGTATCTAAAATTCTCAATGAGCTATTCATATTTTTTATGATTCATTAACGTTCGATGTGTAATTTTCTGTTCATTTTTTTTATTGCACTTATCTTATTAATTGTAATTATTTTGTTACTTAGAGTTGCCTCCCCTGCTTCATTTCTAAATGTTACTCACCTTGAAAAAGTTATCTCCCCTAAGACGCTATTCACTTAAATAAATACGATCCCAAATTACGATACAAATATTATCATATTTTGGGATCGTATTTCTTAGTCCCTTATGCTTTTTTAAAATTCTTTAGGTAGTTCACGTCCAGTTGATAATCCCTCGGACTACTGCAAGTTACACTTGCATTCGATCAAGAAGGCATTAGTCAAAAGGACAGCACACACTAGTTACGAATATTTTAACAGAATTTATACTATTTAAGTCATCTTATTTAGTATTTATTTTGTAAATTCAAATGAATAAATATTTTGTTATTTTATTTCATACCTTATTTCACAGGAATAATAAGTAATCATATTTTTTTAAATAATGAATAATAAAATAAATAGCTAATATTTTATATGAAATTAGTAATATTTTAGAATATTTTTTCTAATTTTTAAAGTAATATTGTTTCATCTCTGTTTAGAGATGAAATAAATTTGGATTCTTGACTGTCGGTTAGGCTTGACACCAACGGGTAAAAGACATGAGCCAAAAGAAACACGTATTAACAGTACAATCATTTACTTGAAAGTACAAATATGTTCAATAAGTCTTTAAACCAGAAGTCAACAACGACAGTACAACCATTACCAACCCTATACATTACCTTATTCATTCGACTAAAATTTTCTCTTTAGTTATTTATTACCTAAAATCTCCGAATGTCAAAATAATCAGTCTATGTCCGTTTTCTTTTCTATACACGATTAAGGATAGAGAACTCTGATTTATTATCTCCCTTGCTTTAAACAATAATTCTTAATATGTCTCATTTCTTTTTTTCTAACTACCGTGTGAAATATTTTAAATATCCTCGCTAACAAATTATCCGACCTCTCCTTGTCTATTCAGCTTTTTCTCCAGAAAAATTGTTTTCGTTAGTGTTATTTGATTCAACGGTGAATGACTCATTTTTTTCCGAATTTCATTTGTTTCGAGTACCTGCGAATATATCTTGGTTTTGCTTTTACAATGTTAGAACTGTTGCTATCATCTACGGATATAATGTTTCCTGTTCCCTGAAATCTTTTTTGGTCGATCTTAATTCTAGCCCCGTCACCCTGTTGTATTTTTTTTTTAGATTCCTAGCGCCATGGAATCTATTGAAATGCTCCTCCATTCTAGCTGAACTGACTCCCATTACCTGAATCGGCGTACTTCTATATGCCATCGGTGCCTGGAATGTGTCTTCCTGTCTTTTTGCTATTTTTACAGCACTACTAGTCTCTCTGTTGGCTTGGCATTGTGAACTGGACATAATATCTATAAATCCATAAATATTTATTGGTAATTTTTTTGAAAATACTACTTGTAAATTGTCCTCCGTTATCACTCATCACTTCATTGGGTATCCCCCCATTGAGGAGAGACATTTTTCAATTAATAGAATAAGTACTTGTCAATTTGTGCACTTTTCGTATATCTTTGATAATGTATCTGGCACTAAAAGAGATTTCCCAGGTACACGTTCCGTTGTTGACACAGAGTAGATTTGCCTTCACTTTCAGATTTTTTTTTGTTCTTAGACCACACTCATAAAATTGCCAGAATCGGATTTACTGCATTGTATATTTTCGACGGGTAATAGTAGACCCATGTGATGTGTGCTATCACTTGGTAGTATTTTTATGTACTAATACAGTCTTATGCAAATGTCCAAGGTATAATACTTTCATTTTCTTTGATTTTTGGTGGTAAATTTTCTTTAGCAATTCACAGTGCCACCAGGACTTGTGAATATTCCTTTTACTGGTTTTAAAGGCGGCTTCTCTCGTAACTTTTTCTTTTGGGTGCTAATCACTTTTACATCCCCCGTGTCTGTTTTGAAACCGAGTAATGTCTTACAAATTTTGAAACTTATGTGCCATGGTTCGTTTGTTTTTTCATTGTTTTTCTCTCCCCAAAAGTGACCATTTTCTCCATATATTCTCACTGTCTGTATTTTGTTAATTCTCAACTTGTATGCTACGGTGAAATGTTCGTTTATTATATTTTCTGCAAGTTCTTCCCTTGGCTGGACAGTTGATAATCAATATACTTTTTAGAGACTTTGAATTACTTTTGGGACCATTTCAACGCAAAGATTAACAGGTATTAAAAAAGAAAGTCCCAAAATGTCACTTATTTTAGTAATTGATAAATATTCGTACAAATCCAGTCACAATATTTATACTACAGAGTTGAAATTCTGGATTGATGAGGTCTTTTGACTGTACGCGATTGTAACTTGCAGTAGTCCGTACTACACTGCTGTCCTTTTGACTTATGTGTTTTGTCTTGGATTCCCACATGTTTGGATATTTCAAGGGAAGTTCAAATTCCAAACGACAGTGGGCTACCTCCGCATGATTATTGGTACGGTCTTCCATGTTTCTTTCATGAACGAACTAAAAGTAGGGAAAAGTGGGAATGAATTTCATAGTTTGTATCATAGTTTTAAAAAACTGAAAAGGAAACTATTGAAAGCACTCTCATTCAGCAATGAAGAAGTTATCTAGTAAAGCAGCTAGCTAAACTGCGTAGTAAAAAAATGTAATTAATTAAAATGCATAATGAATACTAGTAAAATTCAAAGTGATTTTGAGGATTATTTATTTGATTAAGATAGAAGTAATTTAAAAATAGACAGTCTAATAAACACCACTTTTTTTAAAAATATTTGCTGCATAGTACCAATCAACATCCTATCCTAAAAATGTAAATAAAACGCCGAAACCACTATCGCCGAATAGTACCAAACCCTGATGAAAAGTGATATCTTGAGACAGCTTAGAGAGATGGAATTAATTCTTGTGTAATAAATAAATGACTTGCTGTTTTGATTTACTGGCAGACTTTAATAATTTGAATTGAAGATTAAAACCCCGGCGGCCCTTGTGGACCATCTTGCTCTTCCCTCAGATTAAAATTCACGTCCAATTTTTTGAATAAAAGCCAATTCAGAACATTGTAATCAACATCTCACATACTAGTAACTAAATTCAAATGATTTATTCATTTCATTTGATAGTAATCTTAGATTTATTGGCATTTGAAACATTTTCTTAAAAAAGAAGTGTTTTATGACTCCACAACACAGCAGTTCAACTTTTTGTGAGAGAATCAGCTTCTGGATGTTTATAACGAATTGTATGACTACTTTGAGAAAACAAACAGAAAAAAATGGAATCTTTCTTCTTGAAAACGAAGTAACAAATAGCACATTACTTATTCCATGTGTCTGTTTTTTGTTTTTCAACAGCTGAACATGATTATTTATTGTACTTCGGTAAAACAATCCTAACACCATTACTATCTAAACGACCACACAATAAAGAAAACTGACTGAGGAAGATTCTCAAAAGACCTATTTCTTTCTGGATGGTTCATTTTACCAATTTGTAATCGAGAGTTACCTCCCCTATCGTTGGCTTATTTTGCTTTTGATATGCTAGGCAGTTGCCATGGATACAAAGCACAGTTATGTCACTTTCAACTTCTTTTACTTGAAATGGCTTTCCAGTACAAAGTTGCTGTTGACGGAGCGGGAAAGAATGCTATCGACGAATACTTGGAATATCGACGGCAAGTCTCATGAAATACAAAAACTTATCTATAAAACTGGAAATAATCCATCATCAATTCTGCCATTTACGTTTAGTAAATCAACCTACAGGCTACTTCAAATCAAAATTTTTGAATTTCTAATACTTTCAATCCTTGATGCATAATTTTGATCTTGAATCCAATATTTCTTTGTCTTGGTGGCCTATTGTGTTCTTGATTTTTTTAATTAGAAAATATTTAATTGGTTAGGTTTATCGTGTATTGATATTTATTCAAAGATATTCTTTATCAAATAAATTTTCAAACAAACTAAATCTTGCAGTTATACAAACAGCGCACATTTTAGGGTCGGTTCGGTAATATTTATTGCATGTAAACTAAGATTTATTTTTACGGTAACCCTGCGAAGTATTTTGTGATTTTTTTCGGTAATTGTTTGGAATTGTAAAGATTAAACATTATTATTTTATGCAGTTTCAATTAGGAACTTATACTTCATTATCACTTTCAGCTATGCTACTGATTAAAGATGAAAGTTTATTTCATTTTTGAAGTTAGGGTTATTAGGTCTGAGGTCGGGGTAAGTAAGTAGGTTGGGAGGTCTGGGGTCAGGGTTGTAGTAGTCAAATTTAAAAATCTATCTTATGTTAACTGCAACCTTGATACTAACTCTAAATCATAAACTGTTTAATTAAATTCAAAAAATATACTCTCATGTGTGCATAGTTTCATCTGCTTTCCCTTTTTTCAGCAAAATTTCTCTAAAAAGTCTAGCCACTTTTAGCCATTAACAACAAATGGACAATTTTAAAATTGTGTTACCGGATGAATCCACCATTTTTAGTCTCACCCATTTTAAACTATTGCCATTTTTTCTTTCACGGTGATATAGACCTTATTTTTTGTTTATTGTTGTCTGGGCCATTTTCTGATTTCACGATCCATATGTTTTCGTCGATTTAAACCATTGGCAATTTTTGTCACGGAGGATCATACGCGTAAATTTTATTTTTTCATGAAACGTAACTTTGTAATAATTTTTTCGGCATAATTTATTCAAATATACTTTTTCATTTGATATCACGATGACCTGCTCTCATTTACAGGAACAATTCGTATTATGAAATGTTTTATCAAATTTAAATTCAGGTAAAAACACTTCACGCATGCATATTTAAGAACGTCTGACCATTCAATAATTGCATTAGCGGTTAACGCAAACACTGCTATCAATTCACCTATCACTTTGTCCCTTTAGTTTCTTTTTGCACCTCAAACTGAACCAACCGCCTTTTGATAATCTATCCTAGTCAAACCTACCATTCATTATTACAGGCACTAATCAGGCTCCATTTGATAGATAAATCAAACAACATTAGAGCTGTTATAACACGTTTCCTTATCTAACCATTCTCTCCTATATTTCATTTTGAATTATAGAAATAACTTAATATCCAACTCTCTTCTTCTTTATGAAGATGCTACGCAGTAATTTTATCTAAACAGGCCTCTTCACGATCAATCTAAATATTTCTTTACATGTATTTCATTTCAGCTCTATATGTATTGTTATGAACGTCTCTTCATTAAATGTATGTCCTGTTAGTTTGTCTTATTGTTTATATGTCTTCATTACGATTACAATCTCTGTTTAATCTCCACACCCATATCCATACGCGCTGCAGCTAGATTCTCCCTTCTATCATAGTGATTATCAACTATTTCCTCCTTTAACATTTCTAGTGACGTCGGCACGAGGTGGTAAAAACAAAACATGTGGAGACAGGATCCTTTGTCCTCTGTTAGTGTGAGAATTTATTGCTCTTGAATCCATTTCAGTTTTAGAATTATGTTTCTTATTCAGAAATTGATCCATTTTATATGGGTGTATATGTCAGAGGCTCTTTTTGATTCGAGCTATGTTTTCCTATAATCCCAAGAAATTGTGACAATTTGAGATATGATAATTATTAAATAATAATTAAAAAATGTAATAAATGATACATACTGGATCAAATCAATAATTAGTTTTAATGTTTAATAAGGTGCAATCAACTCTATTCTCTATCTGCATTTGTCTTTGTCCATTTTGTTCATCTGTGATGGCTCTCTTCAAACATAAAATTTTGTGCTCCCATATTTAAAGATTGACAGTTTTTAAAGACAGACGGAAGAAGAGGGCAGATGCAGAGGTGCCAAATTTGTTTTTGAATAGTTGTCCCAAGTTCATAAGGAAGTAAATTTAATGCCAAAAATAACTCATTTAATATAAGTCAATGAAAAAATTATGACACAACATGTAACCCAAAATTAAATAATCAACTATAATGTGCACTTAATGCTGCTAGACATATCGTTTTTGTTAAGATCTTCAAGTGTGTGTGTTTAAGTTGCGAATTTTAGATGAGAAAGTTACATATTTAACAGTTACACACTTTTATATTTGTATATTTTTTTTACTCTTTGGTTGTCTTGAGTTGCATCTGTTTATTTCTTGTATTGTTTGAGACCCTGGTTTAAATCAACAAAAGTGTATGGATGGTGAAATTGTAAAATGGTTGTCATCTGCTTTGTGCCTTATATGGATCAATAAGTAACCTTTATCAAATCTCATTTTTGTATTTGTCTTGTTTTTTCAATGTCGACAGTCAAGATTCATTGGCTTTGGCTTGACTTCATGATTTAATTTCTGCCCCAGCAGTTTTAACTTTCTCTTTTTATGTCCATGAAGACGTACAAGTGACTTCAAAACTTGAAAATTTTCATTTTGATATTATTAAGCTAGATTTATTTTTTTTAATAAATTTAGCATTTCAAATTTGTTGAATTGTCAATTGGTTGGGTAAAAAACAAAAATGAGCAAGATATCAGATACTGTACACATGGGGGATTTCCAAGATTATGACCTGGAAAAATGAAGAAATGTCGGTTGCACTAGAAACTGTTTAATGATATTGATAGGTTTAGTGGGGTGGCATAGCTAAATTATTGTTCATTTTGTAGAAATCTGGATATTGGACCATTGCAAATTTGCATTCCAAAATGGCTGCCAGCGGCTCCTGATATAGAACATTTTTGGCCACCCCTAAACTACTATTTCCATTTTTTCAGCATCAAAGTATTTATATTCAACTTGAAATGAAAAATTTATTTTTTTACAATGTAAGACAATAATAAATGAAAGAAAATACAACAAAATGATGAAATTGTCTCCTGTAGCAGTAGTGTGTATAGTTATGTATTAACTTATGCCATGTAACGATGTTCAGTGAATTAAATATATTGTGGGTGTTGAAAGAGTGAGATACCTGTGTCATGGAAGGACTCCTTTGAGGTAGTTGAGCTAGGGTTATGATCAATATTATCAATTGCAGCAGTTATGAAGACATCACAATGCATCATAGGGAGGCAATCCACCTGTTCCTTATAGAACTGCTGGATGACAGTTTCTCCCTACTGGGTTGACAGATGATGCACATGGTCATATGTGATAATGACACCAACATGTGAAAGCTAGTCCAAAAGTTCCCTCCTTCTGGTTTGGGTATACACTACCAGGTCTATATACATTTTTACAGGTGTTTCTTGCAGTGTTTAGCTTTGGAAAATGTTTTGAACCCATTAAAATGCTTGTGTTTGATGATGTTTAACTTCAGCAGTTGTGCAATGGTTAAGGCTACTGATGTTGCTGACACTGTCCCATTTACATGCCTTAGGGCTGCACCAATGTCATTAGAGAATGCAAGAAGGACATCTTGCCCCTGGGTTTGAGCTTGCAGGTCTGGGATCTGGAGCCAGAAGCCTTTCTTTCAATATAACATCAAGCTTAATGTCAAGCTACTCCATCCTCGACAAGCCAGTTTGAAGACTGATGTAGTGCGGTCATAAAGGCATGCTTCCCTAACATTCATGACAATTTCAGCAAATGAAATTCTTGATAGCATTTTTTCCTCATCAGTTCCACAAATTTCTTGAGTTTTGTTTTCTGGCACATTTGTAGAGGCCCACTAGGCATTTATTGTAATATTTGGCTTCAAGTACCACCATATCCCTTACACCAAGTCGAGCCAGCGATTCTGTGTCTGTACATGTTTGAAATCAGTTGTCTAGCTGAAACATTGCTGCTTTATGTAAACCATCAGTGCCAACTTGCTTGCATTAGAAAGAACAGATTGCTTCCTATACCAGTTTTTTCTGTTCTAGAATTACATCTCCTGCTGTGTTCACTTCAATGATACCTTCACCATTTGTACCGCTGGATTTCTTCAGAGCTCTCTGGGCCCATTGAACCTTTGTCTTGTTAAAGGCCACTGAGCTTTGTTGACAATCAAAGCAGCTTCAAGCCCTTTACATTTGTCTAGTTTCTCTTTCTGTATATTTCTGATTAGTTCATTCAGTTGATTCTGATGATGTGAATGCACACCCAGCATCCTTTTTCTTTGTTAGCATTGGGTTGGTCAGTCTCAGTATGATGGCTGATGACATATAATGCCCAATTCATCTCATTTTTAAGGCTTAAATAAGATGTTGAGGGTGTTGGACACTGTGAGTCCTTTAGTAGAAATCTTTTTGACATAGTCATTAGTTACCTCAATGATTATGTGATTGCAATAAAACGAACCTTACATATTCAAGAGCAAATGAACACACCTGAACAAATGACATAGTGTGAAATTCAGTGCATAATGTTAAATAGTAATATTTTTTGTAAACTCAAGAAAATGAATCCTCAGCTTAATAAGTCTCTTTTTTGTGACCAACAGAAAAAAAAAATTCAGTTTTCGCTTACTCCTTTGTGGGAGACAAGAAAATGCATCTCTTTTCTCCAAATTGTAAGAGTCAGTTACAAGATTCAGACTTTTTCTCACACTCGGTGCTCACCAGGTGTCTGCTATCAGTCTGTCAACTGCTGAAAAATGGTCATCTCAGAACAATGTGATTAGTGAGAGAGAAATTCAGATTTTGTACATATGCCTAAACCATTATGCCAGCATTTAGCATTGAGAATTCATATCAGTCCCTAATCTTTTCATTTCTGAAAATTTACTTCTCCTTCAATCTAGAATAATAAAAAAGTAATTCAAATTAAACTTATTGTTTTTAAATTCTATCATGTATTTTGAATGTTTTATAATTCAATATGCCCCGATAAAAAAGTTTCTTGAATTGTATTTTTGTTTTGAATATTATTGAGATACTGTCAGATACTATAGCATTTTCCTCCATTTTTGTAAATTCAGCTTCTCCATCTTTTAATAGTGACCATCCTTTCTGATTAGCTTTTTATTGATAATTATAGTTCTGATTTTAGTTGAAAAAAAACAGCTTTTTATTGAGATCATTGCTTTTTTTCAGTTTTATTATTTCTCATTTACTGCAGTTTTTTGAATAATTTCATTGAATTGTCAGGTATTTTTTTTTCAATCTTGATTGATATTGTTAATGAAAGAGCTAGAAAAGTTTGATGCTTAGAGTGTTGATCTATCTTTTCAACTTTTAGAATTGTTGGAGATGATGATGGTGGCACACTGTTCACACCTGAAGAATATGAAAAATATAAAAAAGAGGTGATTCCTATGGTTAGTATTTCTGAGTCAACCTTTTTTAAAGGCATTTTACTTGTTTATTGAAGTGCAGGACATCTCTTTTAGACATGGCTCTTAAATTTTTCCATAAGTTTTTGAAATGAATATTTTGTAACTTGATACGTTTCCTGTTGTATTCCAAGGTTTTTAGAAGACTTTTCCTCCAGACCTGTATATGTAATGTCTGAATGGAAAACCCAAAAGCCAATTGCTGCAAATTGGCTATTAATTTTTACCAAGATATTTGAATTGCACTTGAAATCATATGAATAATTGTGTTTGAAAATAGCACCTTCTTTTGAAATTTTGATTTAAAAGTGTCATCATTTTCATGCTAATTTTATAATGTCTATAAGATTATCAGAAATTATTATATAAGTCAATTATAAAATGCATAGAAATTTTAAAACGGTAATATATTTAAATATTTATGAGTTATCCCTTTTAGCATTTTAATGGCCTCAAAAAAAGTCAGAAGTTCATTCTCTGGAAAAGATTTTGACATTACATTTAAGAAAAATACTTGATTTCCTTGCTTCATTTATCTGAACAAAAAGTTCAAACTATTCTTTATCTCAATAAAATAGTCTTCTATCACCATCTTAGTCTTCATAAAATATGATACTGTACAATGCACATGTTTGACTTAAAAAACACAATTTTACACATCTGTACCTTGCATAAATGAATCAATGTAACCCATACGTGTATCAGAACTAATCTTTACTTGATTAACAAATTAAATGGAACAATTAACAGTTCAGTAATAATTTTACATATCTAAAAAACTAGATCTTTTATCTAGAATTATCAAAAAAAAGCCAGCACAAGATTTAGGCATTGCTAATCCCAAATGACCATAGAAACCGAAAAAAGTAAAAAAGGTTTTTTCCAAACATAACAAAGAGTAAATATTCAAAATTTTAGCCCTCAAGCTCCATTAGTGTACGTGTGATACATATAGATGGCCAGCAAGCCAGACCAACATGAAAGCTGAAGAAACTTAACGTTGACAGTTTTGGTTGACAGTTTCCAGTTAAAGGCTGGCACCACCAGCAGAGAAAATAGGAATGCACTATGGCTGTGGTATCTAAATGATATATATTCTTCAAGTACAATGTAACGATAAAGCTACTCTCATAATGTTTTCAAATTTCTCAGTTCAAATTTTCCTATCTTGTCAGTCATGAATGTTGGCAGTCATTTATTGTCAGTTTTTATTGTTGAGATATTTATTAGAATCTGCTATCTTTGGTACAAGGTCTTTTGTAGGTATAAGACACTAGTCATTACACTGCAGGATATCAATCAAAATAATTCAGTTTTTATGTAAAATGCATGTTTTTCAAAATAAAGCAAGACAAAAGATATTGGAAAATTGTTTGATCAACTACTTACATTATTCCATACTGAATGAGTATTCAACTATATTGTAGATGTTAGCAATAGCAAAAAGAGGATTTGGGTATCATCCATCATGGAATAGTAGCATGTAATTTGTGTTTGTTCATTATTTCTGTTGCAGCGAATCAAAAACCGCATTTACACCTCCTGGGTATCACCAACTGGGATGGACTGTAAATTAGTTGGACCTGAGACTCCTTGCTTTTGCCAACACAGGTATATCTATTAATTTCTTGTTCTAGGGCCACAATCATAGAACAAGCATAAGAGTAAAAAAAATTCTAGCAATGTCTTGTGGGACTCAAGTACCAGCCATTACTGCATGCCATGATCTCATTGACATTTTAATTATAACCGCTACCATATCTGCAAGGGTATTTGGAGAACTGTGAGAAGATAGACATCTGCTGATACCTCAATCTGGACACATCTTCAATGATGTTCCCAGGATCATAGGGTCTTTCGGATCTTCCAACTTCATACACCCATCCCTAGGTGACCCCAACAGGCTTGATAAGACCCCAGTGTGTGTCCAGATAGCTAGCAACTTGCACCCCATGGCTCTCCTCTTTTCAGCAACAATCATCTTGAAGATCTCTCTGCTGCTTTGATGATACTGCAATTGGCTCTTCTTTTCCTCTCTCCTTCAATTGTCATTATGTTGAAGGCTCTGACAAAAGAATGAGCCTAGAATCCCTTACATCCAACTTCAACTGGGACTCATCTGGATCAATGCAATTTTCAATTAAATGAAAGTTTTGGAAGATGGCCCCCTAGACAAAAAAGATGCTGTATAATACTTGCTAGTTCAAAAAGTGTGGTATGCTCAAAATTGAGTAACTTTCAATAAAAAGTTGATACTTAAAATGTTCAGCTGAAAGGAAGAAATAGAAATCATTCAATTCATCTTTCAAGACATCTCAGTAATTTTAGCAATAAAATCTCAGGTACATTCTGAGATTTCAGTTTTAAAAACCTATATGAAAAGTGATACATACAGATTAGATCAATTTAGAACATGATAATGGATTTGATGTCTTCTCTTTTATTAAAGATATAAACAGCACAAGACAGACTTCAAAAAGATTCCAACTGAACGTCCTATAAAGTTGCCATGCTGTGTGCAAGGATGTAGCTGTGTAACTTATCATTATGTGCCACTTAATGGCAGTCAGCCGATTCGCTGTCACTGTAAACACACTTCTGATGAGCACACGGAAGTAGAACCTTTCAAGTGTAAGAAAAGTAAGTGAAATCTACTTATGTTAGTGCATTTTGATTCTTTCAGTATTGACTTTTCCAGTCATTTTATTCTGAATCCATTGTTAAAGTTCATTACTGAAGTCTGTTGGGCCTTCTTGACCTGCAACCATTTCGACATTCCTATAATTTTCTCACTCCTGTTTAATCTATAATCACCAACTCACTATTCTTTAGACTATACTTTTACCTAGGCCCAAACCTCCCTTAATATTCGTATACTCTCATTCCCAAAACAACCCCACATCCATACTCAATCACCCTTTACATCTATCCCAAATAGTCTAAAACTAAATCCATAAAAACCAACGTTTGAAAATGCCTACCCCCTCTGACCAGCATAACCAATAAAATATCCATAACTGCTGCTACTACTTCCAACAAAACATGCAACCATACCACCACAGATTTCTTCACAGACGCAATACAGTCTGGACTTACCATTATGACCTCCCAGGAATCCTCCTTCTTGATTTCCATTTTTGCTTTCAAAGAAAAACATCTGATGCTGAATTTGATTTCTATGGAAACATTTTAACCACTGAAAGGTACACACATGCTACTGAAGATGGGAATCCCTCTCAAAACATGTATAGCATACTGATTAATTCACTCATGTATTAATTGAAAAATGAAGTCTCTATATACTTTTACTCCTGAGTCTGTCTCATTTCCTATTTGCTTATACTTATATATATATATATATATATATATATATATATATATATTATGTGAATATATATATCATATTATTCCCCTCAATTCCTACTTTCTTATTAAACTAACAAACTTCCCTTTCTCCTCTTCTCTCTCTCCTTACCCCTTATGTAAACTGCTTAAATTACTTTTCCAAATAAAAATGAGGAATATTTTAAATGCCAAAAGATGTTGGTCACCTGGAGGTTGTGAGAAAACTACTTTTCACAAATACCTCATCTGTTGTGCATGTAATTGTTATCGCTTCTGTTGTTAGTAATCACCACTACCCACAGCAAACCAGTTTAAACAAGTGAAGTTATTCATATGTTCTGACAATTATAAATACATGTATTTATCTATGTATCTAGACTTGGCCCAGTTCTAACTCTTCAGAGTAAAACTTTAAATTCTGCATGCACACACTCTTCTCAATGAGTAATAAAATTCTTTTTTTTTTAAACCCCGGCCCCATTTTCAATGGAGGGTTTGATTTACAATATAAATTTATGCTAGATTTACATGATAAAAATTAGCAGGGGGGGGGCGGTGATTCATAATTTCCCTTGGAATGCTTGTTTTAATTCAAGATTAAGAAATTTATGAAAGAAAAACAGAAGTAAGTTGTATCAAAAGATCATAATAAAATGTTAACATTTCACGGGGGCAAATTACATTTTAATGGTCATTAGATTTTTCAAACTAATTTTCTAAGAAATGATAAGAAATGAGAGAATTCAGAAAAAAAACAAGTTGTACCGAAAGTTTTCAATAATTTGTGTAGAAAAAAAAAGCAAATTTTTTTGAAAATGAAAAGAAATTGAAGAATTCATGAAAGTAAGGATACATTTCCTGATGGGCATATCATCGTCCTACACTATGGGCTCAAAAAAGTTCATCACTGAAGTCTGTTGGACCTTCTTGACCTGCAACCATTTTGACATTCCCAACACATGACAGGAATCCAGCAGTTCTTGATTATCATGTATTAGCACAAACTCTTTCACATCCACAAGATCGCTACTGGCAATGCTGTGTCTAATGATTTCTGGTAGGCGTTCATCATCTACCTCTTCATCAGCCCCCAGAGTGTTCCCTCCTCTCAGTTGTCTCTCAGGGTGTTATTTGGAGTCATGGCATCATCCATGCTTACATAATCCTCTAAGCTGACACTGTCCATCAGCTCTGCCATATCAGCTGGGACTTCATTTGTTGCTGCAACAGACAAAGCCAAAACACAATTATATGGAGCAGCAAGAAAGTTACATATACATACTGGAAGATAAATGAGGTTTATTTGTTGGTTTTAAAATCTTATAAATCAACAGTTGAGCTTTGAATAGAAGCTGTGCAATTACAGTCCAAAATTATCCTCCATTTTCAGCGTTTTACATTTTTTTTTACCTTCTGGTCTTGTCTCCACACTTCTCAAAACATCTAACAACTGTGTCTGCAGGCAAGCTGTCCCAAGCAATTTTTAACCAAGAGACAGCATCTGATATACTAACTTTCTTGGCACTGGCACTGTTGTTATGGAACTAAACATACCTGAGCAACCATTTTTAATATGCAAACTTCACATGGCTTTAGTCTTGCAGTTGTGTTGAATGGCAGGAACATGAGTTTCACATTGCTTAACTCAATATCCGGATGTGTGGAATATGTGTTCACAAACAACTGTTTTAGATCTTCATTTTATTATTCAATTTTAACATGGTGAACAGGTCAGATATATACATTGATGAGAGGTCAATTAACATTGCAAAGCGTCCGTGCTTTGAAAAATTGGTCATTAGGACCAGGTGGTTGTAGGATGCAGTGGTTGGAAATAGCAGGTAAATCTGTATATATTATACATATAATATTATATATATATGAAATGAGCTGTCAAAGAAAAAAAACAGTTGATTACTATATAGCCCATGCTATTTTATTCAGACTTCCAGTAGAAACAAGGGAGGAAGTGATTCGATTCTATGGGACAATCTATGTACAGTTACCTCCCCTGTGATGTAGCTATGTGTCCAAATCACCCAATATCTCCAAAGATTCTTGATGAATTTTTATGAAATTTTGTGGAAGCATGGGTCATCGGCTTCAGAGGAAATGATTCAATTTTGAGGGCCAATCCATACACAGTTACTTCCCATGTATAGTAGCCATATGTTCACATAGCACAATGACTCCAAAAGGTTCTCAATGAATTTCAATTAAGTTTTGTTGAAGGATTGGCCATGTGCTAAGAAAGAAATGATTCAATTTCGACTTCTTACCCAGCATAGATGGGCACTTCATCTAGTTTGTTATAATTTATAAATAATTTTGGATGAAATATATTACTAGATGCTCCTAATTTTATTTTCTACAACCACTTACCTGGTGTAATAATATATAAATGCTTTTTTTGTTTGACGTACAAGTAACTGTTTAAATTTTATGATAATGCTTAAAAATCCGTTAGACATCTGATAGAGTTCTATGTGAGAACATTTTTAACTAAAAAAGTATATGACTAGTTGATTTTATATCCAGAATCAATAAAAATGCAAAGTAAAAATTCATCTTGGCCTTTTTCTCTATGATCAAAGTTTAGTATATATTCCTCTCAGTCCTCTGGAATATGAAAATTTTTATGTTGGTTTCATGAAGATTCATGCAGTTATACAAATGCTTTTTATGTGCATATGAAGAATTGCCTCTTTTCTCTTCTTCATAAGCCTATTGCATTCTTCATACTCTATCAACTTGGCTGTTCATATTCTCATCTATATATCCTTTGAACTTTGGAATCTTTGAGACTGATTCTTTGACCAACCAAAATACAAAGGTACTCACAAAACTATGAAGCTTGATATTTATTTTTTCAGCAAACTGTGGGAGATGTTTTGGTTTCAACAGTTCTTTCACTTGTGGTTGTGGTAATTCTGTTATGGAGCATGAAATGGTTGTTGAAACTGCTGAAGAGAGAGAAGCTCGAGGTCATCCTGTAGGTCAGGCCACTCCCTATGCAGCTATGGGAGGACTCACTGGATTTTCCTCTTTGGCAGAAGGCTACCAGCGTCTTGACCCGAGTGGTGTTGGTGAGATATTTGGGTTCATCTTTTAAATTCATTGATCTCTGCCATTAGAGATTGTGTGAGGAAATGAGTTCTTTAGGTAATTGTGAAAAAATTGTCATAGCAATTTATAATTTTTGCAACTACAATATCATAATTAATCTATTTGATTTTCAAAATATTGAATCTTAGTTATAATTTTGCTAGCCAGTTAAAAGAAAAAAAGAGTAACTGAAAAGTTAAGCTGAACGTATAATCTATCATGAAAATTAAGAACAATCCATCATACTTCATTGAATAATATTAAATGAAAAATATCTTCATTTGACACCCAGTTATAACAATACAGTTTTAATTTTATTCTCATTCAATTATTGTAATTTTAATTTCATTTGAAAATAAAACAAGGACACAAATTAAGGTATAGGGTGCATTTCTGCAATATGTTTTTGAGGGCATTTTCCCTGTATCAAGAGAAAGATTTCAAAATAAAAATAGGGATTATTTTGGGGTAGAAAAAAAAAGATTCTTGGGGAATTACTTTTTACCTTGGTCTCTGGACTCCTATCTTATATGAGTACTGACTTTTAAAAACGTGATATCACTAAAACTTAATCATAAATGTCTTCAGAACAAAAAAAAAAAAAATTATCTATACATTAAATTTTTTTTTTTAATTCACTGTGGTGTTAGCAAATTTATTCATTTTTTTCTTTTTTGGTGGATGAAGTATTATCAATCATCATTACCAATTTTTTCCATTTCTATGCCACCTTCAAGTCAGAACTTTTGCCATCCTTAATCTCAACCATTCACAGACTAGGGGAAATTAAAAAAAAAAAATATTAAGACAAATGAACAGCAGCACAATATTCACTGCATTAGTTTTTGAAAATTTATGGTGTTGGTTAAAAGTACTTTTTTTTTTTACTAGCATCTACTTTGTAATGATCTTTTAAAATGTATTGCAATAATTGAAAATTTTTTTGAAATTTTGATTTTGGTTTTAACTGCCAGAAAATGGCATGAATATAGTAGTGAGAAAAAAAACAAAACTTTTGCATGATGATTTCTGAGCAGATTAAAGCTGTTTTTTTTAGTCAAAAACGTTTTTATTTATAGATTTATTTGTACATTTACAATTTGGGAATGGTAAAGTTTTCGCTTGTTTATGGTACAATATTTATGGGTTTGGGGATCAAAAGGGTTTGGGGATCAAAAGGGTTTGGGGATGGGGGGAGTTGGTCAGCAAAAATTATTTGTGAATTTATGTATTTGCGCCCCCCTGATGCCCCTAATTCCAGTGAATATTAAGGAATGACTGTAAATACATTTCAGAATTTCTTTCATACTTTTTATCCTTAAGGAGCCCCAAGTGAAGAATTCTTATCGCAACCAATCACTTCATCAGACCATCCATTGCTTCGATCCAATTTGCAAACAATGATGTCTGCCAGCATGGCAAAAAATTCTCGAGGTAAAAATGCATTTATTTTATTTCATAAATATGATTATACAACTGATTGAATATGATTATACAAATGTTTCTCTGTGAGAACTGTTAATAATTAGAGTATATGTGTTTGTCATTTGAATTCAACAAATTCTTTTTTAATGGTCAATTCATTTTCGTTAGAGATTTGAAAAAATTAAACCACAGGTTCCATTTAGGGGGTTAGCTTTAGTGGTTAAGCAATCAGCTTCATGCCGGATTAAAAATGGCTGTAGGGAGGACAAAAAAGATGTATGTTGGTTGGTAAATAGCCTGGAAATCAGGTGTCTGACCCTGGTTCTTGGCTACTGGCTGTTTGGGGTCAAGGGCGATAACCAACGAGCATTTTTTCCACTTTATTTACATTTAATATTGACAGTGTCAGTAACAGATTTGCAGATGCAATTAAAAAAAAAAAATTCAAGCTAATCATTTGTTTATTTATGTTGTCAAGGGAACTGATGCTTTCTCCACAAAGTTCAATTTCCTCTGTTTTTGTGTCCGGTTCAGACGTAGACCTCTAGTACTTGTACCTTGTTTTCTTGATAGTATTTGGTAACATTTTTACTGCTCATTTTTTGGCTCTATTGCCTCAATTTGCTTCAGAGAGTTTCTTATGTTTCTCCATGATGCAATCAATCTTCTGATTTTTTTCTCAAGCTCATCGATCTTGTTTTATTGTGCATTCATGAATATTTAAAAATTTCCACTGATATTGAATCCGTCCATCTTTTGTTAAGTTTTGCTGGTAGGTTGATAGTAGTTTCAATATCTTTGATTTCTCCATACCCGCAATTACACAGAATGTAGCCTGACATGAAGCATTGCTTGATTGGAGGATGGTTTGTAACTTTCAAGCACTGACACTGGTTGTTTGTAGCTGTAGACAGCTATTATAGTTTTTGTTTCTTCCAGTTATGGTCTTGGGGACAGGTATCTGAGGTCTGCCTTGGACAGCACGTTGACTGTGGCATCAGAGTCAGGTAGGATGTTTAATTTGGCAGGTTTTACCCATGAGAATGTTGAAGTGTGGTAAGATATTGTATTTCTTACCAGCTCTGATAACAAACTCAACATCACTTTCCTATCCATGGCTTTTGAGGTCATTCATATTTCTTGCAGTTCATTGTTTTCGCTGTGTTGGCCTTGATTGGCAGACAGATGCAAAATGGTTCCACTTCAAATAACTACTGCGTTGGTGATTTAATGCAGGGCAGTTCTTTTGGCCAGAATCAAATAGCCAAGAGCCACTGCACTCGTGATCGTGTTGTTGGTTTGGCTGTAGATGGTTCCATATGTGATGCTATTGTCTGTTGATGCTAGTAGCTACATACTGATGGTCAGTCATACGTTGAACGGGGATAGGGGGTTGAGATATCATAATCAAGTCTATTATTCTTGATTTGCTTCTTGGTTCATTTTATTTTCCTGTCAACCATCTTATTTTCTAATCTGAGTCTGGATTAACACCATAAAATTTTTAGTTATATCCGATTGAACATAAGACTACTTAATTTGAATTTGCAACCTCATGTAAATTAAGTTGAGTTTCTTTATGTAATCACATATCTACATTGCTTCAAGTAGCTTGTTTGTTTGACTAAGTGACTTAAACTCATCTCTACCATCAACCAGACTTACTTTACTACATGTATAGTTGAGAAATGTAAGCATTTCTTCCAGTCAGATGATGTAATGGAAAGAAGAAAGTTTTGTCTGACCTAATCTAAAATACTTCATAATCAGTGATGAAGGACAGTGATTCACTTTTCAGTGCAATTTGTAACAATCTTAAATTGATAATCTTTTACTTTCCCATAAACATTTTGCTGAAAGATGACTACTTTGGCTTTTAGCTTTGTCTGATGAAGAAAAAAAGGAACTTGAATCTTCTCTCAAAAAGCCAGGAGAAACAGACATGGAATACTTTGAGAGGAGATATAAAGAACGAGTAAGTATCACTTGTTGCAAAAAAAATCTCCAGTAACGTAACCCATGCATTGACTTTAATTATTTCTAAGATAATCAAATGTCAGGCTATAAAGAAATACAAACAGCATACATTCAGCATTGCCAATTTCTTGACTAATCATTGTTGTTCATGTTGTATCATTGGAAAAGGCAAAATTATTAACTTCATCTGGATAATCTTTTATGGTCTAACATTTATACTTTACTGCAGGAATCCCTAAGTCAATGAACTTAAGATTCTTGGTGACTGCCTTGAATTAAATGCAATAAGATTTGTTGACTTCCAAGAGCCTTTTTTATCTTAAATTAAACATACCAATGACATAAATGTGAATTTCAATTTAAATATTTTGTTATTTCACTTATTCTGTCTCATTTTAGCAAAAGAAACTTCATGTAGTACCTAAACCTCTTGGGTACTTGAATCCAAAGATCAGATCAGATTCAACCCCACCATCTACTGCTGCTACTGCCTATGAGTCTAAAGGTAAGATGAAAAAGTCTTACTCTACTGATGATAAAAATGTTTAGTGTCTATTATAATAAACTTTTATGAAGATGAAACTTTAAAGTTATTTTCTGTTACTTTGATAGTTAATCATGGTAACATAATTTCCACTGACAGACTTTCAATAACCACTTTGTCAACAAACTTTTTGTTTGAAGGATATTTTGCTGACTGATGTTTAGTCAAATCAATCACAGTGTAATTTTTTGTATAGAAATATAAACAATATTTAGAAACAGTCATAAACCAGCTTCAAGAACCAAAAAATATTTTTTAAAAACCAAAATTAAAATTTTCAAGATTTTTAAATTACTGTAATATGTTTTGAAATAAGAAATAAAAAAAACCCCAGCCATATGAAGGTCTCTCATAAAAAAGAAAGCTAAGTTCAACCCATATTATATCAATGAAAAACATTAAAAAAATTGAAAAAATTAACATTATGTCCTGCAGTGTTTTTCATTCATTTTTTTTTTGTTTTTTTTTTTTTACTATTTTCATCTAGAATCTGAATAAAACACTTTCGAATTAGAAAAAAATATCCTGAAGTCCATCCAATGAAAAGAATTATCAATAAAATAACATCTTTCATTTTTTAAAATTAAATATTGTTGGAATTCTATTTTCATTAAAAATTCTATTTTCTTTATTCTGATAAATCAACATATTAGTGCTGGCTGGAATGGAGTTAGTCCTACTGGTGTCCTGTGGGAACTTTTCATTAGAAGCATGAAGTAAAGTTTTTGTGAATCCTCAATAAAAGTACTTGAAAAAAAAGTGTTTTTTCTGTCCTGTTGTAAATAGTTTCCAAGATGGCCATCCATTACTCATTCAATCTAGACAAGTTTTTCCAACGTTTTTTATAGTATCAAGTATGCTTGATAACATCAAAATTCTACCACAATCTGGCCATTGGAAAGGTGTATTTTTAAGATGGCATACAAATTGAGAACCAAATTAGTTGACTTTATGGAAAAAAAAACCTGCTTAACCATCAAAAATCACAACAAAAGTAGTGTTAGGTATGCTCAGTGACATGATGAAGGTTTATTGCAGTCTGACCACAAGAAAAGTAATTTTCAAAATAGACTACAAAGGTTTCATTATAAACATACTTGTCAAGTTATAGATGTTTTCATACAGCAGTACACACTATGTTGATAAATTCCAAGGTCCTCCGTGACATTTTATCCCTTCTTTCTTACCTTGCAGCCCAACTTTCCACCTTTGTGGGTGGGTGAGCCATATTGTAAAGAGGAAGTGATTAAATTTTGCTGTGGTTCCTGGTATTTGTTCGTGATTAAGAGATATTTTTCTGTAATAAGGCCATTATATGCCATTTTAAAAATCATGTTTTCAGAGGTCAGACTGTGGTAGGCTTTTAGTATGTCATTGAGCACACCTGATAGTAAACTAAACTGTCGATAAGCCTTTTGTTGTGACTTTTTGGGAAGGTAGGGTGAATTTTTCTCATGGTAACTTTCCAATTGTCAGACTGGTAGAATTTTGAGATGCTATCAAGCAGACTTGATACAACAAAAAAAGCTGAGTAAATAATGACCAAGTAATGAATGTTATAAGTATTTTGTGGCCATCTTGAAAAATGATACACCCGAGGCTATAGAAAAAATTGGTGACAATTTTTTTCTTTAAAAGTACTCATATTAAGGTATCATAAAACTTTACTATATGCTACCAATAAAAAGTTTTTATGTGGTTACCAATTAGCCCATGCTATATGACTGAGCTTAACTTTTTTTGGCAAAAAAAATATGAATATTTGATACAATTAATACACAGATTCATAAGTAAACCCAAAATAAAAAAAGACAGAACTTTAAATTTACTTTTGAAAAATGTTCATTTTGCGAAAATCCTATCAATAAAATAGAAATATTCTATCAATGAAGAAGTTATGAATGAAATGTTCAACATAACATCTGCTGGCTAATTAATAATTTACCAAATAAAACATTTTTTTACTTATTTTTTAGCTTATCGACTAAAGGTCCATTCAAAAATATCTATTGAGGAAATATCTGTCAGCAAAATATCTGGACATATAATGATCTGATTTCTTCAAGTTTGTAGATTTTTTTACTGAAACAAAGCAAGAACAGCATATTGTAGTGCAATTTTTGTTAGAAGACTTCAACAGTATTGTGCTAACTTGGAGTCTAGTCTAATTGAGCCTGCAGTTTCTGAGTAATCAAGTATAAATTGATCCCCTCCCCACAAAAAAAAATCTGTCTAAAGGAGATAATGCCAGGTTTAATAACTCCTATAGTTCTTTGAGAAAACAAGAGGATCAAGCCTAGATGCACTAGGGTCAATTTCTCTTGCTTCATTAAAATCTAAAAAGTAAACAAAACAGAATTCAGTTCTCCACACAATACTATTCCCATTTCAACTCCTTTATTGGTAATTGCTGTAAATGGGATTTGCAAACTTTAGTAAAACAAACTGACCTGTGTTGGGCTTTTGAAGTGGGAGTAAATTTATCATCAGTTCTTGCATGATGTCACTGGTTTTTGGTCTGCTTATTGTTGTAATAAACAAAAATGAAGTCAAAACTCAATCAATAGTAGGACTTTGAAAATAAGCAAATAATTATAATTGGGGCTAGAGGGCAAACCACAATGCCCTTGACCTCTGTTCAAAGTACAAGAAGGGGCAGTGAATCCAGAAGTCTAGAGGACTTTGAGAGGGAGCTACAGCTGAGATTATCACCAGATTGCAGATGGGTCGAATTGGGTGAAGATCTGGGTATCATATTGGACAGCCTCATGAAGGGAGAGGCAACCAGGAAATTGAAGGATGCCTTTAGTGTGAGGGACAGTAAGATTGTCAAACCACAAGTTTGAAGTTGCGATAGATCAAAGAATGGAAAAAGAAGCTGAGGAGCCTAAAAAAACTGTCGGGAAGCGGATGAAGAGGAAAAAACAGCTCCAAACCAACTGAGCTCAGAGCAGTTTCCTCTCTCTGATTAAACATTCTTCTATTCAGGCACACATAAATCAACATCAGGGTGATATTTCTGGCAAAAGATCATATAAAGACCCTAAGAATTGAAAAAAAGACCACTTGAGAGATAGCTCAAGATGGTTGTGGTTGATGAGAGCTTGCAGAGGAAAGCTAATTTAGTCTTAACCACTTGGGCAATGTGATGAAATATTTAGTGATCTTCAGATACCTGCTGAAGATGCAGAATGGTTCACAACACTGCACCACCTTTTTCTTTACCAATGAATACCATCAAGAAGAGTAACATATTGTACCATATATTGAGTAGTTACTGCAAAGAATTTTCTTCGTTGCAAAGCATCTTTTATATTTAGCTTACCAATATAAATTCTATAAATAGGAAATTGAGCTTAAAGGCTTCTGAAAGTGGCTTTTAAGATGAGGTAAAAGTTTGATTAATGAAAAAGTTTTGTAGTGAAGGGGTTTATGTTTTAGAGAGCTGATGCTTAATGTTAATGCTGATAGGAAAGAATGTTGTAGTAAAACTCAGCAAGATGTGGCTGGATGAATATCTTCTGACAAACATTTACAAAACAAAATAAAAAACAAGCATTTTCATTTTCTTTCATATTTTTCTTTATTTTGGAATGTTATATTTAATACATAATTCATGAAAACAACACGATGTAAGTTTCTTTGGAAATGAGGAAACGGTGAGTGGAAGAAATGTTTCCTTCTATAAAAATACAGATTTTCAGGGACGATAAGGATCTTTCAGAAAAAACAACCCTGAAATATTCAAACCCAGATCTAAAAAATGAAAATCATATCTAGAATTTAGTTGACAAACCTCTTTTGCCTATTTTATAAAAATAGTATTTTTTTTATCAAGTTGTCAGCTTTCTTTCAAACAAACAATAAAAAGATTTATAAGGAATTGATATACCCACTTTTTCCATATTAATCATGATTTAGACAACACAGCATTGGGAAGAAATAAGAGTGCAATACTCATGAGAATGTAGATTAAAACAAATAGGTAGAATTGTTCCACAAAAGTGAAATTATTTCCCCATTAATAAAATGAGGAATGCCCTGTTGAGGAAGAATATTTCAAAAAGAGATTTTTCATTACTTGAATTAAACAATAAATTCAAAACAGGTATACTGGAATCTTTATTTCCAAGAACTATTTCTCATCCTAGTCTCCAGCTCTGTCCTTGTGATGAATATATCATATGCAAGAATTCACCTCATCATGCAGAAATGATTTTCTTCTAGAATGGAAATCACTTGAGCTTCATGTTGCCTTTTCAAATTTCATTTAATAAACCCACGGAACCCAATAAAACAGAAAAGAAAAGGAGGGCAAGGGAACAAATATACAGAATGATTAGTTTGCCATTCAAAGTGATAAAAAATATAACGAATACTCAAATTTTAATAATGAAGAACCTACCAAAAATTTTAAAATTGTATAACAAGCTTAATAGAATTGATCTTTTCTCTCTTTTTTTTAAATACCAGAGTAAAATGAATTTGATTTCTGTGGTATAATTATTTAAAAAAATATCCAAAGTGAATCTACAAATCTGGCCTTATGCACACCTTTGGAATTAACAAAAATTATTTCATCACATTATTGCATAAGATATGATATGTTCAATATATTAAGTTTGAGTCATATAACTTGACAAAATTTATCAGTAATATTTTAAAGAATAGTTTGTAGATGTTTAAATTAACTTCAATATCTTCATTCTTACTTGACATTATTTTGTACTGTATTGATTGCACAATGGTATAGAAGACTGATTCAGTCTGGGATCATCAAAACTAATTTCATTTGGGTTATTGATTTGCAGATTTAATATTTTTATAAAAGCAAAACATTTCAAATTATATACATAATGAAATAGGCTATTCAAACTCATAAATTTACATAAAAACTCCAAAACTGAAAATAATTATCCATTAATTTGGATCAAATGAAAGACCTCACAGAACACATCATCAGATATACTCATATGATCTGTTACTAAATGCCATCTCATTTTAAAAAAATAATAAAATACTGCAATAATTGAAATTCTATTTTTTATCAATATTGAAAAAAAGGTCAACAGAAAATTCCTTAATTTCAAAACAGAATTAAGATGTTTCAAGTCAATGCTAACATTTTTGTAAGCAATTGCATCAATTTTGCTGTCTCCTGTTTTATCTAGAGTTAAATTTTCAAAATCCCCAAGTAACATGATCCCTGAGGAACACGATTCAGTCAAATTCATTTCAAAATGTTGGCATTTTTTTATTAAAATACCACAAAAAAGCAGTTTTCATATGCAATGAGTTTTTATCTATGATCAAAGAAGCATTTTATCTTCTAAGATGCCTCATAACAATATGCCATTGGGTAACTACTGTAACACAATGGTTAGCAAAGTTATTTCAAAGATCAATTTGATAGTGTAGTGAGTTAAAACTTACTGCATGCCCCACATCTGGCCTTGCACCAGATTAAACAAATCCAAGTAAATATACATCTAAAAGAATACACCACTTAATATCACTTCCTAGTATGAGAATCTAAAAGAGACATAATTATTTTTTGGTAAAGCACTTATTCATATATTTTCACAATGTTTAAATGCTAAGCATAAGTTTTCATAAGAGAATCAACTTGTACAACTTTCCTCAGCTATATAAAAATTTTATAGCATTGAAAATAGCATTTCAAAAATTACATTTAGAAAAAGGGAGAAATGAGAATTCTGTAGTTTTGTACTTTGAAAAGAATAAGGGTATCTAAAAAGAAGAAAATACAGTACGCTTGTTTTGCCAAAAATGTTCATCACTTACATAGTATAAAAAGCTGACCAGAGAAGTACTATAAGAAATGTCTTGTTAGTGAGTTTCCCAACAGCAAATCAGAAATTTCCACTATTTTTCTACAAGGCAAAGAAGTATTAACTTACCTTGGTTGATACTTATGGGCTTCTGTACATAAATTAATAAACTTTTATCAACTAAAATTTATCAAGATTGATAGGCTCTGTGAATATACAATGATTATCTAAAGTGTTTTTGTCTTAAATCATCAAAGATCACTATTTAGTTACATTTTCTCTTGGAGGTGGTATTAAAGATTAAAACAATTAAAACAAATTTGACTTTATGTAAGATAACTTATTTATCAAGTAAATTTGTTCCCCCCAAAAGTAAAATTATTTCTCACCACATTTATCATTAAAATATGTAAAAATTATCAAGGTACATGGCTCATGAGCTACTGATTCCATAAAATTAAGGAAAGGTATTACAATTAGAGAAAAAAATTTTCCCAAATTCTATTTCAGGGGAATCTTTTAATGAATAAATTTAATTTCTGCTGAAATCAGTAACAAAAAATTTATTATGCAAGATCTGGTAAGCAGTTTTTTTCAAACATGATTGTCTCCAGTTCTATGTATCAAAAACAAATAACTTAGAACATGGGAAAAATTCCAGATATGTTTTTTAATAGTACAAAGATTATGAAAATCTAATTGAGTTCAACATAAGATATGTGTGGATTTTTGAGGGCTTTTTCCCTTGAGAGTCCTTACACAATATTTTTCAATAACTTCACACAGTTTACATTAGGTGTGTGCAAAAGTTTCAAGTGAGAAAACATTTTCCACCTGTGTATTCAGTATCTAGGTTTAAGAAAAGAATGCTGGGAATTTTGGCACACACCTAATATATATAATTAACGTGCTAGTAGATGTGAAGAATTATTGTATGGCCATTTACGAACAAAATGCTCAACAAAAATATTGAAGGTTTAAAAAAGAAAAGAGTAAAACCTGATTGCATTAAAAAAATTTGAGTAGAATGTTAAATTGGAAAGATAAACAAAATAGGTAAACAAAAACAATTTGATATCACCATACCAAGAAAAAAGTTACATGTTATGCATTATACAAGACCAGCTTCACAAAGCTTCACATGTTCACCCTCATCTGTAAAGTCCAGCAAGAGATCTATTCACATTAACAAGAAATGAGATTCTCAGAAAAAAATATAAATAGTTCACACAATGAATGAGATCTTGTTTCCTTTCATTTTTCTCTCTCTAACTGTAATAAAATATTTTAGGTAAACATTGAAAATGATGATAAATATAAATAGCCAGTACTTAGATACTGGCATGTAAGAAAGAGATAAATGATTAAAATTAGTAAAAGTGATGATTAAGATCCCATGATATGGATTTATATACCAGTTTTAGGGTGACATTTGCCATCTTGAAATTTGAATTTACTAGTTTTTTGTTAACTTCATCAAAAATATTCTTTTGTTTGCCAAAAGATGGCTAAAATGAGTTGTTCCTTGTTTTTCTTAAACAGTTCAATTATCATTTTTTTCTTTGATTTTTGTCAATTCATGCAAAATAAAAATTTGTGCTCTACTTTAAAATATTTGGAAAGGAAGTATTACTAAAATTCCTCTGCTCATCTGAAAGATTTTAATTTAAGAGTTCAGATGAGGATTTTTTCATTGAAAATGTTTCTTATTTTTCATATAAGAAAAAAGTCTTCTATTGTCATCCTGTATAACTATTTCTGTTATGGTAACTACCCTATTTCAGGATTGTTTGTGTTCAAAGGTAATGAACGTGATGTTAAAAGCTCAAAATTATTGCTTGTTCTTTTTTTTTTTTAAATATATGTATGTATGTATGTAAGTATGTTTGGCAGACACAAATAAATATAGATTCTGTCTTATATCCAGTGCAGAAGCAAATGTCAGAAATGTAATGATAAGTTGATGGTTATTCAAGTTCTTCAATAACCCAGCAATACACTTTCCAGTTGATAAAGGCAGGCAATATCAGCTACAACATTTCTTTTTATTTGGTTCCGCTTTTAATTCAACAGCCTTCTCTAACTCTTCATCTTCTTTCTCCTTGAGGATGCTGCAAAAAAGATAAGTACTTTTAAAGAAGGTACAAACAGAACGATGGAATTAAAAAGGGATTGATTCTAAGTAAATTTTGGTGGAAGCTCAATATTTTTGGAGCACCTAAAGATAACTGAACTTACAGTGAAAACAATAGGCAGATCATAACACTTCAAGTAGGAAGTCCATAAGTAAAACTGATTTTCTTCATCTGAATTTTATATTTTCTACAAGATTTTAAATAATTATTCCTGGAATCACAGAGGATTTTCATCATCATAAAAATGAATTTAAACACTGACTAAATTTGATTAGTATACTTCAAGTTTAAGTTAAAAATTAATGAAGATTAGTAATTAATATAGAGATTTATAGTAACATGTCTAGATGCCTTAGGTCAAATATGACCGATGCACAAAATCAACTGATGAACACGCTAAAAGCATACAAGCTGAATCTACTATACATGATTTTGAAGAAATTGTAATAAAAATTAATTTTGGTCAGTATATTCATCTGCTATTTGCATCTGTGCCTAACAAAACAAGAAATTTATTGTTACAAATCTTTAGTCAAATCTTGATAGTTTCATTAATGCCAATTAGACAGGATCAAGACAAATTCAAAGTAGCCAGTTGTGACAATCAAATCAAGTAATATATTATCCAAGTTGATCCAAGAGATTCAATATGCAGATGCTTTTACTGTTTCTTCCATATTAGCTTCATCAAGTTTTCAGTCTTGAATCTGGCTACTTTCTTGCAATTCACAATGGTGTCATTACAAAGCGTAAAGATCATTTTGTGAAAAATGAAAATTATCACATCAGTCAGCTCACCATCTTCGTCTTTCTTTGCATAACATAATATCAGAATTCATATTCATGTTTCATATGAGAACTGAATCAAGGACATCTCATTATGCAAGGAATTGCTATTGATGTGAAACTATATTATTATTAAAATATAAAAACTTTTTTTTTTAAATTAGAAAAATGTAATTTTTGTAATATATGATAAAAAGTGAACAATGACTCAGTGCATTTACACTTAGGGGTAGTGTGTGTGTGTGTGTGGTTATCATAAATAGTTTGGACCCTAAGTTCTGATTCATTTTGTTTGACTGAAAAAGTCATTAACATAACATTGCAAAGTTTTGTTCTAGAGAAATGCTCACCAAGCCATGGCAAACATTGTTTCTTTAACACTGGTTCCATCTTTGGCACTTGTTTCATAAAAGAGACTGTCATTATCCTGAAAACAAAATAAGAGTTAATAAATTTTACCTTTTATTATCAAAGACGTTTAGTTGTGAATGTTACTCCTACTTAGTTCATGTAGAATTTGTGCCTTCAAGTAGATCTAATTTACTGTTTTTAATCTGATCTATCAGTTTCAGTATTTCTTGAACAGAATATCTAATTGTTTTGTAGTTGAATTAGAAAGTAGGAATTGAGTGGAAGATTAGACTATAAAATAAGAAATACTTATATAAAGCATGTAATCACTTTTTCCCTAGTTTATTGAAATATAAATCCCTGCTTGTCCCTTAATAATAATAATCATAATAATGATGATGATGATGATGACAAGACCCAAATGAGGAGCCATGGAATATTCCAGATTTTATAAGGAGAAAAAAAATATATATATATATATATGTATATATATATATATATTTATTTATAGCCAATGAAAAATGCACACATTCATTTAAAATGACTTTTAGGATTTTTTTTAATTCATAAATTAAGATAGCTATTCACATTTCAATTTTCATAACAATCCGTTGTCAAAAGGAAATTGATTTAAAGCCACAAAATACCAACTTTTCATCCATCCAAAGTTGATTAAATTAGTAGCAGAGAGATATGGCTGAAAACATGAATGGATTTGAATAGAATTAAGTTCCCAATACTAAAATTGGTTTGAAGAGAACATGACGGCTATTCATTTTAGCAAATATTATTTTTATCTTGTCATATTGTTTTCATATGATGCTTCATAGTTACAACTGAAAACAATTATGAATGATAAACTTACAGTTATATCGTTAGTATCTACTTTTTTTTTTTTACTTTGTCTTCAACAAAACTGCATCATATGATTGTGTTAATATCATTTAGGATGACGTAACTGGTTTTACATTCGGATTCAAGTAAGTGTGTACCTGCTTCAGTAATGTTTCTAAAGGAGGAAACTGGAAGTGGTTGCACTGACATACATATAGACCTGGTAACATTTACTTATTTTATGCAGGTGGATAAATGGAATGATAACTAATTTTTTGTGTAAGATGAGAATGAACATGACTGGCTGCTTCAGGGTCAAACTCCATTGACTTCATTGGTGCAGCCTGTACATGTGACACATACATCAATAGAAAAATGCAACTATTCCTGCCACCAAGTTGGATTCTCAAAAAATAATTGTGGAGGAGAGTGTGTGTGTGTGTGTGTGTGCAAAATTTCAAATTTCCCCTATGAATAGTTGGGGCTGTACATGTGACATGTACAGAGGAAAACACAACTATTATGCCAAATTTTCAAAAAACACAAACTTTACCCTGTTCATTGAGGAATGTGTGTGAGCAATATTTCAAGTTTCTAGCATGAAAGGTTAAGGCTGTACGTATAATACATAGATAGATAGATAGAAAAATGCAACTCATTCAGCCTCTATAAATCCCCCCCTCCAAAAGAAAAGTCTTTCCTATTCATGTGAGCATGTGTGTGCAAAATTTCAAGTTTGTACTATGAATGGTTAGGGCTGATAATGCTGCATATACTTATATAAAAAAGGCAACTTTTAGCCACTAGGCTGACTTTTTAAAAGACAAAAAAGCTTTTTCCCTACTCATTATAGGGAGTTTATGTGCAAAACTTCAAGTTTCTACTCTGAAGGATTTAGGCTATACATGTGTTTCAGATCTTTTCGATAGTTGGTTTGAACCTGAATGTCATTGTTGTTAGATATGAAAATATAGCCTACTCCAATAGTAGGAGTTTGACTAAAACATTATTAAGAATAGTGCAAAGATATACCTCTAGTAAATTTTATAACTGATGTAAAAATAGGAATGCTATCAAAAACAATTTTAAACGAACACATTTTCATATAAGTAATTGTAATATATTGTACTTGATACAGTTTTTACTTATAAGTAGTAAGGTACTTGGTTTTAAAACTTAAAAAATGTTTAAAATTCATTTCTAGAAAAATATTTCCTAATGTAAAAAAACAAATATCAGCATATACCAAAAGAGGAAGAAAGACAATTAGAAACTTACTTCTGCAATTCTTGATGCTATTTTGTACTGAGCAGTTCGTCGACTTTCATCTGTACATAAATCTATTTTATTTCCAACTATTACTACAACGGTGCTCTCATCAACAGACTCCTAAAAAGAAAAGTGAGTGGAAATTTTGAATGACTTTTTGGCCTTTAGTTAGAAGATTATTAATTTGATGATATGATATACAGTATATTGACATGTTTGTGTGCATGTATGTATATTCAATTGAATGTATATGTCTATTAATATATAAATGGATACCAAATGGCCCCCCAAAATATCTACAAAATGGGAGAAAAATAATTTGCATCAGTATTCTTGGTATTAGCATGAATTCAAATTTCCCTGTCAGCTGTAAGCTATTGAAATAGTATATTTTAAAAATCATTGTATATGAATCTATAAAAATACAATATGGAGATTGATATATAATGTATTCATATATTTATCATACCTATTCTCATATTAAGAAACATTAGTTGAAATGGATGAGTGTCAAATTTTACATCTCAGCTATGCAATCAAAAATAATTTATCAAAACCAACAAACCATGGAGAGTTGAATTTTAAAAAGCAAATAAAACAAGTTGCACTTTTACATTATTAGGATATACTGACGGTTACAACGTTTGGGGTTGATATCCATTGGGTAAAGTAGGTGGTAATTACTATTTTCAAGATGGAGAACTTCTAAACAAACCTCAAAATATAGCAAAAGGTAATAAAAGGCCACTGTTCAAAAGTCCCAGTTCGCTATTGTTTTTCTGTTTTATTCACTAAGTTAGCAAACAGTGAATACAAAATGAAGAAGTCCAATCATGAGTTGATGTTTTACTTTGTGAGTTATAACTACAATATAAAAAAAAAAGATACATAAAGGATGGACTTCACTTACTTTGACACTGAACATCCAATTGCGGACATTGACCAGTGAGATCTCTGAGTTCACATCGTACATTATCAATACACCATCTGCTTTACGAAAATATTGTTTTGTGATACTGCGGAATCTGCAACAATCAATAAACAAATTTTATAGGTAAGGACAAAGTGAAAAAACACCTGACCTTAAAGAAAACAATTTTTCATGCATATTAAACTCATGTGTTTTTCTGGTTAAAAACTGCATCATTTTAAAGTGTCCAGAAAAGGGGAAAAAGAGTGATCTTAAAGAGCTGAAAAGAATAATCAACATCAATTTTCATAGGACCACCTCTATTTGCGGTGGTCAAATTTCAGCCCCCTAACTCCTTGAGGAAAAACACCAAAAATCAACATTTGTAGAATTGGAAAAGAAGTTGTACAAATTTCTATTCTCAATAGAATCATTGACTTTTCTTGTGACATTTATTGATCATTTACCTTAAATGTAAACAAACAAAAATTAAATTTGTATTAGTATGATTGATGTCGATCATTATTTTCTAAAAATTGGTTCCTCGATTCATGTATCTTAAAGCTAAAAAAATTTTGAGCATAGCTGATATGCTTAAAGGGTTTGCTTTTCAACTGATTTTTGTGCCAATACATATGATACACAGAGGAGTCTTATTGATAACAATAATAGGCTAAAACCTTAAGCAAAGGATATTAAAATTTGAAAATTCACTGTTATAAAAAACTTTACATTCTGAATTTTAAATACACTGTTTGGGACCAGCTGATTTTCATAACAATAATGAGCTTATAAAATTATCCGTGATAATAATAAATGGCTTCCTCCATATATCAAATATAGAGATCAAATACAAATAGAACATTACGTTCAAATGAGACATTTTAAGATAATGTAGACAGATATCCTCAAATCAAGAATTCATAGACATTTTATGAACTTACTAAACAGACGATGACACAAAGCTTGTTGAACAAAGATTCATCTATCAAAATACTGTAAACTTGAAAAAAAAAGTAATAGGAAAGTCTTTTCAATGTGTTGGTTTTAATTGATTGGAGAACATAAATTGGAACATATCAAAACAGGAAAGTAAACAGAAATGGAAGTGAAGTTTGTTTCTTGTTTTTTTTAATTGACTTCAATTCATTGATTTTCTCTAAAGGAAATAACTTATCAGATGTTTGTATATGTAATTAAGATAGAAGAAACATTGACATTCATTACCTCTCTTGTCCTGCTGTGTCCCAGAGTTGGAGAGCAAAAACGTGGCCATCAACCTCAATAGACTTCACTTGAAAATCAACACCTATAAAAACATAAACAGGTTGAAACAGTCTTTCATGTATAGAAAATGTATACATAAAAACATTGTGAAAATTCCTTTTCATAATTCTATTATCAAGCTTGACAGAGAAGAGTAGTATTTCTTGATAATAGCATCCCTTTGATAATTTGTTGACAATGAATGATTAAATGTTATTCTCTGTAAGTTCTACTTTCATTCTAGGCATTTTGTAGAAATATCAACTTACCAATTGTTGCACTGAAAGCCGGTCGGAAGTCATCATTACAAAAACGATGGATGAAACTGCTTTTCCCAACTCCTGAATCACCAACAAATACAATCTTGAATACTCGCTCAGGAGTTTTGGCTTCAGCCTAAAGAGGGGAGCAAAAAGGGAAATATCATTGATTGCTAACCTATGTAAATATTCATATTTGCAAGAGGAAAACTTCATTTTTTAGAAGTCAACATTTTTTTAAAAAATTTGTATCATCTATTTTAAAGGCTTCAAAATTCATTGGTTCTGCAGTACTAAAACAACCTTATCGTGTTGACAGTACAAAGCTGTTCTTCTTCACATGAACAAATATTCTAAGTATTTGTTTTGTGAACTTGATAGAAAAATATATAAGAATGTCCTGTAAAGTGACATCTTAGAAAGATTTAATTATACCTTGATTATTGACAATTTTTCAGGAAGAATGTCACCAGCATGAGTCATACAACAACAGACTTTTCTATCAAACTGACAAGTTTTCTTTTGAAAATCAGGATTATTGAAGAATTAACGATCATTTTTATTTCAAATAAATATTTTCCTGTTTTTAATGAATTGTTTTCCTGGATCAAAGAATAGCTCCCTACAAAAGAAATTAAGTAAAAAGAAATTGAGTAAAGAAATTTCTCAGGTGAACTATGTCACCTACAAGACAAGCCCATTTTCCATGTACTTACTGGACCCAAAACTGATTGCTGGCCAAAGAAACTTTCATTTTGGTATGCAGATTGCACTGTAATTACAGATTCTGAATTATCATCTCTGAAATAAGAAACAGGGAAGACAAAATAAATTCACAAGCAAATTAAATCCATAAATACTTTTAAATAATTCAAAATAAAATAAGATATATATATATATGTGAAAAATATACTTTTCTTAAATCTCTAAGAACATTGTCCTTTTGAAAGTAGATATAAATGTAGATTCTAAAGATAAAAGCTATTTATCCTCCTTGCCCTGGAAAAGTCTCAAGAGGGTGAAAATTTGATTTGGCCGTCACAACAGGTATAAAAATTATAGTTATGATAGTTATGTAAACTAGTCTGATATGGATAATATTGGTGTCAAATTATACATTTTTTATGATGTAGTATTTGAAATTGGAACTTTAGAATTTCCTAAAAGTTTCTTTGTATCTCACTGTGTAGACGGAACTGATAATGATGTTGATGGTGGAGATGATGCTCATCTTGAATTATGTGATAGGTAGAAATTTCTGGGCAATTTTAAAGTTCCAAATTCAAATCCTGAATCATGAAAAATATATGATTTGACAAGATTTCATACCAGTCATGGTGGCCATCTTGAATTTTCAATGACTTGCCTGTGTTATCTAGACGGTAATTTCCAAAAACAATGTATGGTGAATTAATTCAACTATTTATATCCTCAATATAACATTATATCGATTGCTATAGTGGGGTCAAAAACATAGATTCATTGGACTGCTTCCCAGTTTTTTCTTGATCCTTGAAGTGTCTATTTCATGATTCTGTCTGTTAGCTAGCTGAAATAATATCCTATGATGTTAATTTTTAACTGTATTATGATACCTATTGTGGTTCTTGACCTGGACACTGAAAAGATAGAAAATCACATAACTTGTAAGTAAACAACATACAAATACAAATGAATACATTTTTCCATATAACTCTGACCTGAGGGATTGAAAAAAAAATTGTATTTGAAATGACTGCTGTATTGAAAATTCACGATGGCTCAATATACAAATTTTTTTGGAATGCCTTTGGATGATGTATGTGTACCAAATTTTATGCTTTTATCACAAAATGCACATTTGGCTTGAAATTTTCAGATAAATGGCCTGACAAATATGTGTATATATATATATTTCAGGTTTAAAGGAATTTGAGTTGAGAAAAACTTTTGTTTTGTTATAAAATTAGATGGATATTTCTTCTATCAAAATGGAGAAATTTACATTAAATGAGGTCATCTATATGAATGACCTCATGAAAACCCTATTGGAGGATTCATGGGTACAAACCGTACCATATTCAGAATAACAATGTCCACAGGAAGATATTTCTATTCAAGGATTCTGTTTAATGTACAAAATATTTCAAACTTTGGATTTATTACAAAACAAATCTATTCCAAATCCAAAATTTGTTCACAACTGAAAATATACCATGGTGATAAACTTGTTAATAGTTTACAGATTTTCATTCAGCTATGGAAATAGATTACAGATTTAAGGTAAGGCATTTTGTGGATTATAAACTCCAAAGAAGTCTACTTACATTTCCATTTCTGTTGTACTGTGGAATGATTGGAATGTTTCACCATTCAAATGATTGTTTCTTTCAATATAATTACTACTAGAAAAAAAAAAAAAACAGAAAAGGTTGGTTTTCTAAACTCATGCAAATTTGATTGTATAAAGTATCTGCTCTAATTTGGAATTGATAAAATGGTTTCAATTTCTGGCAGTTATCTGTAATGGTAAGTTTAGAAATGCGTAGATTTGAAAATGTGTACATGGAATTGTTTTGCTGTAAACACTTTTCAGTAACATTCAATATATAAACAAATGAAATGCTGCATTTATTTTCATAAGATTATTACACATTGTTTTGGTATCATAGAGAAAAAGTGAAATATTCACTAATATAACTATTTATTTTGCAGATTCAATTTAAGTTGAGATATACTGGAAGTTTTCCAAGCCCTTAACACCAATGGTGTCTGCCAAACTAATTTTCAAGTATGATTTCAAATTAGTACAGCTTAAGTCACCTGATTATGTCAAACTCTTTGTTAACACTACTACAATATAAACTGTTTAGCATCGGTTCAGTATGTTTAGGTCTGAAAATATGAATACCAGCAATGAACTTTGAGGGATGCCTAAACCTGTTCTCATGATGAAGAATTATTGACAGCAGTGGTCAAAGACCCATGAACAGTGGCTCAGGCACTTTTTAGAAACTCGATGCCTTCAACAGTGACCATATCACGCCATCTGAAGGCAATAGTAAAGGCCAAAATGTTAGAAAAATGGGGTCTACATGAGTTGAATGGAATGCTCGATGATAGTTCCTGACCCCATACATCTCAGCTGATTCAGGGTAAGCTTAAAGAATTTGGATATGAAGTGTGGTAACATCCTCTATATTCACCTGACATTTAAACTACAGATTATCATCTTTTTGAGCATTTTGAATCATATTTGAAAGTGTCAGTAATACAAGCCATGATTTGTGCTTTTACTCAAATTGTGACCACTAAAACTAAGAGATTTTTATAGAGATAACATATCATTAGAGGATTGTTGGAAAATGGCATCAGATGTGTCATATTTTGTTTGAATATTTACTAATTTTTGTTGTTCATGTCATCTTTCACCCTACTATTCAAGACACATTTCATATGTAACAACATCCTAATTCCTGAAGACATTTTGAACAATATGCTTGTCCAAATGACTACAATGCTTTAGTTGGACTGTTTTGTCTTGAGCTTTTGTTATGTAAACAGTAAAACAATCAAAATCACATGATGTGAAGTATTTTCAAGTGTTGGTACATCAATTTTAAAGACCAATATTTACATGAAAGTGCTCCTTTACAAAACCATATATACCTTACACCAGGTTCATTATTTGTTGAACACTTTGGGAGAATTAATACTGGTTTTAAAGTAGGGGATGAATGAACATAGTTACTTTCAAAAGTGTAGATGGTTCAGTAGTTATAGTACAAATCATTATCAATAATTGATATTTATAAGACTACCAAGTTTAGCAAAAGACCCCGTTCATGAAGCATCCAGCAAAGGATATATTTACATGTAAGCCATTGTTTTAAGACAAGTTGCACAGCCCTATAGACAATGTGGATTGATAAAACAGGAAGTATGAGAAAAATTCCCCTGAGTGGATATAACAGCAAGCATGGATGAAAATTAATTTACTAATAACCAATGTTTTGCTTCAGCTTTTTTATTTTTGGTTCTCTGGTTATAATAGTTTTGAAACAAAAGCATAAGAACAACCAAAGGGGCATAGTGGTTAGTATACTGATTTCACAAGGCTTTTGAGAGTAAGCTCAATCTTCACTTGATGCATTTAAGTTAGTTCTGTCCAATGTAACAGAAACATTGGTTAGAAATCAAATGAAAAAAACTCCTAGATTAGAGTCAGTTGGGGCCTTCCAGTATAGAACAATTGAACAGATATGTGACCTGTATACAATTGACAGAAAATTATGCAAATATTGAACTTTTTATGGAATTTTCTGTACTTGCCTTCGATTTTGGTAGTCTCTCTCCATATTCATGATTTCTGGTGATTCTGTATCAGATAAACTGAAATAATCGGGTTGCTTATGATTAACCCAAACTTTGCATTTGTTTGTGGAATCATGATGTATATAGTTGTTGCTGTTGACAATGTTGTTATGGTTAGAGTTGGGATGATAGACGTGGTTGTTACTATTGGGGTTATATATATCGTCCGATTCTTCCATTTCATATATGTCATCATCTTCAGGCGGAAAGCTTCCTATCTGAGTATGTTCTAAGTTCCTGCAAATAAACAATAAATTCTGGACATTACACAAGAAATCATCAACACCTCATTTGTATATATATATATGTGTGTGTACACACACAAATGTGTATACACGTATACCTAAAATCTTTGATGGGAATAATAGAGAATCAACTACTTTGTGTATGGTTTTTTTTTTACTAAAATCCAGAAGTGTATAGATGATGATCTTCCTGGATCTTTCAATTAGGAAACTTTTGAATCAAACAAAAAATAAGATATTGAAAGATGTAGCTTCTAAAATAATACTACAACAATCTGACTTGATACATAAAATGACAATATTTCATCAATGGTACAAATATGTATTAGATATAATTGATACAAAATTATATAAACCACCAATTGAGAAAGAGAAAAATATACCACATAATGTCTGCATCATTTTTATGGAAATGAAGAACTTGATATGAATTTACCTGAAATCCTTTATCACAAAGAAATCCTACAAACTCAACTAAGTGAATTAAAAAAGGAAGAGAATAATCCATTGGTAACATGGAGATTAGGACCAACAATTCAAGATAATATTTCTCATTATAAAAAAAAGCATTAGATATTTTAATTGTATCTATGTCAAATAAATATATCATATAATAGAATCAGCATTTGATAGATAGAAAGAAGTACTCAGGTTTGCAAATGAAAAAATTTAGTGGGTGAAATGCTTCAAACACCCTCAAAGAACAAGCTTGGTACTTAAATTTTCTCAAATATCAGCTGATTTCTTGAAACTTCAAAATAAATTTCTTATAGTCCTGATTGATAAAGTTGCAAGTAATATAGCATTTATACGTAAAAAATTATTATATTCAAAGGATGATGTCTGAAATATTTACTTGTGAACCAGATAATATTATATTTAATAACATTGTATTACGTAAAGAGTTAGGACTTGAAATAGATGAAAAAATACATAAGTTACCAATCATCCAATAAAATCCAATAGATGCTCGCTTTATAGTAGCCTCTAGAATTTGCAGTACTAAACCACTTAGCAAAGCTGTTTCTAAATATGATATAATATACAATCAAATATAGAACCATAATGAAAGTAAATTCAATTGTAATTTAAATATCTTTTGGGTAATAAATAATTCCATGCCTGTTGAAGAAAAACTGAATATTATAAAAACCTATAAAGATGCTAAATCTATCTCAACCTATAATTTTAGTACTCTTTACACAAGAATCCCTCATGAAAACCTAATTGAAGAATTGAATTAAATAATAGACTTGGCATTTGCAGGAGGAAATAGTAAATATATTGGATTTACTATCTCTAAAGCATTCTGATGTGAAACAAAAAATGGCAAGACTTACTGTACATGTTCTACCCTTAATGTGATTGTTATTAGTCATCTTATTGAGGAATGTTACTTTAAAATAGGTAATGAATTATTCTATCAGATCATAGGTGTCCTTGTGGGAATTGATCCTGTGCCCCAATGGGCAAATTTGTATTTACATAGTCAGGAATATGTATTCATGTCTTCTTTAATTAGGACTAATATAAAGCAAGCTAATTCATTTTCAGGTTGTACCTGTTTTATTGACAACTTATGTTCTCTTAATGATGGAGAAGAATTCAGGAAATTGTATAGTACTATATAGTATATACCCTTACGATCTTAAACTAAAGTGTTAACATAACAGGATGCAAGCAACGTTCCTAGATTTGGGTATCAAAATTGAAGATGGAATGTTTGTCTATAAATTGTTTGATAAACGAGACTCATTTCCATTTCATATCGTACGTATACCATTCAGAACAAGTAGTATTCTATCTTATATAATTTAGAAAACTATATCATCAGAATATATAAGAATATATCATCGGAATATATATGAATTACACTTAGATTCATTGATTTTATCCCAAACATTGTTTCTTCAGTTGTAAGAATGGTCAATCAAGGTGGTGAAATTAGTATGATTTTTAGACAATTTAATATAACCATGACTAGACATCCTGATCCCTTTTAAACTCATCAGCTTGATCACAATGAAATAATAATGAAAATTAAAGAATATGTTAACAAGAGTATAAAAATAGAATAAATGAATAATGTATATTGAATTGAGTAAATTTGTATTCATGTTAAGGGAATTAGGTAACCAAAAGAGATGGATCTAATCTTTGTCAGGGTGAAAGATCATTGTATTGACTAGAGCCAGGGAAAGGGGAAAACATTCGGCTCTGGTCTATTGGTCTGACTTGGGTAGTTTGGTGATTGTTGAATTTTTCTGTTGAATATGTTGGTAGAAAATCAACTAAAATTTTTGTGTAATTAGTGTTCTTAAGAATGATATCATAAGTAGTTTTGCATGCAATCGGAGATTAAAACCAACACAACATATTTAATATTCACATCAATGGAAATGACACAAAGAGCAAATCACATCTGTTGTTATACTTACTGATCCCTCATTATAAACTACATTTTTTGAGTAACCTACATGTGTGAGCCATTTCAAATAATCAAATGATGTGTAGAATAAAATAACATCCATCCACAATACATTATGAAAATACTCTATATAAAATGAATTATAGGTATGACATAAGCAATATAATAAAAGGATAGTATAAAATAACATCCATGTACAGTACATTATGATAATACCCAATATGAAATAAACTACAAGTGAGATATAAGCAATATATTAAAGCGTAGTATGAAATAACATCCATATACAATACATTACGATGATACCCAAGATAAAATAAACTACAGGTATGATATAAGCAATAAAATAAAAACATAGCTGAGAGGGAGGTGGTGTTGATTGATATTGCTGGGTTGCCAGCAGCTGTTTAGCTTAATGGTAAGAGCAACACTACGTTGAAGTAACTACCCTATCTGTGGTAAGTTTGATTCCTGCAGCAGCCCAATTTTGTTGAATTGTTTCCTATTTACCATGTCTTGCTAACAGGATACAATTTCAAGTAAGAATTTTGATATAATATAATTCATAATCATTCTGTCAGAACATATATCCATTCCTTATAATGTATGTGTATGTATTACATATATAGTAGGAAGTGGATTCACTACACAAACAAGTTCATGTTTCTACCCTGTTTGGGCCTCTCCATGTGAATGGTTATGTATGTTTTAAATTCCTGTTCAGGGAATTGGGGGAAATTTTTGTGGGTGTTGTTATGGTGGGAGGAGTTTTTTCTTTTATTTTATTGTTATTTCGTCAGATAAGTTTGTAATGAGTGTATTTTGCAGGTTGTTATAAGTAACATGTCAAGGGGTAAGGACAAGGTGCAGGCGTTATCTATAAGTGGATGCTGAATTGTTTTCTAAAGGATGTTTTTATCTTGAGCTTGATTTTTATATTAGATTTATGACTTATATTAAGGTCCTTTATGCCCATGGTGGATTGTATTGTTCTTAATTTTCGTAGACTGGGAGGAGACAATGTTAAATAGGTGGTTCTTTAAGAAAACTATGTGGATAAACTGTCCATATAGCTTTTAGTGTACTAACATATGGGTTATTGAGATATATTTTTTAAAATATTTTGAGCGTTGTCAGCATATTAATGACATTTCATATTTCCTAATTGATTAATCTATTTCAAGTTATTGGTTTCCCAAGCAATACTGAGTAATTCAGGAAAGGAAACGGATTTTTTTCCCCTTCTATCTATCATTGATTTTGTTTCACTGTTTTTTGCTAATGAAGTTCACTTTTTTGTCATAATTAAAGATTGCTTCAGTGAAACCATTTTTTTTCAAACCTTTGATACAATCATTTTCATTTCAATTATATATACATATAATATATAATTATGTGTAATATATAAAAATGTATTTATAATTGAAATATATATAAAATATATAGATAAGATATATAGATTATATATAGAAAGAACATGTATATAAAAAATATGAACAAGAATATTTTATATAAACGCTCTATATATACACACATATACACATACATATACATACACACATATATGTACACATATACACAAGCAATTATATACATATATACATAAATACTTGAATATATACAAAC